>OY720681.1:94157355-94534384 GCA_963170755.1 Amphimallon solstitiale | reverse complement strand
GTATTACATCCAGCACACCGAAGTGCTTGGGAACATGTCAATTACTAAGGTTCTGTTATTGTTTACTTTTTTGTTTTTAAAAAACTGGCAAACACTTGTACCATAGGCACACACTCGGGTTTTTCCTGCGCTGTTTGGTCTTAAATTTTCTACCACTTTGGCCTATCTGGAGTCCAACAAAAATAACTTCTTTTCGCTTTTCTTCTGTAATTCTTTTCTTGAAACCATTACGTTCTTGATTGAGTGCCTTAACAAAGTCTTTCATGAGCCCTAGTTTTATGTGCAGAGAGGATAGCTATGATTCTTTTTTGTCGTCAAAGGCCAATGTCTTTTCTTAGCACAAAGTTGTGTCCTGGTGAACGCTTCTGCTTAAAATAATGGTTTTTCCTGTCATGACTATCCTAAAGACATAAAAAGCAACAGACAAAATAAAGCAAGTATTTGATGTAGTTTGTCAGTATATCAGACAAATATTAGTAAAGAGGAAAAACATATTTAATGAACTTCCACAATGCAAGTTCGGTGTCTTCACACAAACAAGTCCTTCAGTTTATTTGCCAGACAACATACTTGCGCAATTGTGTCTGGAGTTAATTCATGTCATCAGAAAGGACAAGCGGTTTTGGACTAAGGGTCACTTTTCAACAACTTAAGTCAAAATCTGTTCCAGTTAACATCTCTTCTAACATTCAAGGATACCATATAATAACAGGTTTCTCTATGCTACACTCGCCCCCCCCCCTCGCATGTCATAGGACATATGGCTAAACACCATATGTTCTATGAAAAGAAATTTCAGGAACCTACGATGAGCGCTTTTCAATTCCACTATATATATGTATATATATACTGGAATATATATCCTTGATGTGAGACTTAATACATACTTAGGTTGGAATCGAAACTCAATCTAGATCTAAATTTGGTTTAACTCATCATTTATTGCCACCAATGTAGTAGGAGGAATTCTATGAGGCAGAAGAGCATCTGAAGGTAACTGTACAGCATTAGTCATGACTATCCCAAAGACATAAAAAGCAACAGACAAAATAAAGCAAGTATTTGATGTAGCCTGATTACGTAACTGAAATATTTAACATACATTTTTTCCTAAGCCAGAGCTAAGCCACTACTAACGCTATTTGATTAAATTGTTGTCTGTATATGCTGTTTAGTTTGTCACTAACTGACTAGGGGTAAAAATTCTATTGGCCCCCAACAGCTTTATACTACAGAGGGATCAGTGCTTATGCTACCCCCTCAAACACTGAATGACGTACCGAGACCCGTCACCGCGATCTACGGACTATAAAGCGAGCGTACACACTACACCCACACCCAGGAATTATTAGCATGCATATTATACACATATTATGCGATCAAATAGTGCCTGTGACCAAATAACTGGAAAAACATTATTTTATAACAATTTAGTGCAGAATTAGTTCAAATTGCGCATTTTCAATGTAATTAATCAGATTATAGCAAAATTACATTCTAATATTATTGTCGATAGATAGCGTTTTCTATAAGCCGTTCAACGATGTGTGATAAATAGGGGGTTACTATTTACTTCTTCTGTTAGGGTGGCAGAGGCCGTAAGGGGTTAAGGAGGAGTAGATTTCCATATACACCATTTGAGTTCCCCCATTGTACCTAAAAACCGGTTCTATACTGATTTTTTATCTTCTCTAGCTCCTGAAATACGTATGTAAATAATATTTATTATATGTAAGTAATTACTCAGCACTTCTGCACTTTTATTCAAAATTGAAATGTGCACTAAAGTTGTAATTTAAAGTATATGCATGGATCAAATATGTTTTTATTTTAAATCAAATTATTAGAGAAAATACACAAATTCTGTTACAAACAGTAAAAAACTATATAACGTTCTAGTAATTTGCGACACACTTTTAACTACGACAAGATCAAGATTCTATATGTAGAAAAAAATACTAAATCAGATACAATACTAGCATTGAAACGTGAACATCGGGCAGTCCATGACAGAAGTGAAATTAACAGTCTACCCAAGACTATCCTTATATCCCTATTATCCAATAACGTAAATACTGAATATGTAAATGTTAAACTTTTAAATATTGCAAAAATAACTTAAAAGAATGTGCACATTTTTTTGGAACATCGGACCCACTCCGTGTGTAGTTTAGATACTACTGGGGGGCCCCATCTGAACACATAGTTGATTGAATAAATGGTTCCAACAAAAATTAAATATAAGAAATATTACAATAGTCCCAGATATATAAATTACAAAGAATTTTAACTTCTTAATATGGTACAAAATATCAATTGCGTAAGTTTCATGTTACTACACACATCTACCATAGTTTTAGTCCGCGCTCTGTTTTTAGTACTATTATTTTAAGTGTAATTTTATAACAGGTATTAAATTTATTTCCAGATGTGTTGTTATAATATTCATTCTGATGAAGGCACTAAAGTTCTCGATTCGTTAATTGAGTAGGTAATGATTATTCACTACCTATAAATAATATTAACCAAGAAAAACCAAAAACATACATTAATATAATTTAAGACTAAGCTAAGAAAACCAGCAAGGACATTTGTTCTTACAATTTTTCATATTAACTAAATTAAATTAATTTGTACATATTAAAGTTTCTTTTGAAAAACGTGCTATAAATAGTATCGAAACCTTAACGAAAAAAGGTGTTTTATTTATTCCTTATAGAGCAATAGTTTTTAAAAAAGGCCGCTACACACAAGAATTAATTTCATTAGTATATACATATATTTATATATACAGTGTGTTCCAAAGAGTTTTATACAAATGGAGAAAAAGTTTATCTTACATTTGACATGATAAAAAATTGATAACTCCCTTATCAATTTATCAACAAAAAATAAAACGCAACTAATAAATTTTATTGGGAACAAGTAAAATTACTGAAATACTACGGAACTTCAATGTATCTATCGTCCCTTTCTAAACAGGTGATTGTTCGTTGATTAAATTCTTTAATGACATTTCTAATCACACCTGGAATTATAGCTTCACGTCTTTCTCCAATGATTCTTTCAAGATGATCATGATCTAGAAATGGCTTCTGAAGGTATGCCTTTTCTTTTATGTAGCCCCACAAAAAAAAGTCTAGAGGGGTAATGTCTGGAGACCTTGGAGGCCAAAGAAACTCCATGTTTCTCCCGATAACTTTACCGTTAAAAGTGTGGAGGAGAAAATCCAGAATATTTCTGTTACAGTGACATGGTGCTCCACCTTGTTCATACCATATTTTTCCTAGTTCATTTAGTGGTAGTTCATCAAGAAAGACAGACAACTGATTATTTAAAAATTGTAGATATCTTTCTAAATTAATGTTATTTCGAAAAAAGAATGGTCCAATAATTATGTCTTTGTAAATGCCACACCATACATTAGTCTTAAATGAATATTGATCTCTGGTTTGGACATGAAAATTGGGATTAACATCGCTCCACCATCGACAATTTTGCGAACTTACTGTACCATTAGACGTAAACGTTGCTTCGTCAGAGAAAAGTACTTACTTGTCGTGTAAATCTGTTACCTTCCAATTCTCCTTGGATACGAGCACAAAATTCGAACCTTTGTTCAGCATCTCCTCCTAAAGTATGGGTAAATTGGGGTTTGTATGGTTTCAATTTATTTGACTTTAAAATTCGGGCAACTGTAGTTTTACGTACATTTAATAAATTGGATCGTTTTTTAAGTGAATATTTTGGATTTTCCGCGACCGATAGCATCACATCAGTTTCAATATCTTCAGTTCTAACCCATGCCCGATGTTTCTTTCTAAATTTATTATCAACATTTCCATAACTTTTGAATTTACATATTACATATCTGAGAGTTGTGAAATGTATTGTTTTATCAGGGTGTCTGTTATTAAAGATTTCTGCTGCTCCTTGACATGTTTTATAATTTTCTCCAATAATGAGTACAATTTCAATTTTATCACTAAAAAGCCTCGTTCACACGCACTTATCTTAACTGTAACCTTAATTAACGTACCGTAAAATCAACAAAGAATTTATGAAGTCGTTCACATTTCCTTAATTTACGTTAAGTGCGCAGGCGTATGAGCAGCTGGAGTGCCAATCAGATAGGTTCTAAAAATGGTTTCTTGTCATATTAATCAATAAATTAACTGTGGCAAATTGAGCAGCAAATTTCGCAAATTTACTAAAAAATGGTACGCCTATACAGCTATGCCGTTTCTGGTGGTTGCTGATTGGTGGAATTAATAAACGTAAATTAAGGGTTCCCTTAAGTTGAAGTTCGGCCGACTTAGTACAATGTTAATTTACGTTAAGTGCAATAATTTTCATTGTGACCAGATACATAAGAAGCCATGTGTTTTAACTGTTGTTAATTTTGATATTACCTTAATTTACGTTAAGTTATGTGGATGTGCATAATACTTTATACTCAATTTTACTGGCATTTCTAATTATTGCAAACACACACTGATGTAACATTTGACAATTCTTGACAGTTATTAGATATTCCAAAACACTCTATCCAAAATGTCTTTAATAAGAACGAACACAAAATCAGGCGCTTATTATGAACGGGATCTTACGATGTTTTGTACTGTTCGCAGACGCAGTTTTTGATAGAAATCCAGATTTAATAACATGGCGGCAATTGTGTTTGGGGACAATGACACAAAATCAAACTGCTAAATACGCTGAAATAAGAGAATATTTCCAGAACGTACCTGTAACCAGTTGCGATGTAGTAAGGCCGTTTTATATCTACAAGGATGTACTTAATTCAAAGAGAATAAGTCTTACAGAAGAGAACCTTGAGAAAGTATTGCTAGTAATTGCTCTTTTACTCGACTTGAACAACAAAATGAACAAATAATAATGTATTTTGTATTTTATAGATCACCAGCCACTTGTTATCCAATTATATAAATAAAATTAAAACCTCTTTAAAAATACAATATTTCAATAGTGCGCCCATGGGCGATGAGTCATCAACTTTTCGTGTCCGCGCCCTACTTATTATACATTGAAAATTTATAGAAATGCATGTGTTTACAGTTTATAAGAACGGTTTCAGTGAGAAACGATACCCCTATAAAATAATCAACAATATATTTTAGCAAACCATTTGCGATATTCATTTGTTTATATTATGTTAAAGTTTTTTGCTGATCAAAATACTAAAAAAAAAAACAATTCTTAAAAAAATCTGATGTACTGAACAACCGCAGCCAAACCAGTGTTGGAATTTACCTATTAAATGCCCTCTTTTCTTGTGTGAGTTTCTCTGTTCTTGTAGTATGAGCAGTATTTTTCCCCGTGCATTTAATGCTGCTTTTAAAATAACATTGTATAATTCATAATTCATTTAAAGAAAATAATGCTCTGTTAAATATAATGTACAAATATGGTGTAATTATTATTCCGTGTTAATGCCAGTAACACAAATATAGACGTGAATAACCCTGTATATACATAAGCATATTTAACCTGATATAATTAATATCGCACATACAGTATGTTTACAATAAGCGTTTTCATCAATAAAAAGCACGGCAAAACCAATGAAGGATCATGTTAATTGCGCTAAAAACGTTCGATATGGTTTTCGATAAAATTTTAACACGAAAATGATCGAAAAATGTACAATACAAAAGCACATTTTTTACGTGTGTTTGTAACTATCTGTTTTAAACATTTCATTCAAAACATAAATGTTTATAAGTAAGCACTTAAAATTATGATGTTATAATAGTCTAAATAAAAATTCTCTATGGTTATAAACAAGACCTTAAATTTTTTTAATGGCAATTTCGTATCAAACATTTCCACTGTTTAATAAAGAAAATTTAATGGCGCAATATTCCTTGCTTAACAATATAATTAATGCGGGCCTTTCTTCTTACAATATAGGTGAAACAAAAACATACATTAAACCACTTTAGTACTTACCGACACATTTATTACATACACTTATTTCTTTTCACGAATATCTTGATTACAAGTGATTCTCTTATTTTGATATCTATGTAGTTATAGAAATTCCTTCGCCGAAACATGTATTTTAGTTCTATTTTAAAAACGACTTATAATATCATGCAAGTTTAAAAATATTGTTTCTTGGAGAAATGTATCGAAATTGTAATCAAAATGTTTCAATTTAAAATAACTTAAGTATTCTTGAAAAGG
This sequence comes from Amphimallon solstitiale, assembly GCA_963170755.1. Classification (NCBI taxonomy): domain Eukaryota; kingdom Metazoa; phylum Arthropoda; class Insecta; order Coleoptera; family Scarabaeidae; genus Amphimallon; species Amphimallon solstitiale. Next base: position 94,528,174 of record OY720681.1, on the reverse strand, counting down.
ATTCCAATTATTCTCCTCTAACTTTGTTTCACGATGCTATTCGTTTGCTAAAACTGTCACCACATATGCACATTATAATGTCCTGGTTTTGAAGAATGCGTCCATTAGCTGTGATTTAAGTTTAACTTTGGTTGATCAATAAGCTTAGCGTTTTTTTAAAATAGTATTTCACGTATGTAGTTTTCGAAATTCCAATCATTATCTTGAAGTACCGCATTACACCACCATTTCCATACCATATTTAAATTGAATTGTATTCTTTAACATTTATTATGTGATGATTGTTGGTACAACTGTTTAAATTCCAGCAAAAAAATCACTACTCTCATGTGTGAATTACGATAATATTCTTCTGAAATGACAGGTAGCCAATTAAAAATCATGTACCCTTTTTGCACACGTGCTAAGATTTATGACTCTGATACGCTGTAGCATCTCTTGTAACACCTGTTGTTACATTTTACACTGGTTATCATAGCAGTGCTGAAGAATTTTAGAGCAACTTCAATAAATGCCCATTTAAAGTTATCAATGGTTAGTTTAAAATTGTTGACATTAAGAGATATGAATGACGTTTGCGAAGTAAATCTAATAAGTATTCAAAAATAATTAATTGATAAGCGCAGGAGATAAATAAGACTACATTAATAATAAGAATAATCAACTTTATTACCCAACTGGCAAAGCCCAAAGCAGGGTTGCATACCATACTGTAGGTGTATATAATCAATAACAGTAATACTAGATTTATATCAGACAAATATTAGTAAAGAGGAAAAACATATTTAATGAACTTCCACACTGCGAGTTCGGTGCTTCACACAAACAAGTTCTTCAGTTTATTTGCCAGACAACATACTAGCACAATTGTGTCTGGAGTTAATTCATGGCATCAGAAAGGACAAGCGGTTTTGGACTAAGAGTCGCTTTTCAACAACTTAAGTAAAAATCTGTCCCAGTTAACATCTCTTCTAACATTCAAGGATACCATATAATAACAGGTTTCTCTATGCTCCACTCCCCCCCCCCCTCGCATGTCATAGGACATATGGCTAAACACCATATGTTCTATGAAAGGAAATTTCAGGAACCTACGATGAGCGCTTTTCAATTCCACTATATATATGTATATATATATACTGGAATATATATCCTTGATGTGAGACTTAATACATACTTAGGTTGGAATCGAAACTCAATCTAGATCTGAATTTGGTTTAACTCATCATTTATTGCCACCAATGTAGTAGGAGGAATTCTATGAGGCAGAAGAGCATCTGAAGGTAACTGTTCAGCATTTATCCATATTCAACTTGAGTTCAGAGCGTTCAGCCAATACATTTAAATTTTGTTGATGGTGCATTATCAACACTGGTAAACATAGAATAGATCTTGATATCATCAGCATATCCAAGTAAAGGGTAATCGATTTGTTAGAGCAAATTATTCATAAGTGGAAGAATATAAAACAAGTTAAAGTAACCTTAATAGAATAGAGAGAAAACCTGGAGAGAATTGAGGGCACATATAACAGAGGCGCATAAGAGAGAAGATAGATAATTCTGCAAATGTATTAAAAACTAAAAAGACGTTCAAGAACATAAATAGAACAATGAGAACTGAAAGTAAGGAACCGCAAATGGGAATAAAGAAAATACTAGAAACCTAATACGAATTCTACACAGCCACATTTAAAACAACAACCCCAGGAGAAAAATAGAAATAATAGAGGTAGAAGAAGAACAGGAGACAACAATAGAATAAGTTGAAGAAGCCGTAGGGAAGATTAAGGTAAAAGAAACAAATGGAGATTATAAAGTGGATGGCTGAAATGAAAAGGAATGGATGTGAAATACTTTAAAACTAGTTAAAACACCCAAGAAGCAAAAGATAGTACCTTAATATATACTAAAGGAAAGCAGATCCAATGCAAAAGCTATCCCATGCTTAGCACAAACTAAATTATAATGTGCCAAAAGGGATACTGGAAAAAAGATTACGAGAATACGTGGAACGAAAACTGCAGAAGGAACAGGCACGTTTTACAACAAGAAGAGAAGCTAATGATATTATACTTACGATAAGCAACTTACGAGAGTGAACAAAAGAGGACGAAGATGAAGAAAATGAAGGAGGAGAAATATTTACTTATTATACCTTATGTGTCAATTTTCATTAGGTATAGGGATTCAATGTTTACGTGTGATTTATACGTATACAAGTAATACGTGGCAACGTGGCACCCCTACTGTCCGTCACCAATCCCGGCAACAATCGACATCACAACGATTTTCTCCGATCTTCCCACTTCTCCCCACCAGATTTTACATTCAATGTTTAGCTGCGAACACGTTGCGATCTAGTATGCAATAAAAGCCGTCTTATTACTGTAACGGGAAACATCAAATGGCCGCCGCGATCTCCTGATCTAGTAGTTTATTATTATTTTCAGAATCCTTTTTTATTTACCTTATTTTTAATTTTATTAGAATTACGCTTTTGTTTTGTGTAATGCAGCGTGAACGCAGCTTAATAATTCTCTGCATTTACTGAAAGGAAAAAGAAAAACAAACCCTTGCAACTCGTAAATATTATTTCTGAACGCATTACAAACACCCAAGTCAGTGGTCCAATAGTTACTGCTAACTTGTATTTTCGAGCCTATATCGGTCGCGCTGGCATTGGAGAGGAAAGTAGGGATGCCACGTTGTCACGTATTGCATGAATTGATCGCCTATGGCTAATGAAAATTGACACATGCTGTATTTATTGCTTAAAATCTGCATTTGACACTTTGATGAAAACAAACGTATGGAAAACGATTACTATTGAACTGAAACCCTTGTATTTCAGCATACAATTTCTGCTCTTAGAACATACTTCGAAAGTCGGTTGAAGATACTCTGCAGTTGTAGATGACTTAGAAGCTTGTGTTATATCTATTTTGCGGTTGATTGGATTTAATATTAGTTACTTATTCAACACAATCATACCGTTTCTTCCAAGGCAACACCTATACTAATCCTTAATAATATTTAAATTAGGTACTCACATTTTCCATGTTTTATTTTATTACATAAAATGAGATTTTTATTTTGCTACTATGCAATGCATTTGTATAAAATGAAATTATTTTAAATTTATATTTTCTTTGACATCTAGTAATTTTACTTATTTGATATCATGAATCAATTTCCTGTGTATTACAAAAGCAATTTCTTCTCACTTTTGATATTAACGACATATTAATTCACTAAAAGTGATTCAGTTTATGTGCGTACTACATATGAAGTATGTATATCTGCATAAAATTAGAAGTAGATTAATTAACCCAGACAATAAACCAATTTAATTTACTGGTTTGCAAAACCTGATATCAAAATAGAAGTAAGGCAAAAAGTACCAAACTGGAGGCAAAATTTTAGAGACATAATAGGTGGTTAATATGAAACCTAGCCTGATACCATACCAAAGGTCTAAATTGTTACATCCACTTAGACCGATAAATACTAATTTTTATCGACTGTCTTATATATAACCTATTATTGCATGATGACGTTTATTTTAAAGTTAGAAAATGACTGTTTTGTGAAGATATTGAAAGTACGTAGCTTCGAACGTGAAGAAAGATGACCTTTGAAAGAAATAATTAACTTTTTCTCCTCATATCAAACACTTAATAGAAAATTAATTGTTTTCGCTATCAACCCAATAGCCGGTGATCACCTCTTGTCCAATAGGAGAACTTGAATTAATGAAAAATAAAATTACGCGTGTTTTTGCAATTTGTAGAAAAAATACCTGTGCAGTGACCGTGCATGCATGGCCTTTTATTGATTCTCTTAAACAATGAACGTTGAAGCGTGAAAATCAATTTGGACTGGTCACATGGCATTTCTTATTACGTAATGTTGTGTATTATTACTAGACATTAATTATTCTTGGATGGTGAAATTACAGCATGTGCAGTGTGCATCAAAGATTTCCGCTGCATTTGATCTTTTACTGATGTTATGTAGCACCATACGTTATAGTGACGGTCATCGTGTGTAACTTGTACATGCAACACACTCGAAAAATGCATATATGCGTCCACACAGATGCCAGCAAGTGTGACTTGAGTACATGCATGTGTGTAGGATATACGGCTATTTCCATCGACTTATTATATTTTGCACACCAAGATGAATAATTTATATTTATAATTCATCTAAACAATGGTTACTAATCACAATGCAATTTTACGGCATTTTTTTTTCTTTTCCACATAAAAATACATCGTAAACGGGCATTTCTTTTTGTGTGGAATGAATGGCGAATATGTAAATTTATTAAAACGGTATATAACCAAGTTATGCTTCAAAGTCAAGCTTCTAGCTTAGATTTTCTTGAAAGTAGTAACAATTTTTGCAAATAAAAGTCTAAAAAAAACTTTGACTTGACTAAGCGATATGTACAAATTATTTAAAGAAATTCTTCGTTGAAAATTCAATCCGTTGGCACCATGTAAAAAGTACTTTCCCTATGATTACCATCTTTATATATTTATAAAAAAAATGTATTATCCCAACAGGATCACATAATTCCTGATACAAAACGGTTATATTGTGAGGTTAGAAAGTTAAAAAAACAAAAAGGCACTCAAATAATTACTCAAAATATAATGAAATTTATAAATAAATAATAAATCAATTTAATAATCGCCAAACAGACCAGTAAGAGTATTAATGACAGGCAAACATAGCAAATAAATTAATATTGTTTTTACATGATAATGCGAATTTATTGGAGTAATCATAAATCTCACTCTGGAAATATAAAAGAGAATCGAACTGGATGTCAGCACTAGAAAAAATTTGATTATGTTTAGAGAACATTACTTGAACGGGGGATTTAATCAAAAAAATCGTTCAGGGAAATAAAAAATAAAAGACAAAAGAGAGACGGATGAAGAATTGTGGAACAAGGAACTTGAGGAATGATAATAGTTTTGGAGAACCGACCTTGTTATGGAACAGCTTATACAGAAAGGCAAGGCTATTGTAGAAACGTCTAAAGGAGAGCGAAGAAATTTCAAAATGAGAGAGAAGTAAGAAATACTCAAAACCTCTAGGAGGATAAGCACCACGTAACTTTGTATCAAAAAAAATTGATAAATCTTCGTTGTACAAGCTCCACTGCGCGCGTTTGAGCAACATAATGTGAATACCAATCAAGGCTGGCATACTCCACTTTCGACCTAACCATAAAGTGATTAGTACTCTTGTGTTTGTAAAAGCTCTATTTAATCCCCAGGTCTTTTACAAGCTCAGCTCGTTCCAACACAGCAAATAGCCGTAGCGAACAGATTCCTTCTTTGTAGAGGAGATAATAACTTTATATTTAGTAGGATTCAGAGCTTCTTCTTCTTCTTCTTATGGTGATGGACAAGTCAGGCCTTGGGCCTTTAACTTTTAGTCTAATGTATGTTATCTGGATGCGACTCGGAGGAGATGTGCTCTTTCAGAGGATTATGGTGATGGGTGCAATTCAGAGGTGAGTTGTTTATTGAACACCAATTATGTATTTCTTCTAAGTCAGTCTGGAGCTGATGGTCATCACTAATGTTGATAATACATCGAAATAACACAAAATCGCAGCAAAAAGAAGTTTATTTGATCGTTAACAAAAATATTGAGGATTAGCAGACCTAAATTGCAGCCCTGCGGAACTCCACAAGCTGTTATATACGGTATAGAAATATATCTGCCACAAAAAATTCTTTGAGCGCAATCGCAAAGATACAAAGCAAACAAGTGAATTGTATACAATTAATACATACATAAATATATAAATGAACATGGAAGTTGGTACCTATATTTTGGTATTTTCAGGGAAGATGTACTTATAAAACAATTGACATTTTCAGCGAGGTCGTAACAATTTATGTAAACACTCCTCTATCTCTTACGCATCCAGATAGTCTATTGGACATAATACTTGAAATTAGCGTATCGCAGGTAGCTGCTACGTTGTGGGAGAACATCTACATTGTTTTAAAGCATTCATAATACTACCTGCTATATCAGTATGTTCTATTGATGACCATTTAAGCAAACTAGAGGAACAAAGTAGTCGAACCATAGTTCAACGCATGATATATCATGCACGCAATTTCTGGGTGGAATCTATTTCCATGGTAGATAGGCCGCGCACCAAAATCCCTTTAGTAAAAACTGTACTGACTAACATTAGTGTTTACTTACAATAATCCCTTGAAGAGGAGAAACTGCTGTAAATATTACTCCTGGGTTGAAATATATTTTTATAATTTTCGATGAGCGATGACATAAAAATAAATATGTAATATTAAGCAGAATAAAAAAAAAACTACGTAAATATATTTTAATAGTTATTTACGAACCAAGTGCGGGAAGACTATTTTCCTGCATGAGCGCACTTTGAAAGCAGGAGCGACCGCAGGAAGCGAGTGCTTTTAATTGCGCGAATGCGTGGAAGATGTCTTCACGCAAGTGGTTTGTACAATATTTTTTGTACAAATATTAAATTAAAAAAATATTACTGATTAATGTCATTAGTATCATACCTAACCTAAAATAGATTACCTAATTAATTTAAGCAATTAATGTACGTAACTATTACTCACCTTTCCCTAATATTAAGTTATTATATTCTTACGAATGGCAAAGAAGAGGTATTTATTCTTGTATTTATAAATTTACAGTACATTTATTGCGTTTTTTGATTTAATTACAATTTATTATGAACTGCAAATATGAATGTCGATGTAGTCAAATAGATGGCGCCACAAATATATTGGAAGAATTTTTAATTATTACTCTTATTTCCCCGACTTTTAGTGAAGAATAGTCGAGGGAAGTAATACTTTATGGATTAAATTTTATTACTATCACGTTAGATGTTTTTTTAAATGTCGTAAAGAGCCAGTGTTTTGTTCAATTTTTACAGTCGCCTGGACCGCGAAATACTCATGCGCCAAATGTCACTTTACAGGCGGTGAGTACAACAAAATAAATAACGCTATACTGGATAAGAAAATAATTCGCATAAGTACTCAAAGCATAATAAATAATGCGGTGACAGTACCAAGTACAGTTATAATTACACGAGAGCTTTCTTTTTCCCGGATAAATTTTCAGTTTTTAACGAAAGTTTTTGTTGCTGGGTAAAACTGTCCAAAACAAATCGCCTGAAAAAGCGACGAGTCCGAAGGAATTATAGAAATAAAATATTGATATAAGGGAATGAGAAATTGATATTCGTACTGTATGAAACTAAGATTTCAGATGTGTAGAAAAGTAGCTTAATATTCGGGCGAATTTTAAATCTTTCTTCAAAAAAGTCATCAGTCATCAATTTCCTATTTGAAATAATTTTTGTTTTGTACATTCATATACATTGTGCTTGTTAGTGTTGATTAAGTAATATTTTATTCAATAAATGATGTCAATGATGTACCTATTATTTTGTTTATAGTTTCCTTATTGGACGGCAGCTTTTAAAGTGATTTAATGACTTAGTAAAGTGATTTGAATCTTTTATCACTTAGGTATTCGGCAAACAAGAAATATATTTATTGTTCGTCGAAGACTAGAGATGACAAATTTTTTTGATAAGATTCCGTTATGTAATAATATAGGTGTTTATTGCAGAAGATTGTATTATTTCATTTAATATCAACATTTCAATGAAACGTGGTTTAATAATAGCTTCTTATTTCGTAAAATGCAGTCGTAATAGTTGTTCTGTATGTAGGTACATCCGAACATGTCAATTGGGGAATTTTGGCAAGGAAACTCAAACATTATTGTTTATTTTCATTTAAAATTGAAGTGACTCGTTACAGCAGCTAAAGAACAATTATAAAATTCGTAGACAATAGGTGAATTGAAACAATGGCAAGGTTGAATAAGTTTACACAGAAGACAAGAATAGGGAAAACACGTTTTATACGGCTTACTTTGAAATATTATTATTACAAAAAAATGTAATAGAATAATGTGCAATAAAAGGAACAAAGCGTATTTATATAAACAGGAAAGATAGTTACCTGCCAATACACCTTTATTATCTAGGTATCTGCATTTAAAACTGTCCTGTCTTATAAACAAAAATTTAGTTTTGAGACTTTTATGTGTTCTCTTTAATAATAATAATAATAATACATGCTTTAACAGCCGCCAACAGCTTTATACCAATTACAAGGGGCTTAGGATGTTGTGGATTATTATTACACTAGCGCTTGTCACGCGACTTATGTTAGAGTGCCTTACAGTAAAAGAAAACTCAGAGAGGAGATATTATGCATATCTTTATTTGTACAGAATACTTGATGTCCAAATACACAATTTGTTAGGATTAAGATCTTTTGATGATTGTTTTAGAATACCCACTGGGGAACACAATCAGTAGGTACTTTCTAAATGACCTACTTCGGCAAGCTTACTTCAAATAGTGTTATAACGTCTTTACTTCGGATGGGAATCTGTTTACACTCCACTTCGTAACAGTCTACCAATTAAAAAGTATTTGGATGGCCATAAGTGATAGTGCGACTTGATGCGTGAGTGTGGAAAATCACAAAAATACCATAACTCAGAAAAGAGCTATCCGGGCTCAAATCTAGAATTCCCAAATATTGTCTTGTAATATATGGTTCATAAAGCACAGATATGGATGCATTTAAGATGAGATTTAACTTAACAGATACATAAATATTATTAAAAATTATTACTTACAACATCGTCAGCTTTAACTACTGAATAGTTTAGTTAATATACTGATAACATAAAACATGACTACTATGTTACAACCCATTGTTCTTGATCGCTTCAAAAAAAATGAGGTGCGGCCACCACACGACTTTCTTATACGTATGAAAGTGTTACTTCCGGTCCGAATTTTGAAATTTCATTTATACAAAAAATATTCCAAATCCAACTCTAAATACTTTTGTACTCTTCATAAATATATATAGAATGCATAATTTACGACATATTTGCAAAAAATCGTTATTCGGTAAGAGTAAAAGTGTTACTTCCGGTCCGAATTTTGAAATTTTTTTTATACAAAAGATATTTAAAAATACGTTCTAAATACTTTTATACTAATAATTTACCTGCCTAGAAAGCATGACTTGCGTGATATTCGCAAAAAACTGATTTTCGATAAGAGTAAAAGACCTACTTCTGATCGGAATTTCGAAAAACTTTATTAACACAATTTTTCTCAAATTTAATTTTGAGTACATTTGAATTCCTTATAAATTTGTTTAAACTTAGTAATTGACGAAATATTTGCAAAACTCGATTTTTTCACTGAAGTAAACTACTACTTCCGGTCTGCCGATTTTGCTCAAAATTTAATCAGTTCTCAAGAGGAAGATTATATTCGTAAATACAAAATTTGAAATTGATATCTGTAGCGGTTTGATCGCTATCGTGGTCACACACACACAGACAGACACACACAGACAGACATTTTTTAAAAACCACTTTTTTGGTATCAGGGAACCTCAAAACGTGGACATCTGCAAAAATCTCGAGGTCGAAAATTTTCATCATCACAATACTTCCTTATACTACGTATAAGAAAGTAAAAAATGAGGTGTGGCCACCACACGACTTTCTTATACGTATGAGCGTTTCAAACTATACAATTTTAAGAATTTTTTTATACAAAACTTATTCAAAATCCTATTCTAAGTACTTTCATTCTCTTAATAAATCTCTATAGAATGCATACTTTGCAAGATATTCGAAAAAAAGTGCTACTCGCTAAGAGTAAAAGTGCTACTTCCAGCCCGAATTTTGAAATTTCATGTATACAAAAAATTTTGCAAATCTAATTCTAAATACTTTTGTACTCTTAATAAATATACATAGAATGCATAATTTACGACATATTTGCAAAAAATCGCTATTCGGTAAGAGTAAAACTGTTACTTCCGGTCCGAATTTTGAAATTTCTTTTATACAAAAGATATTGAAAAGTATGTTCTAAATACTTTTATACTCGTAATGTACCTGCCTAAAAAGCATGACTTGCGAGATATTCGCAAGAAACTGATTTTCGATAAGAGTAAAAGACCTACTTCCGGTAGGAATCTCGAAAAACTTTTTAAATAAAATTATTCTCAATTTTAATTTTAAGTATATATGAATTCTTTATAAATTTGTTTAAACTTAGTATTTTACGAAATATTGGCAAAATTCGATTTTTTTGCTGAAGTAAACTGCTACTTCCGGTCTACCGATTTTACTGAAAAACTAATCAGATCTCAAGAGGGTATTTATACACGTAAATACAAAATTTGGAATTGATATCTACTGCGGTTTGACCGCTATCGTGGTCACACACACACACACAGACAGACAGACACACAGCCACACAGACATTTTTTAAAAACCACTTTTTCGGTAGCAGGAGACTTCAAAACGTGGACATCTGCAAAAATCTCGAGGTCGAAAATTTTCATCATCACAATACTTCCTTATACTACGTATAAGAAAGTAAAATCTTAACAAGAAGACAAAAGCAATGTTAAACTTTCGACTATTTAGTTTGGAAAAAGTATCTAAAGCATCTTCACTTCTAAGTAAGATTGTATCTATAAGTTGGAAATTGATTTAAAAAATAAAAACTTCTCATTCTATATATACCTACCTATATAAATATGTTATTATTTTTTGGTGTGACTTTATATTAATCACTAGAAGACAGACAATATGAGTGTTCAAGTGGTCCTTTTACTTTCTTATACGTAGTATAAGGAAGTATTGTGATGATGAAAATTTTCGACCTCGAGATTTTTGCAGATGTCCACGTTTTGAGGTCCCCTGATACCAAAAAAGTGGTTTTAAAAAAATGTGTGTGTGTGTGTCTGTCTGTCTGTCTGTCTGTGTGTGTGTGACCACGATAGCGGTCAAACCGCTATTGGTATCAATTCCAAATTTTATATTTATGAATATAATCTCCCTCTTGAGAACTGATTAGATTTTGAGCAAAATCGGTATACCGGAAGTAGTAGTTTACTTCGGTGAAAAAATCGAATTTTGCAAATATTTCGTCAATTACTAAGTTTAAACAAATTTATAAAGAATTCAAATGTACTTAAAATTAAATTTGAGAAAAATTCTATTAATAAAGTTTTTCGAAATTACGACCGGAAGTAGGCCTTTTACTCTTATCGAAAATCAGTTTTTTGCGAATATCTCGCAAGTCATGCTTTCTAGGCAGGTACATTATCAGTATAAAAGTGTTTAGAACGTACTTTTAAATATCTCCTGTATAAAAAAAATTTCAAAATTCGGACCGGAAGTAACACTTTTACTCTTACCGAATAACGATTTTTTGCAAATATGTCGTAAATTATGCATTCTATGTATATTTATGAAGAGTACAAAAGTATTTAGAGTTGGATTTGGAATATTTTTTGTATAAATGAAATTTCAAAATTCGGACCGGAAGTAACACTTTCATACGTATAAGAAAGTCGTGTGGTGGCCACACCTCATTTTTTAATATGAACTGCAGAAATTCCAAATATACAAAACAGTTAACATGCTCGTGGATAAGGTTATGCTAACCCATTCAATACTCCTCTTGTGATTTATTCACCCAGAAATCTCTTACACGGAATTTTGGGGTTAGAGAGCCATTTTTTGGGTCTGTGTTTGAGACCTGCCATCGTCTGGTATCACAAGCCGAACTGCAGCGTTTGATAATCATTCCGAATTTAGGAGCATGATATAAATTATTGTATGTAGATATTAGAATAAGATAACGCTCGATATGTATGCAACAGAGTCGCGGGAAAAGAATTGTGTCATCTGAAAGAAAACGTTTTCTTACTTAGAAACATGTAACTCTTTGAATTTTAATTAGTTCAATTACTTTTTTTCGTATATACCAATTCAAGAATCATTATACGTAACATCCTCTGTAAGTGTTTGATTTGCTCTCTTCTGGGTCCAGTGAAGAGGGCCAAACACGGTCCGATACTCTCGATTAGCAGCAAATTTACTTTATTACTGAAGTGTGCTGCATGTATTTTTCACAGATTAATGGAATGAATGCAAATAATTTATCCTATATCCGACGGTATAAATTGTTATGTTATTGTATAATTGTATTAAAAGTGAATATTTATCATCGTGTAGCGGCAGCATAAAATGACAATTCATCTAAACAGTTTCCATGTAATGTAATGCAAAAAAATTTAATGTATAAAAGTGAACATGTAAACAATTAAGTATGGAAACATTGCTATTATCTATGTAGTATCATCAAACGGTCTTGATTTATCAAAGACGTCCATTCAGTAACACCGCACACATAATATCGACGCAAATTGCAGAACTAAAAGAATAACTAATATAAAAATTTAGGTATGGCTATTGCGTACCAATCATGTGAGACAATTAGACGGTTGTGGTTTACTAAAGACGATCGTCTAACATTCTCACACAAATAATAATGTGTCAAAGATATAATTGTGTTTGAACTACACAATTATATCTTGGACACATAGTTATGTCTTAGTAGTCTACTAAGACATATTTAACACTATCGTGTTTGAACAATACAATTATATCTTTGGTACCTAGTTAGTATTATTTGTGTGAGAATGTTAGATGATCGTCTTTGATAAATCAAGACCGTTTGATGGTACTGCATAGATAATAGCAATGGTTTTATGATTAATTGTTCATATTTTCACTTTTATACATTTCTTTTATATTCGTCAAACAATTTTAACAAATTATATATATATATATATATATATATATATATATATAATAGGTATTATAATATATATATTTATATACATATATATATATATATATATATATATTATAATATTTACAATATTATAATAGATTATTATAACGCAGTTCTGATTTATACTTACCTATAGTATTATGCAACAATCTGATATCGTTAATAAGAAAGTTTTAAATTTAATAGTGAATTTGCTCTGTTTAGTTCAGACTATTACACTATTATAAAATCCCAATTCCTGCATATTTTAATTGGTCATAACCTGTAGACACCATCAATTTATTATATCTAAAATATTGTTTCGCTCTTGCACTGTAATAAAAAGTAGTAAACATACACTAACATGCCCATTTAGATAATTTATAGCAGGTACATAATAAATTAAACAATATACTAAACATCAAGGCTTATTTATTATTACATTTATCATTTCTATTGTATAACAGCAATATTCGTGTAATTGTCGTAAATATGGTGACGTATAACTGGAATCTCTTAAGTTTTTTAATGGTCTATATATGCACGTCTTCGTTGTTTACACGTTTACTTAATTTATAACGATCAGTAGTATGTATATTTAACTATTTACACAGTGAGAAAGTAAAAGTACTAAAAACTGACCTACAGACTTCGCTACCGCACAGCATAAATATACCATAAAGTTTGTTTGTAGTCCTGGTTAGTGAGTAATTTAAAACATAGTAAATGAACACATTCCGACTATTTACTTAGTCATTTATAACGTTCTCCCTCTCTTTAATACCTTAACTTAAGGTTTTTTAACACTATGTTCAGTATCTTAAATTACAAATTATATCCAAAGTGCACGTTGTGTGTCTATGTGTTTCGAGCAGTAAACACAATTTATCTCCTATATTCAAATAAATTTATACTTATGTTCGTTTTATGATACGGAATCACGTTAAATATCTCTTGTATCATCACTTTGCAGCACTTAGTTTTTAAGTTCTAGTTCCTTTAACTCTATGTAGGGTATATTAGGTACTCATGACGTCACAAAAATCCATTATGGCATTCTGTTGCGTAGGAGGAGTCTGCGCGTGATACTCCTCACCTATTGCTAGATGTATAATGATGGCTGCTCGTGACGTATAGGAGGTCGGCCAATGACGTTACACTGTGCATCCCTACCACCTGTTTTTATAACCATTACTCCCTCTTTTTCCTGGCTAGCGTTAATGTTATTGGTGAATTTGGAGATGGTTGGCTGATTAAAGATTCCCCTCGTGCTGGTAAAAAAGGAGGCACAGACTAGTTGTTTCATTCAGAGCTTCAGGTTGACAGCCTAAGCACTAGATAGCGCTTCATTCCACACAAAAAAAGATATTCTAGTTTTCCTTTAGTTTTTTCCAATACTGATGTGCATACGTGTGTTTTTTCCTGTTATGAATACATGACAACTTGAAGAAATTATAGAATTCAGAATATCTAGATAAAAACTTGCTCATACATTTAATTTATGTCTTCATATAACTTTCTTCATCATCAAGGATTATTAAACTACACACAATAATAATTGTGAGTGTATTTATAGTATGGTGTACCTACTACGCTAGCAGCGCCCACATTTCTCATGTATTATGATCTGTTTGTTCTTGTTGTTTATTAAATTAGTTAATAGTTATTTATTAATTAACTGAATTTTAGGTTAAAAGAACATTCATTACCTAGTATAATTGATGATGCAGGTACAAGCTGTCCCTTATATTCATCTTTCTAACAATAACAAATAATATACCTAAGCAAACTTCTTCACATTCTACTCTCATGAACGGTGTGGCTTATAATACTCAAGTTTTAAAAAACGTAAATTAAGTTAATCTGGGTGCTATCCGACCAATAGAAAGGAAAAGAAAGTTCATTCAATAGACATGCGTATATAATACCTACTACAAATGTATTATACATATACGTTTATTATTTCCGTATCGAAACATAACCTACCTCCTTGGTTACACTATACTGACGATTATCAACCAGTCTGATATACGTGTCTACGCTTGCACATCAGAATTTTCCAATAATTTATACTTTTATATTAATGCGTATAACTGCTTTTTATGAATTAACACTCGTGTTTAGATAACGCGCAAGTTGACAATGTCTATAATAGCTCATAACGATGTTTGTTATTGCCCTTATACAACCAAGAATCTAACAGAAGTCGCTAATGGCAGTCTGCATGGCTCATTTTGTAATTATAGTCTATTTTTTAATTCGGAGGAGTGTTTTTAAATTGAAGCGCTAAAAAGGAGGCTTGCTATTTGTCAGTTTTCGGGAAGAATTACAATATGGAAATTTTACATGTCTACGGCCGCCATACTGTTACAACAGCTGTTATTGTATACATCGTTAATTTTGTCAGTGCGTTTCTGTTCAATTTTTTACGTTCAATTTGCGTTATAATAGTAAAATAGTTCTTTTAAGAACTGAATCGACTGATATACTCTCCGTGTAAATCATTTTCATAGCGTTTTTCTTGGATATGGAGGAAGTAGCAAGCACTTCTGGATCGCAAATTTCCCCGTGGAGAAGGCGAAAATTTGTGATCTTAGGACATCTATCTGTTGTTGAGAAGCTGAATATAGTAAATATATTCAAAAAATTACGTGCTGATAACCCCAGAATGAGGATTACTGCTATTGTCGCAAGAATATCGAGTATGATAGGTTAGTGTTATAATACATTACCATCATTAGGTATATATTATTATGTTATCTTGTTTTTAGGAGTGGCACGGTCTACTGTCTATCGTACCATAAAAGAATATAAGCAGAAAGGACAAGTTATCCCACCCAAGCAAAGTTCTGGAAGACACTCTTTAATTACTGAATATAGTGAAACCGTCAA
This sequence comes from Amphimallon solstitiale, assembly GCA_963170755.1. Taxonomy (NCBI): domain Eukaryota; kingdom Metazoa; phylum Arthropoda; class Insecta; order Coleoptera; family Scarabaeidae; genus Amphimallon; species Amphimallon solstitiale. The sequence continues at coordinate 94,512,499 of OY720681.1, read as the reverse complement.
GAATTCTATAAGGCAAATAATTCACAATTTTTTTTATAAAAATGAGCTTCCTACACTTGATAAAGTGCTGAATGAAATCAAACAGCGTGATGATTTGCCACAGACGAGCCGTTCAACATTATACAAATTGATGAAAATGCTAAACTTTAGGTCAGCGCCAATGTTCTAATTAATATACAAAAAAAATGAGTATATAAGTACTCAAATTTATATTTTACATGCTTTGATATGTTAGAATAAATATGATATATTATTGTAGGTATATGAAGAGGAATCGAAAGAGTGTTTTGATAGAACGTGATGATATAATTACGTGGAGAAGAAGATATTTGATGACAATTAAAGATTATCGTCGTCAAAATCGGCCAATTTATTATTTAGATGAAACATGGCTAAACGAAGGTCATACCAAACAAAGAGTTTGGGTAGATGGCAATATAAGAAGTCGACGACAGGCATTTAATGAAGGACTGACTACAGGCTTACGTAATCTTGCAGGGAAAGGAAGACGTCTCATTATTTTGCATATACACTGAGAAAAATAATTTATCGAAAATTCTAAAGAAGCCTTAGTTACCAGTTTTTCTAAAAAAACTACTTGTTTCAATTAAAATTTATTGCAGCCAGTTAATATTTATTTAAAAGCAATAAATTATAAATGAAATACATAATTGGATCAGTTAGATACTTTATTTGACGGGTTTTAATTCCCTGAAAAAAATAATAAGATTCTTGCAAATATGTTGCATATTTTTTCGTTAAGTTGCAACGTGATTTATTTCCTAGAGCCAAATATTCAATTGGTAATATTAGATGGCGGCAAATGAGTTTATTTCATAGAATTATACCACCCATTACACGGTTTTCTGTCGTCCGTTTGTTTGTAAGAACGTACATTTATTTGTGTGAATTAAATCTACTTCACAAGAACAAATGCTATGGTGCACACAATTAAATATTTCTGGATGCAGACATGTTTGTGCCTGTGTCTTCACTACATGTTCGCTGTCGACGACGCCAACCTATTTTGTTGTGTTGTGTCTTGTGTCGGTGCATAGAGAATGGAAATGGAAGAAGGAAGTAAACTGAACGAATTGTTGAATGAATGGCAGTTGGAAAAGCTGGTTCCAATTTTTGAAGGTAAGGTCGATATTAATTTTACTTACTTACGAAAAGTTCAAGGTTAAGTTGTTCATTTATACCTATATCAAGAATTAGCAATAGGTACTGGAGGAAATGTAGATAAGTTCTAACTTATATCCCTACAAATTAACATAAATTGAGGAGTGTAGGTATATTCCAAACGGTTAAAGTATCGAACAGGTTAAACTTTTTGTTATGATATTTCTGCATCGGTAAGTAGCAACTGACCCATATAGAAAATTTACCATCAACCTTTAAAGAAACAAATCGTAGAATAACAATAAAATATTTGATTTATACAGTACCTACCTACTGTACTTATTAGTTATTACCAGATTCAAATATTAATTTCTTAAAATTGTTTTCAGAAAATGATGTTACTTTGAATTTATTAAGACATATTTTTACTCAACATCAACTGGAATACTTTTTGGAAAAATTAGTGCCTAGTATAGGACTAAGATTTAAATTGATGGAAAATTTGAATTTATATTTTTCGTTGGAAAATGGAGTAAGCCTGAACTAATTAAAACATCATGCATTTTATTTATATTTGAATTTCATAGATTCACTGCGATAATAAAAGCATCAATGACACAACTGATCGACCAATAAGCCCTGTTATTTCTGATATACCATCCTCTGCTACAACATTAACTTTGGCTGACAGTGTTATTTCATACGATCTGTCAGAATGTAGTGCAAGGGAAAATCATAGTTGCTCCTCATCGGGAGTCAATATGGGCACAGTAACATTAGATGATAGAGCTGTAACAGTGGATTCATCAGAACGTCAGTCCCAACCACTTCTTTTAATTCATGAAGTTGCTGTTGTTCCCAACCCAAATAAGAGAAAATATACAGACGAAACCGAAGAAATGTGTCAAAATCTAAATATAGAAAAACTGTTGTTAGAGAGCGCTGTCGGATTGGCAGCTTTGAATATGTATAGAATTAATAAAAATTTAACGGAGAAGCTTCAACAATATGTCACAAATATTGTTATTTCACATTTTTTTGATAAGGACATAAGGTATGGTTACTTTGGTTCTTTGGTGTGCCAAATTAATTTTGCAATAGTCTTGATACGATTTTATGGTCTGGTGTAATTGTATTTTTAGGGTTGATCTAACCAACAAATGTTGTGATATCTTAGCAGATAAAATAATAGAACTCTTTCCAAACGAATGTAAGGAGGTATATTATACTCCACCTATCAAAAAAAAATACTCCAGAACTAACAAGGCGGGAGTCTCTAGAGGTAAACTAGTGGACAAAAAAAGAAATATGATCCAATTTTTGAGAAAAACAAAACTTTTGAAAATGCCTAGTCATTCTGATGATAAGAGTGAAGTAACATCGTCAGACAATGAAGAAACATTATCAGGTTGGTGGTGCTATTTGTGAAAATATTTGGACACAGTTGCATTGACTTTATATTAATAGGTCAGACCCATGATGATGAGGCCAACGAAAGCCTGAAATGGCTACAAAATAATACGGAAACCTGGGAAGATGTGATTGGACATTGGACCAAGTCCTTTCGCTTAAGAAAAAATATAATTACTCAAGAGAATTACTCTACAGTGGCAAGCATTTTTAACGAATTTCCAGTACTGAAACTGTCGCGTGGCTATACATTGGTACATCACAGTTATTAATTAAGTATATTCAATAACTTCATAAATGAAGTTCAACTTCGAAAGAGTTTGTTTTACTCTGTAGATGTACCTAATAATTATTGTGACATAATGTTGAACTTCATTTATAAAGGGTGATCAAATAAAAAATATCTCTAATTTACCAGTCGATGCTCGATTGTCTTTCGAATACACGTCTTAAATAAAGTCAGGTATGTACTGGTAACAATAAGTGAGAGATAGGCGACATGAGTTCAAAAAGCAATTGAGTATGAACTACTAACTATAAGTAGTATTTTTTATTTGATCTCCCGTTAGAAATGGCCCTAAAACACAAGTATTTAAATGAACGATTTAGATTTTAGTTATTTGTCAAAAATTAATTTAAAAGCAGTACTTAGGAAAAGATTGATAGTTATGATTTTCAGATTGAAAACGACTTCAGACTACTTCATGGTGACGAGGCCACTAATCTGTTCAATAAATGGGAAACATTTTTTTCCGCTCTTTTAACTTTAAATCGCACTAGTCTGAAGGCTCCAGAGCTGTTGCTGCTGGACATGCTACAAGGAAACATACAACGTGGTAAGAACAATGAGTTTAATTCTTATATTATTATAAAATTATGCATCAATACCCAAATATTTTACAGATTCAGCAGATATTATCAAGTTGACACTGTTGTTTACCTTGGTTCCATCCACGTCGATTAAAACTAAAAAAGGAAAGACCTACTGGAAGCCCACAAACTCAGAAGCAAGAGATGGTGTACTTGTGCATGTGAAGGTGGGTATTTATATGCATAAACCTTTCCATAGTCCTGATGTTTTCAAAATATTTCAGATTCCTGGAGATCTAGAATCTGTAGTTGAAAGTAAAAAAAACTCTCTACGAAAATTTGGCTTTACCTTACAGCCCTTTATTATTATTGTTGGACCAACTATAACAGAAATTGAGAAAATCTATATAAGGATCGACGACTACAGCTACGAGGTACCTTCATTACTTAAAGCAATTGACATTTGCTTTAAGTCCTTCATAGTGTTCGATATACAATATCCTGTGGAAGCTGAACATGTATGGTACCTAATACAATGGGGAATATATGGTATCAAATTAAACAATGATAAAAACATACCATATATTTTCAATATACTGAACAAACTCAAACCAAATTAGTGCCAAACAACATTGTACATGTAAGTACTTGTATTTATAAGCATGCAGTATATGACACATAGAACTGAATACGTTTTTGTATTATTATCACCTAATATAAGTATATATTTTTTAAATTGTAGGTACCTCCTCATCTAAACGCACTAAACGCAGAACAATGAAATGTATTATTTGCAAAAAACCATTCAAAAACTGTGAATTACTTTTAAGGCACACCAAAATTGGACATATATTTCAACATTCATTCCCATGCAGTTTTTCTGGTTGTCAAAGAGTATTTTCCAGTTTTACATCCTTAAAGAAACACTGTTTTAGAAAAAGTACCCATGCTATTTTTCAGTACGATAAGAAAGAATGTACTCCTGTTAGTTGTCAAAGTGCTCGATGTAACATACCTACCAGTTCTAGTAATAGTAATAGAAACATAAATGTTACTAATTTAGACGAAAGTATCAATAAGACTGAAGATTGTGATAATTTTGAAGCAAAGGTAGAAAAAAATGAAATTTTGGATGACAAATTTCCTGAAAATAGTTTTTTGAAATTTATCGCTAAGTTGTACAATAACACTTCACTCACAAGGAATGTAGTTCAAATCGTACTCAATGATTGTTCAGAATTAATAGAAGCAGTATTATCCCACATTAAACAAAAAATTAAAGCAAATCTTCCAGAGAGCTTTCATAGAGAAATAAAGGAAATTTTTGATATCAATATTTTTGGAAATTTATCTACAGAATATAAAAGACTTGAATTTTTGAAAAAATCTAATATCTTAATACCCGCGAAATCTTTCTTAATTGGCGAAATTCCTGATAACGTTAGAAATAAAATTACGACTACTTCATTGGGCGTAAAAAAATGTGAAGGGCAATTAATTTCCCTACGTGATTGTTTGAAACAATTTTTAGAACTTCCCAATGTGTTTAACACTATAAGAACTTATATCAGTCAGGAATTCAATGCAGAAAATACTAGGCTGTCTAGTGTATTTTGTGGTCAAATTTGGAGAACACTGAAGTCTAAATTTCCAAATAATATTGTGTTTCCTCTGCTGCTTTACTATGACGACTTTGAATGTGGTAATCCGCTTGGGTCAAGAGCTGGGGTACATAAAATTGGTGGCTTGTATTATACGATTGCAGGTATACCTCCAGAGTTTTCTTCTTGTTTAGACAATATTTTCTTGGCACAATTAATATACAGTACCGACCGCACTACACATGGAAACCGTTCTTCATTTAGACACATTGTTGATGAATTAATTTACTTGGAAACACATGGAATAAATATTAGTGTTAATGGTGAACGTTTTCACGTGTATTTTTCTTTGTTAGCTTTATTAGGTGACAACTTGGGTGTCAACGGCTTATACGGTTATAACGAATCATTTTCATCACATAATTTTTGTCGAATGTGTCGATCTACTAAATTAGTAACAAAATTTCAGTACATAGAACAAATAGAATTTTTGAGAAACAACGTCAATTACAGTAGCGATCTCTCTGAGCTGAAGTGCGGTGTAAAAGAACATTGTATCTTTAATAATTTACCAAACTTTCACAACACAGTCAACGTGACTTTTGATATTATGCATGACTTATATGAAGGAGTTTGTAGATATGTAATGGCAAAAATTATTAAGAGTTTGACAGAACAAAAATATTTTTCATTAGACCAACTAAATTCCAGGATTAAATATTTCAATCATAATTCAGATTTAGACATTGGAAATTCCATACCTCCTATTGTTGATAGTCATATTAAACAAGGTTGTTTAATCATGTCTGCCTCTGAAATGTCAGCTTTGGTTGTATATTTTTCTGTTATAGTAGGTGATATAGTACCTGAGGACAATAAATTTTGGATGTTATACTTACTCTTGTATGAAATTATTCATGTCGTCTCAGGTTTTGAAAACTCTTTGGAAGAAACACGATACCTTCAAAATGTAATAAAAGAACATCACACATTGTATATTGAGCTTTTTCAAGAACATTTAAAACCAAAATTTCATTTTCTAATTCATTATCCATCGACAATATTAAAATTTGGTCCTTTGCGATACGTATCGTCCATTCGATTTGAATCATTCCATAAACTTTCTAAAACAAACGCACATGTCGTTGCCTCACGAAGAAACATTGTGTTCACATTAGCCTTAAAATTACAATTACGATTTGCTTATAGATTATTGACAAAGCAAGGATTCACTAAAAGACTTGAAACCGGTCGTCAGATCTGTTTTGTCTTTGAAATTCCAGAGTACATTTATATCAAAAATTATTTAAGAAATAACGTTTGCTATTGCGTTTCTTGGTTGAAAATGAATGGAATCATGTATAAACCGGGATATGTATTTTATGAAAAAAATGACGAAACTGATGAACCCCTATTTGGAATGATAAAGTATGTTATAGTCGATGATAACAACAAAAATTACATTTTGTACAGTTTTAGACACTAACAAAAAATTGTTCAGTTTACAGTTAGAAGACAATCTGTCTTATGTTCCACGTTCAATGCATACTATGGGAGATGGAACAAGAGTCATTTCAAGATTTGTATTATAAATAATTGTAACAGAATTCTTGCAATGACTTTAAGCCAGGTTCTCTATAATCTAGACCTAGCTGTAAGACATGCCAGTCTGTAAAACCTATATACCTACTTATTTATATGTGATACTTGTTACGTTTTTTTAGTCTATATACATAATAGCTATACATATAATATATTATGGGTATGGAATATGCCTAGTTACTGGTTAAGAATAAGTGTTTTTTAGTTTTTATTTATTTTAACATCACGGATGTAGTACAAGTATTTATTTTTCATTTTCATTAAAATAAATTATATTTTAAAGTTCATATGTATTATTATTTCAAAATCCTTTAAACGTTGATCGAATTTATAACATGAACATAATAAACAACAGAAAGATACTAGGCGCTGCTTGAGGTTGTCTTGAGATAATACTTTGTTGGTAGGTATACATATCTATTTACAATTACTAAATATTTTCAGATAAAACTTATGTCGGATATTTCACAGTAGTTTAGAGAGCACATAGTAACTCTACAAGCATGTATACATATATTGAGAGATTGAGAAGGTGCTCATGGAGTTTGAAATACCAGTTTTGTTTATAGAATTAAGTTTTAATATTCAACAAGATTCCGTGATGTCACAATGTATTTCCATATTCCCTTGGGATAAAAATATGTTGGAACTGAGATGATAGCCGAGAGCAGTGCAGCTATGATAGAGGTGAGACTTGACGGTTATATAAATGTACAATCGATATTAAAACCGATAAAGCGTCACTTCCATCATGCTTTTAAAATTTAATTTAAAAAAATTGTCTTTTTTTTTTTCCATTACTTTTAGTGTTAAAAATGTCTACTTTTTTCACTCAGTGAAAAAAGTGACACTTCTAACACTAAAAGTAATGAAAAAAAGCCTACTTTTTTTAATAAAATTTTAAAAATAGACATTTGTTCAATTAAATATTTTTTCAAGTAGAGGAATCATATGTGATTTGAATCAAATTTATAATATAATTGAAACAAATATGTCGCCATACAAATAGGGAACTAAACAATATTTTATAGGAATAGAATATTTAGTTGGCAAAATTAAATTATAAAATAATAAGAATGGGAAGATATAGTTGGCTCAAATAAACAACAGGTCTACAGTCCAATTAAAAAATTCGATTGAATGGATTCGAGACTTTAATTGGCCATATTTAAATATACCATTTAATTAGGACAAATAGGTTTTATTTTACTGAAATAAATATTAGCTATTATTTTTCTCAGTGTAGGATCTGAGGCTGGATTTGTGGAGAATGGTTTATTGATTTTCGAAGGAAAAAAGACAACCGATTATCATGAAGAAATGAATGCAGAGGTGTTTGAAAGATGGTTTCATAAAATATTAACAGTGCTGCCAGACAATGCTGTTATTGTTATGGATAATGCTACATATCATAGTCGTAAAATTGAAAAAATCCCCACAACAAATTCTAGAAAACTCGATATGCAGGCTTGGTTCAATTCAAAAAATATTGAGTACAATGAAGAGATGGTTCGATCTGAACTTCTTCACCTAATTCGTCTCAATAAGGACCAATATAATATATACATGTGACAGATGAGATGGCCAAAAGTTGTAACAAAACTGTTTTGAGTTGGTGTGGGCTCAAATAAAAAATGAGGTGGCAACTAAGAATACTACATTTACATTAGCTGATGTGCGGATACTTTTACTAAAAGCAATCCAGAATATCACTACGGACAATTGGAAGAAATGTGTAGGCCATGTGATTAATGAAGAAAGAAGAATGTGTGAGTTATATGGGTTGGTCGATGATATAATCGAGCCATTTATTATATCAGTGGGTGAAGATAGTTCAAGTGAAATGGAAAGTGATAGTGAATAATTATATGATTTATATGTATATGCTATAATTAATATTTGTCTAAATTTTTGTTCGCTTGTAAATAATCATATAAGAATAAGAACCATCTGTGTTTTCTTTTTAAATTTGAAAATATACAAATCACCTTTAAAACTTTTGATTTAAGCATTTCACTTACGATGATGATTCCTTTTTATTTCAAATTAAAATTATCTAATTTTTTGAATAAATTTTTAATTAATTACTTGACTACAATTTATATAAAATCGTCGCTAGTTTTAAAACTGCCGCCAAAAAGTAATTTTCCAAAATTCCATTGTGTAAACGCGCCTTTTTATTTTACTCCTCCGAATTAAAAAATAGACTATAGTATATACCTATGCTATATAATAATTAAAATGTCATTTTTTAGCCACTGCTGTCAAGATATAGGTAGTACCTATTTGTACTTTTTTTTTAATACAATGGCTACGCACACTTCGGTGTTTATTACAATTTTAGAGCTTGATGTTATAATATAGGTACCTTTTTCTACTCCCATACTCTAATTGTATTATTAGATATGCCGAACCTGTACTTTAATGTGGTCCATTACGATACAGATTTTCATTATGATACAAGTTTATATCCAATAGGAATACAGATTTTTCATTACGATACAAGTTTATATCCAATAGGAATGCGATATTCCAATATTCAAACAATATTCAATATGGCGACTGCATATCTGACAGATACACAAATTAAATAAATGTGACAGTTCTCTGCAATTTACAAGTAAGTATTTAAAATTTGTGCTTTTTTGAAAGTATAAACAGTAAAAATGAGGGATAATGACAGTGAAATGTAAAATTTGAGTCCACCAGAAATTATGGAACAAGCCTTAGTAACCACGAACAATTTATTACCAGCTAAATTCGCAAAGGTGCATGGAAAATTTTAACCTCAATTTATGAAATGGAATGTTCAAAAAATAATGTTTTATTATGGGGTCGTAGAAAAAATAGTGTATGCAACTCGCATTTAATGGCTGTTAAGACACTCGTATTCATTACAATACTCGGCTTCGCCTCGTATTGTAATTTCCTTACTCGTGTCTTAATAGCTATCATTAAATGCTCATTGCATAATATACTATTATGATGTAGAACAGTCCTAGGCACGTGTTTCAGACTCGTTGCACTTCATCAATAGGTAAGATGTAGCCAACGAATAATGCAGTTTATTTTCCAGATATAATTAACAAACGTAACACAGCAAGGAAACTGCGTATCCGTGATGTTTTTGTCTATGATTTATAACTCCTGAAATCGTTAATTGAGCAACGCCTTCCTTCATTTTTCTTGCCGCCAGAGTCGTACCTAAATATTTACAAAATAAACATTGCCTTCTGTAACAGCTATATAAGTTTTTTGTAATTCCAAAATGAATACTTAATAAAAATGGATGTCATTTCATTGCGTGATTTTCTATAATTCTGTACCGAAATTTTAAAATATTCTTGGTTTCACTTCTGGTTGATAATATTTTATGATAGTTATTGGTGTGGTCGCAGTTTTCTATTGGTTCTTTTTGAAGTATTTGTCCATTAAAGTTTCTTAATAATAATATTCAACTCTTTCGTCTGCTCTGACCGCCAGTCTACTTACTAGCGTTTCGACTAAAGTTTAGAATGACGCCCACACAAACAATATGAAAATACATGAAAAATATCAAATAATATGTATGAAGGAATATATAAATAGAAAGCTTACGTTTCATAGAATTAAAAAATGTAGGTTTCATTGCAAGCATGTGAGTAAAAAGTTTCAAATTTATTTATCTATTTCAAATTGCCGCCAATGGAAATAGAATGTAAATTTTAATTAACCGTCGAATATAGCTAAATAAAATAAACCTAACATAACCTAGTACTATAACGATTAGTATAAAAATATGAAAATTGATCCATTTACTTCATATTTATTTTCTGTTCCACGAGAACACTCTTATCGAGCGCTCTATGGTAATACGCTAAGTATATTATACCCCTGTTTATTAATAGGTAGGTATTATATACTGTGTGTCCAAAAAGTCTGGAAACACCCAAATAAAATCGAAACGGATGATTTTTGAGAAAAATGCAAAAACAGGTCAATTAGTATTTTCAAAAAACTACTGGCTGATGGTATCTGTTTGGAATTTTTGATGACCTTGAAAAAGTGATGTCATCAAAAAAAAATTAAATGGCAACGTCGCATTTTTAATTTTATTTTTGATAGATATTTTAATTGTCTAAATGACTGTAACAAAATTTTTCATTTTACTTAAGAAAATAACCGAGAAAAATTTAATTACTTCTTCGAAAATGGAAAAGTTTGTCTTTAAAAAAAAACAAAGTTGGCTTAAAAGTTGATTATTTTTCAAACACATTTTGTTTTATTTGTGACATTCTGTCAAATACGAATTGTGCGTAAGTTAAAGAAATCTGTTTAAAAATGGTTTTAAGTGAGAGGGAACGTATTCAAATATTGATGATGATTGGTTTTGGGGATAGGGCTCGTTCAGTTAGAGAAGTTTGCGACTTATTTAATACAGAACATCCGGAGCGTACCCCAATTAGTATTTCTGCAGTGAGTAAGATTCACAAAAAAATTCAAGAAGAAGGCCATGTTCGAGATTGCCCTAGAATGGTCGTCCAAAATCGCAGAAGATACGCAACTCGACGTATTATTGTCAGTAGAGGAAACACCAAATTCTAGTACACGGCAGCTTGCTCGGGAGTTTAACGTGTCGAAGAGTACAATTGGTAATATTTTCCGGAAAACTAAGTATCATCCCTACAAAATCTGTTTGGTTCATGAGCTGTCTGAAGACGACTTCGACAGGCGTGTACAGTTTTGCGAAGAACTGATGCCTATGTGTGATAATGATATAATGTTTGGTAATAGAATTATAGGGCCTTTTTTCTTCAACGGTAACCTGACGGCGGAAATGTATTTGGATTTTTTACAAAATTATTTAATTCCGTCATTAGCAGAAATATTTCCGAACCATGAAGATCCTAATTTGCCCAGCCAAAGAATTTGGTTTCAACAAGATGGGGCTCCACCCCACTATGCGGGAAATGTTCGGCATTATCTCGAGACTACCTTCCCAAACAGATGGATTGGCAGGAGGGGGACTATCGAGTGGCCGGCTAGGTCGCCAGATCTAACGCCTATTGATTATTTTTTGTGGGGTTACCTAAAAAATAAGGTATACGCAACTAAACCTGCAAATTTGGAAGACTTGCGTCAACGGATTGAGATTGAAGTACGAAGGATCACTCCTGAAATGATAGAAAACGTTCAAAATGAATTTTATTATCGTTTAGGGTATTGCCAAGATGCTCAAGGACAACATTTTGAACATTTATTGAGAGAGTTTTTGCTGATTTCTACGATTAAAATTTTCTTTGTTTTCTATAATGATTTTTTTTTCAAAATTTTTCTTAAGTAGAATGAAAAATTTTTTGACTGTCGTTTAGACAATTAAAAGATCTATCAAAAATAAAATAAAAATGCGACGTTGCCATTTAAATTTTGTTTGATGACATCATAACTTTTTCAAGGCCATGAAAAATTCCAAACAGATACCATCAGACAGTAGTTTTTTGAAAATACTAATTGACCTGTTTTTGCATTTTTCTCAAAAATCATCCGCTTCGATTTTATTTGGGTGTTTCCAGACTTTTTGGACACAGTATACTGGAGACGCGTTAAGTTCCGTTGCACGTCATCGATGACGTTTACATGTTGTCATAACTGTATTAGAGAAACTAAAAAGTTACTTTGTTAAATTATACTTGAGGGCATTTATTTCATTAGCTTAAATAGAAGATTTATAAATTGATCCTAATATACGCATTCATGGCAAATAAACACATAATTTCCGTTTCAATATTAAATTTCTTTATTACATATTTTTAATAGACTAATAGGTCAATTTGACGTTGTCAGATATGGTCAGATAAATCATATCTGTCAAAAGGCGTGTGTGATGTAACTATATTTGCCTGTCAAATTTGTATAAAAACAGTTCTTACAACTGTACCAGTTCTGTGTCCTGTTTATTTTCTTTTAAAAAATGCCCAAAGGTTTCTGTAAACATTCGAAGCAATTACGAGCTTCATTGTTGACCTATTTTGAGAAAGAACGTGAAGGCGGAAAAGTATTAGTTCCAACAACTGCTGTTCATGAGGTAAACGACTAAGGGCCGGTTGTACCAAAATCGGTTCAGCATTACGATCAGCTGAACGACCGTTCAACGGTGAACTTAGTTCAAGCAAATATGCGTTGTACCATCATAATAACATTAACGTTCTACTGATCCTAGTAATTCTAGTAATTTAGGGAAATGTTGGCAACAAAAAGTGCCATTAGAGATTTGGCGGGATTATTTTCGAAGCGTGCTTGTTGTGAGCCTTTCATAAGATTTTTATCAGTATTATTATTCAATTTTCCTTTTATTTTATAATTAAAATCACGTAAGAATATTGTATACCTATACAATATATATAGTATCATCAAAAAGTCTTTGGATCGCTATAGCCATGAAACGTAAAGCTATCTATAGAATTATTTACTTATGTGGTTCTTGACTTTGAAATATACATAAGTCAACCTAAATAACTTAAATAATTATAACCTAAAATCTATTTTATTTGTGACTTATGTATACTTCAAAGTCAAGAACCACAGAAGTAAATAATTCTATAGATAGCTTTACGTTTCATGGCTATTGCGATCCAAAGACATTTTGATCACACGTTAGTTATGCAAATAATAGTGCAGGTGGTGGTTTTAATTTATAGTAGGTGATAGAAATGACTTTGAAAGCGATAAAATTTTCAAGAGCAGTTAATTTTAATAATTACCTATGAAGAGCTTTTAATTGCTCTTGTTAAAAAATATAAGCACATATTTGAGTGCAAGGCTACTGATGGTAGTAGTACTAGGGAGAAGAATGCTGCTTGGAATACGTTAGCAAAAGAATTTAATTCAAATTCTGGTGGGCAATTAAGTGCAATTGAAGAAATATACTCATTTTTTAAGTGTGCAATAGCAGATGCTACCTTCTTAATTACTCGACTGGCAGTCCTTCTATCAACCCCAGTAAAATCTCCTGCGACTCTTAAACATTCTGTTGCAAAGAATTGCAGAGCAATTAAAACCATTTCAGCCGGGGAAAGTGTTCTATTTCTTTCATGATTGTCACATCTTTAGTTAATTTAGTTAGTTAATAATTAAAGCCTATCCAGAAACTCATTTTCAGACCAATTTTGAAAATGACTGTTTCTTACTTTATAACTTTGTTTTCTTCTCCTGTTTAAACAAATTTCATACATTTCCAGAAAATCATTTTCTTCGTCACTAAATTCATTCTAGAAAATAATATCTAATTCGAATATATATATCTTTATAACTACTTTTTAAACAAAACGTAAATTATGTGTTAGGTTAGGTAATCAGCTTTGAACCAGCTTGAACCACCAAAACTTGCCGTTCAACTTGAACGGCCTTGAATAGCTTGATCCCAGATCTATTTTGTTGGTACAACGGTTCCTTCTAATTAGAACCCGGTTCAACGCTGAACTTGCGTTGAACTTCGTTGGTACAACCGGCCCTAAATTATTTACCATGTAGTGAATAATAGACTTTTTTTTATATTACAGAGGGTTGCTGCTGCTTTAAATATTAGTACCTATATCCAGCGTTAGTGGCATAGCCAAATGCATGAAAACAAACCAATCCCTCACAAATCCTTCAAATAAAAGTAATGTTATTTATGAGTATATTTTGTGGAGTGCCAATCGTCTGAAATCAACCCCGACTGCTGGTGACGATCAGATACCTACTTATCTAATTAAATATTGCCGTATGGTGTTTGTACACCCATTAAAAATTAATTTCAACCTGGCGCTGCGCAAAAATGTATACCCAATTAGATGGGAGATAGTTAGAATTAGCGCTGTTCTGAAGAAGAGTGATCGGAGTGATCTGAGAAATTATCGTCCAATTGCAATTCTCTTCAACTTCTCCAAGATTTTTGAGCAAATACTATACAAATTCATATATGCTAACTGTCACAGAAGAATATCTCCTCTTGCAACGGAAACCCCTACTTTGCTACCGACTATAACTCAATTTCTCTCAGGGCGGTTTGGGTTTATCAGAAATGCTTAATAAAGAGGGTTCCTAAACATTAATTAAAATTGATAAAAAGAAAAACACTATTGAAACTTTAAATAATACTTAGGTATATTAAAATCAATGAATCACACATATAATTTTAATAGATAACGAAACAATCTCATATGAACATGAAAGAGATCAAATTTATTTAATAGACAATTTGAATACAATTTTATAAATACCAAACAGATACAATTCTTTATATATATTTTTCCATATAGTCAAACAAAACAACGAATGCTAGCATTTACTACGTATGCTTTATACACGTTTTGTGTATCATTATATAAACATACAATGCGGCTAATACAGATTAAATTACATTCTCCTTATTAGAACGGAGAAGATAGTTATTTGATAACTTTATTATATTAACATCAATTTAACAGTTATTTTATAATCTTTATAAAATACCTTATAACAAAACTTCTTTCTTCTCTCTTCAATGATGTCTATTTTCCATAAAATCTTCTTTTCCTTTCGATGTTTTCATCGGTATCAGTGGTCACGATCCTATGGTGACGAATCCCCTTGCTTTGTTTACAGGAGCACAATATATTCTTTGATTAAACTTTTAACACCGTGCACATTTACTCTTTACGTGCTACTTAAATCACTATTATTGTAATAACAATTCTTATTATTGTTATCCAATTTGTTATAGGAGTGGAGGTTCTCCTTTATTTTTACAACATTTAACAAATATTACTTAAATGTTTTCTAGTCGGGGTTCGACGATTTCTTTATGAAATCAGCCAGTCGAAACCTTCCCGACTTTTAAGTTAACCATTCGACTCTAGGTCTAGCTGTCGACTCTCTTGTTCCCAGTGCTTGTTTGCATTTTTATGTTGAACCGCCGGTGCTCCCCCGCTTTCCATATAGTTAGGTTGTTCCCACTTAAGTTTCTCACACACACTCTTTTACGTCGGCGAACGTTTATCACAACTGTAGCGTTTATTTCACTGTTGTAAACATTCGGCGCCACAATTCTTAGAACTAAACTTATCTTATGACTACTATTTACTTAATAATACCATAACATATTCATTGATTTTAATTCTTATTTTTCTTTAAAATATTAATAATGAAATGTACTTAATTAAATTCTAAAAATATAAAAAATTACCAATTCGTAAACGAACTGGTATGTACAGTCGTGGTCAGATAAATGTAGTACAACCTTAAAATTCATATACGTCAAAAATCTGAAATTTTATTATTGTGAGTCGAACTTCAACTTAAGCTGCTTGTCATAATATGTAAAATCAAATGTGATCAAAAGTCAGATCATACACTATAACAATTTATTTAAAAAAGCTTGTACTACATTTATCTGGCCACGACTGTACCATTACACTCTACAGCATGGGTTCGTGAGACATTTCTCAACGACGAGTAATCTGCTTTGTATCACCCAAGATATCTCTATAAATGGTGTCACAACAATGATCTGGCACTTAATATCAATAAATGTCATGCTATTAAGTATTCTAGAAGGATGGAGCTTATTGACTTCGATTATTGCATTGGGGAACATGTATTGGCCTACGTGCAGGAGATACAGGATTTGGGAGTGCTATTTAATCGACATTTATACTTCGTCAAACATATTACTAATGACGTCTCTGGTACACTTGGTTTTATTCTTCGAAATAGTAGGCATTTTGCTAATGTAGCCACTATTGACCTTTATTTTTCGCTCGTGCGTAGTAAGCTAGAATACACTGCTGTTGTTTGGTATCCAATTTATATCTGCTATAAATTGAAACTGCAGAGCATCCAAAGACGATTTCTTGAGCTTTAAGGCCAATGGAATTTATCCCTGTAGAAATACTGACCATGCAGCTTTTTTTGGAAGAGCATAATTTCATTCTACTGGACACACCTCGTGTAATTGCTAGTAGCAACTTTTTACATGGTTTATTGCATGACAGGATTGACTGTCCCTATCTGTTGGGTTTGATTCATTTCAATGTGCCATGGCTTTCTGCCAGAAGTCTAGTTACGTTTTTCAAACCATTTTAAAACTAAAAAGTAAACGTATAATGTTGTTGAAACATGATGTATACATTACCTTATTATATTACCTGGTCGAATTACAATAAAGTTATAGCTCTACAGGTTCTCAAATTACGCAATATAACAAGAAGACACGGATTCGGATCAAAATATAAAGTTTAACAGAAAATGAACACAATAGATATAAGCCATATGACATAAAGGTAGGGCAATTTATTTTTTTACCAACTTAAATTTTAAATTTTGGGCGGTTAATTTGAATTTCATCTCAGGCATTTACGAACGCACCGTATATATTACGTTATAGTTATTGTATTCTGTCTAATTTTTCTTTAGGGATATGTCAAATGTCACTGACCGAAATAAAAATAGATCCGGCAAGATATACAAGGCGAGTCGTCATGGATCTAGTATGACGTGCAACGGAACTTAACGCGTCTCCACCATAGGTAGTTGTGTGACTGTCAATTAATTAATGACAGTTGTAAAAGGAGTTTTGATGTGCCTAATTAGTATACATTGTAAAGTTACGGATGTTAAGAAAAATCCGGAGGAAATAATCCATGAATGTTTGACCTTTATATTTTAATACTTCAGTTATAGTGACCGGTTTTTGTCCGTAACTAGTGGACTCAGGATTTTTCTGAACACCCGTTTCGTCCAAGGTTGGTAGAATAAGATAGTTATTGTAAGGTTACCTCTTGTGTGGGAATTATAAAGACTTGTGGCGCAGTAGTACCAAATTATATGATTTGTCTCATAACCGAATTTGAAACACGATCACGTTCCACAGTACTTAATCTGTTTTTTCCAGAAGAATATCTGAGAATGAGGTAACCTTTATACATGCTGTCATTTTACCAACCTTGCGTTATATCAAGGACAACCGTGTTTCCTATCGCTGCGCGATGTAAGGACTTCGCATAACTAGATTTTTTTGATTCTAGTAACCTCAAAATATTTATCCTTAAGTGGCGCCATCTATCCAAAGCATAATAAACTGCTTGGTTGTCGCTGAGCATTTCTAAAATCAAGTGCTTAAAATATGTAATATATGATTGGATTATATCAAACCTACTGTTACTGACAGTTACTGACATTTGAGTGCATTTGACTTATTTGACATTTATTTTGACTATTCCATATTCTTTTCTACGTAAATTATTCTATTACTACACATATTCAGTCGTTTTACTTAATTTGTGCTATAACATATTCACTATAGCATATTTTGGAAGTTAGGTCGAGTATTGAAAACTATATAGGTATGTATCTCGTTTCTTCACGGCAAAAACGTGGCTGTTCTTAGTCATTTAGTTCTTACCAACATAGTCTGCGCTAAAAGGCATGTAATTTGCAAAGTACTTTGGAAAACGAGAATTGATTATTCGAAATGTAGTATAAGGACAAGTCTTGGTAAATAGCTATAATTTTTTGCATTTTTAGGTTAAATTTATAACTTAATATTTGTAGATGTAAAAATTATAATGGAAAAAAAGAAACTGATTTGTGTTATAAAGTAAATTTTAGTCTGTCTTGAAATGTGTGCGTAGAAATACGAACAGATTTGGTATAGGCCGCACCAAAGAGTGCATCACTGTAACTAACTAAATTAGCAAATTGTAATATTGCCAAAATAGAAGAAAAGATACATCAAATGTGTACTGAAATATACAGAAAAAATAGTTTAGTGAATATTACCTTTTTAATCAGTGTTATTTGGAAATATTTTTTATTTCATTTAATAAGTGTGCATGCATGTATATCAGTTTATCGTAATATTTGAGTATACTGTACAACAAAGTTATTTTGTCTTAACAGAATGATTTAGTTGTGACTCTGTAGAAGAAATATTTCCACGTTAGGCTTAAAGGAGGTCCAAATGATACTACCGATGCCAGAGTGATAGATATTTTATGAGGCAAATATTGACATGTGGAATAGTAAAGCTTCATAATCTTCAAATACAGTTGAAAGCGTCGATTACGTTAGTACCGTAACATTTTCTCAAAACCCAAGAAGTCATATACAAAATCCAAACAAATAGCTTACAACGTAATTGAACACCAGTTAGTGCTACCTTTTGAATTGTTATAAGAAAATAGAAATGTAAGTAAAATTGTTATTCTTGACACTACCGAACAACTTCATTTTCAGCAAAACTTTTTTAAATTTATTTTATTCTATTTTATTATTTTAAAATTATGAGTATTAATTATTGTAAAGTTAATTTTTAAAGTGTTATTTTAAAATTTATTTCAATAAAAATTCAGAAACTATTTATTTTGGGTACTACTAGATGGCGTTACATAAGGATCAATATTTTGAGGTTACCAGAATCAAATTAATCAATGTAAATCGAAGTTATATGACGGCCTTATATCGCGCAGCAATATTGATACAGTTGGCCCTGGTTATATTAGACTACAGTGACATCTAGCGGCTACTGTCGCCAATTAATTGTAGCTGCGCTCTTACCGTTTTAATAAATAATTGATCGTGAACACATACGAATTGGTAGATGTTTTTATTATCAAATGCAGTTGCATTTTATAATGACTAGCGAATGTTCTTTGGAACACGGTTCCATTATATATGTTTTACAGAGATAATTATTGTAAAGAAGTGATATAATTGTTTACTGCGTTGTGTGAATTTTACTTATATTTTATTTAATTAGTTACATACTATGCATGCCTAAGATGATTTTTAAAATATTCTTTCTCTTGAATGAAAACATTAAGCTTCGTACGAATGTACTGTGGACTTACAAGCCAGTCTGCTTAATACCTGACTGATTGAAGTATAGTTCTGTCATTTTTATTTACTATTTATATTAGTATTGAGGGCTTTCATAATAATTA
Source organism: Amphimallon solstitiale (assembly GCA_963170755.1). NCBI lineage: Eukaryota > Metazoa > Arthropoda > Insecta > Coleoptera > Scarabaeidae > Amphimallon > Amphimallon solstitiale. Next base: position 94,493,013 of record OY720681.1, on the reverse strand, counting down.
ATTACGATAAGTAAGCAAAGTCATTTACTAAGTTTACTATTAGGTTATTATTGTCTTTCTATGGGTGATTCTTTCCAGAAACTTTCCAAACTCATTGTTGACTAATAAAAGGCATCAACTCAAGTTGTACCACAAGCACTCGCATTAAATGAATGATGGCTACTGAACTTCTTTCCAATTGACACAAATCTGTTTCGGAAAGATAAGGGCATGAATTACTCGTCTAAAATTGCACATATCTCCTGTTTAAACTGACTTTTTGTTATAAATATTTATAGTTCTAGTCATTTGTCTAGCTAGCGCTATAGGTACCTATGTAATACCAATAATATCTGGTACAACGACGTGAACATCGCAACAAAGTGGTAGGAATTACATATGAAGGGTACGGGGAAAAACAGGGAGTGTCCCAATTTTTAAGAAAGTGACATTCTTGCGCCATCTAGCAGAAAATACGGTTACTATTCGCTGGATTAAGTGTCATGCGGATAAAACCTGAATCGTCCATAGAAAACTGCGTACTAAGTTATAAGTTATAAGGTGTGGGTTAAAACCAAGGAATGTCCACGACGTAAGGTAAAATAACTGGCAATGTCCATTATAATATGTATTACCGTCTTTCTAAATTAATGCTCCCTGTAATCGCAGTTAAAGTTGTCTCAAGATCAGCTGCTAGTTTGTTGATTTGAGAAGTTTCCTATCAGTGTTAAAATGGCTCCATCGGGCTGTGATAGTGATTTATCTGAGCAGAAAGATAATACCATCAAGAAGCGGAAGAAAATGGGGAGAATGAGTGATGTCATGAAGAAAATGAGACTACAATCCCATGAGCAGGGACCACCGTGCAACTGCACTAGATTAAAATGTCACGAAGCTATTAATAATAAGGAAAGAAAAAGTGTATTGCAGAAATTTAATAACTTGAGCACAAACGACGAACAAAACGCGTATCTTTGCGGACTGATTACCATTATTCCAGTTCAACGTCGGAGATCCCGACAAACCGAAGAAGAAGCTAAATTTCATACTGCAGCATTTTCCTATAAAATAAGAGTGAAACGCGAAGATGTTGTAATAGAAATTCCTGTATCCCTAACAGCACAGAGACATACTAAATACGTCTTAAAGATGCCATGTGCAGACATTCAAGACATCTTGCAGATGTCCTGTTTACGCCTTGCGTCGTCTTTAAGACATCTTTAAGATATCGAATGTTACAAAAAACAACGTCGTAAAGACGTATTAATATGACATTTTAAAGACGTATTTATATGACATCCTAAAGACGTATTTATATGACATCTTAAAGACGTACCTATTTTTAAACCTCTTTTCTATGAATTGAAAAGCTCATTATGACAAAAAGATTTATTATGTGCCATTATCAAATACAATAAATTAAGTACGTTTTAATATCATACTTCTTCGATCTGCGGCTCTTCTCAAACACGCCTGGATAGCAACTTCAGCCACTTTTGAAGTCTTACCTAGACCCGACTGCTCGACAGACCCTGAAAAAGCAACATATTGATATTTGGAAGATACAAACTTTTTTTATAACTTACTTAATAAAACTCTGGCAATATTAAGCTAATTGAAAGGCCTTTTTCCTTTGCGACCGAGCCAACTGTACTTCAGAGTTTGCTCATTTGATAGCACCAAAGTCAAAATTCTTTTGATAATATCATAAACTGAGGAACCTCCTAATTTGGACAGTTCGCCAAACTAGAAAAAAATATGTTAATTTTTCACGTCGAATAACTTCTGCTAAATATAGTATTATTTTTAATTTTTACTTTTACTAACACTGTATAAAAAGCTGCTGAATTGACTGGTATTGGTTGCTAAAAATAACTGTCAAAAACAGTTTCAAAAAAATTTGTCTATAAACAGTTGCAATTGGACAAGTTTATTTAAAAATCATAAAAGTAGACTTACACAATTTTGAAAATTTTCCTCATTGCCCAAATGGTTTTCTAAAAGGTCAAACTCTTCGTCGGCATTAATGGGAAAATTAATTCCTGGAGATTTAAACAAACTATACTCAGTTGTTGTTGGTGACTTGGGGAGGAGATTTTGGGCCAACTGTCCCTTAATCTCTTTAATTTCATATAAAGTGTCAGTCATAAGCCCTCTCAAAATATGGATTTGCTGGAGTATTACCCTAAAGTTTTTATCTGAAATACCACAATTAAACGGAATTAAATGAGAAAATGTAACTAGTACATTATTATAATGATAACAATATTTACAATAAAAAATATATCATAATTAAATACCTGCTTTCTCATTGCATTTGTCACACTGCTCACTCTGCTTATCTTCTGAAACAGGTGACACTTCATTGGTACCTTCTGATTCTTTAGTACTGACATTTTCTTGGTTTTGAAGTGGCATATTTTTTGGCAAAATAAAAGTCTCTTTTAACTTGGAAGTATCTAGAAACAAAAAAAATACATTGGTTACTTTATTGTAGTGAACGTTAAAATTGAAAGATAAATTATTAAGTTATATATATTGCTCACCCAATTTTTATTTGAAATTCCTTATTGTTGGGGGAGTGTGTAGATTAATAAGGCATTCATCCAAGGAACCATCTGATGACTCATCACTAGGTAGATATGAGCCTCTGAGTCCGCTCTGGTTTTCTGCAGGAAGATTAGAACTGGAGCTGTTGGTCTCAAAGCTTTCTTCTTCATAAACTGAATTCATCAATCATATTTTGTAGTATGTACAAATTATACCTGTGCAACCCAAGTCAAAAAGAGAAGTTTAACAGTTATTTTTCCACACTTTTTAAAACAAGCAGAAAACTCGGGTAAAATCACGCCAAACTATCACACCACAATTCACTATGGTTATAGCATAGCCGCCATTACATACAATCATTCCCGCTGAAATAATCCCGCACGTGTACTGTTAAAACCGTTTAAGCGTTATATAACCAAATTATAAATCTACCACTATTTTCTTTGTTATAAATTAACTAAACACTATCACTCAAAGAAAATATCACCAAACAGCAAACAGCTCATACATAATGACAAAGAAAATACACAGGCAACACGAAAAAAAATTAGAAATGTAAAAGTAAACTCCACGTTAAACGATAGGCGCAAAGGCGGTAAATTTAAATGGAGTTTTATGGCAAATTTAAAATAAAATTAATAATTTAACTTTGTTAAACGTTTTTATAATTTTTTTTTCATATCTAAATAATGCTGAGTTTCCAGAAAGATTTAGATATGCAAAAACTCTTAAAAAAGTTTATTATTTTGAAAAATAAATTATTACATTGGTTAAAATAGACATTTTTCAGGGTATATTATAAAAAAATTTAATAGCTAATAGAAATCGATTTATATAATATTTATTCGGCTTAGGTATTAATTAAAATTTAAATAAATATAATTTTACAAAAAATATATTTATTAGATAAGAAAATAGGTAGGAGACATATTTTATGAAGTTTTGAATGCATTTTTTCTATAATGTCAGGAAGATTGGTAAAGGCGTTAGAAAAACGTCTTAAAGACATCCATTTGAGTAAACTTTAAGATGTCTTTTGAAAGATGTATTAAAGATGTCGTTTTTAGGTCTTCAGACATTCAGGCGTAGTATGGACATAAACACGACGTCTTTGAGATGTGGCGTGCTGTCTGGGATGTTACAAGGCATTTAAGTCCATACACGGAATATCCAAGGGTAAGCTTGAATTTTTGCAAAAATCTTTAAAAGAAAATGGGATATCTCCCAAAGACAGAGGGGGAAGCATAGTTCTCAACACAGATCTATAAAAGAAGACTTTTACAATGCTGTCTATAATCACATCAACTCGTTTAGAGGCAGAAAGTCGCATTATAGTATGCATGATTCAAAATGAAAATATCTTCCTGAAGATTTAAACATCACAAAGATGTACAATATGTTTAAGGAACAATGTCCTCATGTTAGGGTTTCTTATGACACATATAAGTTAATTTTTAATACTAAATTTAACCTATCATTTGGGTATCCCAGAACAGATACATGCTCCAAGTGTGACGAATTTACTGCTAAATTACAATGTTTAAGTGTTGGAAACGACGCTGTAAAAATCCGGGAATTAACAACACTCAATGATCTTCACAAACGAAAAGCTCAAGCATTTTACGATCGTAAAAAATTTGCTCGCAAGAAGGCCCGAAAATCATCAGAATACGTTGCAATAGCATTGGATTACCAGAAGAATATTTCGTTGCCTCACGTAACTACGAATGATGTGTATTATCTCCGTCAACTTTCGAAGCTTTCCTTCAATATTCATGTTCTTGCAACGGCACAATCAATATTTTACACTTACCCTCAGACAATAACAAAAAAAGGAGCAAACGAAGTGGTTTCGTTCCTGTTTCACTTTATTGTTAACTATTTAGATGAAAATTGCAAGCATTTGCATATTTTCTGCGACTCTGCTGGGGGTCAAAACAATTTTGTAATGTTTTGTTTTATGCATTATATTGTACATACAGCGAAATTACTGGATTCCATAAAGATAACATCCCTGAGAGGGGCCACTCTTACTTGGAATGTGATAAAAATATGGGGTTAGTGCAGTTAAAGTCAAAAATGGAACTTCCACGCGATTGGATTAACGTTTTACAATCAGCTCGAACAAGGCCATCGCCCTTTGATGTCATTAGTGTTACGCAAAATATTGTAAAACAGTGGGATGTACCTATTTCTAGCAGGCAAATATGTGAAGAAATGCCCATTCCCTACCAAACAAATTAAAGAAATTGAATGCAGTCGAGAACATTCTAGACTAATGAAACACAGATCAGCCTTTCACGCTACTTGGTCAAGAAGCCCAATTGTACCTTCAGGAAAGAAAACTACATCAACAATAGTACTTGAAGAGGGTGAATTTGAACTCCCACTTCAAGCATACAATGGTAAGGAAATCTAATTGTCTGTGATTTATTAAAACTAGCTGCTCTTCTAGGTTTAATACCTATCAAGACCGATAAATACAAGCATTTAATGCTACTATAGAAATTTTGTGGCCCTGCTGCTCAACTATAGGTACTATACGGAATTACCACACCAATAAAAAATAAATGGACACACCTTGTTTTGTTCGCTTTTGTTTCGTAGTTGGAATGCATTTAATTTCTTTTTTATTTGAATTGGAAAATAAAACCCTTTTCATTATTAATATTAATAAAGTTTATACGTTTTCTGACTTGAATTAATTTTTTTACAGTTCCAATGTACCACACTTCAGTATAACTAAGTTGCTAATCAAAGAAATGCAATTATCTTAAAATAAAGAAAAGTGACAGTCCTTCTTTTTTCCCCATACCCTTCAATATCTATATTCACTCGGTCAGATATACCTGCATCTGTTTCGAAATAGGACACGGTATACAAGTTATATTAAATATGATTTCGTTTAGTTGATCTACAAAAATATTTACTTGAAAAAAGTGAAAAGTTGAATTTATCGACGAGTACATAGCTATATCTACCTATCAATGTATATATCTTAAATTTTAATATATAATTATATACTTTAAATATGGTAACGTAAAATTCTATTGTAGAAAAATATATTGTTGCAGATTTTCTTTTAAATCAGCAGCCTTCACTCGGCTTGAATAATATTGTGGCGCTACCTGTTATATTATAGATAATCACAATATAAACATGTGATGGGATTGTTATTTTAAAAAATTGAAATAATGATATAAGAAAATATATATTAGTGTTTAAAATATGTATATTATAAATTAATATTTATATGATGGGCAAATAATACATACTACAGTTTCCTGTAGGTTGACAGTGACCTTCCCATATTAAAGTAGGTTACTACTACAAAAGCTCGCGCCTTCCTTATGACTGGCCATAATTCAATTTATTACTCACATAAACATTAATATGAGCGTTTCTTAAAAACATAGCCCCGGCTAAAAGGTATATGTGTGGAATCATCGGCGTTTACTGTTCAACAGCCACTCGTTTTTACAACTCTTCCAATTGTTACAGTAACAATGATAATACACTTTGCCAATTATTTTATGGTTGCCATAAATTGTTTGATGTTTATGCCGAGTCTGTGCGCGTGTGATGCGAGTTATCTTCGTACGCGTTTTCTTTACCTTGGTTTATATCTACGGTGGTTTATATTAAGGACACTTTCGCTAAGGAATAAGAGAGGGCGCGCCGATGAGTGATCTCGTTTCTGTAAACAGGAAATTTTCAGCTTTAATTTCAAGATAATATACCTGGATGTTTATAGTTACTAACGAATAGATGGAGTTAATAAAATACTCTGTTTGGATGTAATAATAATAATAACTGGATTTATAATGCTTTTAATATGAATTGAATGTGTGTGATGGTGTTTCCGACATAGCAACATTAAAAACGTTTCATAAATTGTACCACTGACGATATATATAATAATTTAATTTTATTTTTTAATTATTATTTATGATTTTAAATCCTACAATGAAAATATTTTCAACAAATTTTGAATATATTTGGTAAAACTTGAATTCAATTATTTTCTTTTAAATATTGTGATACTATATTCTTCATTTTATGCAAATGTCGATAAAGTAGTTTATGATTATGGTTAATATTTATCAAAATATTTATAATATTTAACATGATTTACTAACTTTATTGAACCATTTACTATGCAAAAGACTGCAATCTGGATCCAAAGTAATTCAAAAATTTTGATTGGAATTATGAGTAACTCAGCACAATTTTCTTTTAGCCTATGATATACCTATTTAAAGGTTATTTAAATTTAGGTATTTTGCTAATCAGACTTTGAAAATAGTTAAAACATACAGTCCAGTTAATAAAGATAATTATTTTCTAGTAAACTACTGATTTAGAAACCCACAAAAGGAAACTTTATTTAAAATTAAAGCGGATACATCTAAGATTCACATGTCAGTAATCGCCTTCATAACAGAACAAATCAATGTCCATCACGTTATTCACGTTACAGTTTTTCAAGTTGAACCAATAAATCTCCCTCTAATTAATTAAATTTTCTTTTTATTGAAATTTATGGCTTAAATAGCGAATAGATACCAATAAATTAATAAATACGACATAAATAAATTATTATTATATTTAGTGATTTATCATTATTGTTAGAGAGTAAAGAAATATTAATTATACAATGAGCTCAGACAGTCTAATTTATTATCTCTAATGTAATAACCAGCAGTTGAGGCTAATAAAAAGAAAGCACACATATATGGTGCCATCGATTGCGATGCGTTAACAAAGAGAAGTTCTTTATACTTACAAAAATATATTAGAATAATACATGAAGAATATAAAATTCAGGAATTAGCATGTTCGCTATGTTTTGGGTACAATTATTAGTCTTTTACTTCATGTCTATTTAGTTATTAACTAAATTAACGCCATTTTTGTGACAGTTGCGCAAAAGCAATGCCCAGTAAAAGCGGTACAAGGGATTCTAACATGAATATTGACCCTGAGGCACACCTATCTCCACAATTCAAAGGACAAATTTATAATATGCTATGATTTGGAATTTGGTAATAAATGTTGGTCAAATAAGATGATTTCATCCATTTAATAATTATGTTGGTCATATATACTGTCAGATTTATATACAGTGTGTTGATAAAGTTTGGAACGTAATTCATAAAATCATTCTGTATTTTTTTTAAGAAAATCGCTCGGACAGGTCAATTTCTGTTTTTTAAAAATGACTATTACTGAGCTATTGTCGTTTTCTGATATAATTTTGCCAACTTTATGATTTTTGTTTAATATAGTGAGCCATGATATTTGCCAGGAAATTGACGATTGAATGGATGACATTTAATAAGTTGCTTTTCAGTTGTCAAACATGATTTCAAATAATTTTTTTTAAAAATCAGCTTAGAGATATGATTTTTGTATGTATTGGGGTAACGACAAAAAAAAATCGATAATGTAACTAATTGTTTCATGTCCAAAAACCCACCAGGTTAGTCAATTGGGCATCCACGGGCTAGCTATTCGCTGGAAACATTTCATTAAAATTTTTCGTGTGTGTAGCATAGAATGTGGGGATTCGTTTCCTTATTGCAACGACCGGAAATTTAGCGGATCATCTTCCAATAATTCCACTAAATGCTTGACAGAAATTATTTATAAGCTCCTCCGTTAATACTGCGTTCAAATAAATGCGAGCCTCTCATCCAGTCACCAAGAATGCCTCCCCCATACATTTATGCTTCGCCTATGCTGATGATCTATTTATTAGTAAAGTAAGGAGCTTTCATTTGAATAGTAATGAAAAGTCTTTTCTAACTATTCCGTTTCTATTCAAACCAGCTTCATCCGTAAATAGCATGGTATCAAAAAGAGGGCATTCATTTTAATTACTGACTATTGGCAGAGCACTCTTCTATCTTTAAAATGATGGGTGCGTATCTCAATATTTAAATCTATTCACTACGCATGGTATTAATTTATTAGTTTGGCTAATATCCAGCAAACAACTTCTTTCATGGGGTACTGACGTGTAGATTTTCTAGTGTTGGCGTAAGAATTCTAAATTGATTTTCATCATTAACAACATATTTAGGTTTCCTTAGTTTTGAATTAGCAATACTACCAGTAAAAGCATCCATTACTCTTCTACAGGCATCTGTTTTGAGACATCTTCTCTCAGGGTAACGCTGCTGGTGAACTCTTTGAGCTGATAAATAATTTCTTTGACATTTCTTCAATACAAAAAGACCTTATTAAAATAAAAAAAAAACGTAAAGTTGGCAAAACTATATAAAAAGACGGCAATAGCTCAGTAATGGCCACTTTTAAAATAATAACTTCTTACAAGTTTTTTGTGCAAAATTTAGTAAGAAATTCAAAAATAAATCGATATATAGGCTGTTCCATTTGAAAAAATCACTTTTAGACAAAAATATTTCATGTAAATTTAATCCAGTTTTTTGCAAGTTCCATATTAGGACATTTTATTGTGAATAACACTACCAAAAATTGTGCCCATATAATACGTCGTTTTCGAGAAATATAATTTTTTAAAAGCATTGAATTTTTCAGAAAAATAGTAATAAGTCGAAAACCTTAAATGTTAGGCCTATAGTATCTTATAACTTTTTGGCTATAACTATGATCAGCCCCCAAGTTATAGAACACTCTGTATAATGCAAAATAATTTTAAAACGTTCACCTAATGAGTGGCTATCATAGAAAAAAACCGCTTCGAAATATCTTTTCTTATAAAGTCCCCGGGGACATGATGATTTACCTCTCATAATAACAAAAAATACAAAAATAATAACATGAAACTGACGTTTGTCGTAAATTGACATTGTCCAAATCATAGAAAGGTTTTCAAGAGCGTTTTACTAGATTTCGTCGTATTCTTTGTTAAAATACGTTATTATTTCTTTACAGGTTCATTGTAACGATATGTAGGGGAGAGTTTACCCAAGATGGGACGATTTTTTCCGAAAATCAATATTTCAAAAACTAAGTATAAGAAACAAACATTGTGATAAGTAAACAAACATTTATTTGAAACACAAACAATTTTTGGTAAGGAATTTAATCACAAATAAACAAAATGTCTTATTTTCTACGTTAAAAAAAACAAAGCAAGGGGCCCATCTTGGGAGACCAGCCTCTTAAGATGGGTCAATGGGGTACCTAAGAAGAGACATCACACTTCACATCCGGCATATGTGAAATACAGGTCATCCATGACTCCACAAGACTCATGAGCCCACTCTAAACATTCATGGCAGTTATACCAGTCCTCCTCACTACCCACGTATTTTTCTCCACACACGATGCAACTTGAATCATCAACACTTTCATTGATATTAGACTTATTCTGGTTGCAATTTGATTTAATTTTGCCTTTGAAAACAACTACTTTCTTGATTGTTTTGATGTTTTTCGCGGATTTTTGGGCCTGCAAAGTTGCTAATTCATTTTTGTAAGGTGATTCTGTCAGAATAGTAGATTTCAAGGACCTTCTAAAAGATGCCTTCTTCTTCTGTTTTTCTTTTGGCGTTGGTAGGGGACTGATATCAATTATTTTGATCTTAGAAGAGGAAAGCTTAATATTATCAATGCTTTTTATTTTAGGCTTACTGACAAAGGTTGACAATGGAAGCTCTTCTTCAGAGTCACTGTTATGATGTTTTCCAGGTGTAGGTGAAATATTATGCACCCTTGAGGTAGAAGGAGTAGGATCTTCGTATGGATTTATATTTAAAGTAGGCAGTGGTGTTGGTTCTCCATTTTGGTCTGTCGAATTAATATTTTTTTCTGTTGTTTCTAATGCAGAAAATTCCCAGTCCTGGAATACCTGGTCATTGAATGGCCAGATTCCGGCTCTGCGAAAACCGTTTGCGGCAGTCTGAACGCTTGATGCTTTGCCAAAAGCTTCTGCAACAGCTCCTGCGATTTGATACAGTCCGAAAGTGGGACCACAATGATTTTTTAACCACCTAGTAATATAGATATCGTAAGAGCTCATAAACGATTTAAAATACGAAACGTCTAACGGCTGCATTTTATGTGTGCAGTGGGGCGGTAAGCACAATAAAATGACATTATTCTCACGGCAAAAGGTTATGACGTTTAAACTTTTTGTATGCGAATTATGACCGTCCAAGATAATAAGAATTGGCTGCTGCTTCGACGGTCTAGTTTGCTCAACAAAATATTTCATAAACTGCAAAAAGACGTCACAATCCATCCAACCTTTGTCTTGTGGAAAAGCTGGACTTCCAATAGGTGCATTGTCCATCAGCTCAGCTTTTATTCGCTTACGGGGGAAAATGAACGCAGGTGCCAGAAAATTTCCGGTTGCGCTCATAGAACTGACAATAGTAACATTCACTCCTCTTTCGGCACTCGTAAGTCCACCTACCTGCTTTTTACCCTTTTGAGCAAGAATTTTTGGTAATTTCTGAACGGTTGTTACACCGGTTTCATCGATATTCCATATTCGATCTGGCGTGAGTTTATATTTCTCATAAATACCTTCAAGATTTTTGAAAAAAATTCGAACTGCATTTTGGTTAAAGCCCGTGGCTCTGGCATAAGATGTTGCTTCGGGTTTTCTTAGAGAAATATTTTTGTGTCTACGCAAAAACCCGTAAATCCATTTCTTAGAGGCCATTCTAGCATCTTTGTTGAAATTATTAGGAATATTATTGACAGTGGCAAAATCAAATGCTAATCGACGGAGTTCTGAATAAGTAATTCCAAAAAATCTCATTTCTATTTGGAGAATATACTCCATAATCTCGTTTTCTTGTTCCTCAGAGAAGACCTGCCTAAATCGTCCTAGATATTTTTCATTTTCTGTCACAATTTTATTTTTGTTTGTGACTCTTCTTTGCAATGTACTTTTCGGAACATTGTACTGTTATGCGGCCTGTCGAACTGATAACCCTTTGTTGCGAACTTTCTTAATAGTTTCTAACATGTATTGAGCCGACCATTTTCCACGATCTGTTTTTCTTTTGTAGTAGCGATCTATTTTAGGCATCTGCAATTACGACATACAAAGGAGGGGATCAACAGTTGTATTGCATAAGAACAGTTTCTCAAAATGGGACGTCCCAACTTAGGAATCTCGACTATGTACCATCTTGAGAAATGTTGCCAATTATGAATGCGATTTTCCACGATCTGTTTTTCTTTTGTAGTAGCGATCTATTTTGGGCATCTGCAATTACGACATACAAAGGAGGGGATCAACAGTTGTATTGCATAAGAACAGTTTCTCAAAATGGGACGTCCCAACTTAGGAATCTCGACTATGTCCCATCTTGAGAAATGTTGCCAATTATGAATGCGATTTAACCTAAAAATATTAACGCGATAAATGTAAAGCGAATTTATGGTAAACTACACTATAAAGTCTGCTCTGATTGACGGTCTTAGATAAATTAAAGGTAACTTACGTTTTCGATGTTATTTTCTCTTTTGTATCGTACGAAATATTTTAATATTTTTACAAGAATCGCCAAACTACCATCACTACCGGCTATGGATATTGGAACTGAGGCAAGTTTTAAAATAAGTGTGTCTACCGTGGGGAGTTAACTTACAAATATTTAGATGGCGCTGTAGTGCCAAACTTATCAATTTATTAACATGTCCTTTCTGAGGAGACTGTCCCATCTTGGGTAACTCTCCCCTACCTATTCTTAAATTTAAACTACTTAATGGATGAAGACAATTTTCATAGAATATATTGTCGAAACGTTTTACATAATGACTATCATAATTATTATCATGTCTTAACTAATTGTTAATATTGAAAAAAACTATACGGAACATCTTTTTTAAGGAGATAGCACGTGAATTCCATCATTTTATTTAAAATTCTTATTGAGAGTAAGTGCGTAATTCAAAAGAAATTCAAGAGAGGGTACAAAAGTATCCTAAATTACTGGAATTTTATAATTCTAAACTCACGTACTGTTATTATTTTAAATAAAAATTGTTATTTGTGGAGGAAATTAATTATCCGTTGCATATAGACCTCGTGTTATAAAGCATCTTAAAAATTCAGGTCACGCTACCTTCACTTGAGATGGATCACTTTGTATTTCGATTTAGAAGTAACTACTAATTAAGGATTTATGAAGTCATAACTCAAACGCTTACAGCGGAGTTTTACATGTTTGCTAATATAAGTTGTAATTACTTTAAGTATGCCAACATTATTTATTAGAGCTATTAATAATTACTGTTCTAATTATAAATCCAACCCGTGTGTGCAATGACATTGTTTGCTATTTATATTTTCAAATTACATATGCGTGACATATCACAAAACCAATACGGAGCCTTATTTGACAGTGGCTATGCAATAAAAACGAATTTATACGAATACACAAACCAGACGTATTCTGTACGGTACCATCGTGACGTAATTAATTCACTCGGTCCTCCTCTCATTAAATGTCATCCCTACGCACGACTAAAACGAATTAACCCTTTCACAATTTAATGAGATTCCGATTTTGATATGGCAGCAGCATGTGGGATCCGGGACCCGTTCCTTTTCTAGATGAGGGCGGTAAACATTCAACATTCATCCCACCACACGTACAATATAGAACACAGACACGGTAGAGATATTTCACTAAAGTCAGGGGACCCGAAATGGCTTTCAGGGACTAAGAGTTTTAATTGCCAATGGTGTCGACCCACGCCAGTTTTAATGATCGCTGTGTGTTGGCTCGTTCGAGCGGTAATGTAGTAATTCCTATGCGACTGTCACCCATTTATATTGGAAAAGGAGAACGTATACCAGCATAAAAAAGGGATATATAATGAATGAGGATAAAAAGGAGAAAAAAAACAACAGAAACAATCACGTCATTAGAAGCATATACTTTCAACATAGAATGTTTATTATCAACTTGCTTTGCTCAGAAGCAAAATCATCAATTTATATAAATTTTATTAACAATGGAATGGATTGCGAGGCATATACTGAATTTATGAAGATATTCTGTAGAATATAAAATAACTGTTTACTCTTTTACTACAAGCTAATGAACTTATAACAATAATAATGGTATGAAATCTAATTTTCTAGGTTTAATTGATCGTCTTCCATTGTCAGATTATTTGAATACGCAATGCTTCAAAAATTAATTTTCTTTTTTGGATAAGTATGAAATTATTAGTTTTCGTCAACATAGTTTTCGATCAGGTAGATCTACTGTTTCTGCTGTTATCAATTTTATATCAAAATTATGGATTTGGTCGATGAGGGACAATCCGCTGCAGGTGCTTTTTGCGATCTCAGTCGTGCGTTTGATTGCGTATCCCACGATCGATTAGTGGATAAGCTGAAAAAATGTGGAACTCGTGGTGTGACTGGTTTGTCTCCTACTTGAAGAATCGCTCGCAATTTGTCCAAATCACATCACTTAAAAACGGCGACAGTTATAAATCTGAATCCTACTTCCCTCGATATACAACTGTGATCAGTGCTGGGGCTTGTTCTGTTTTCCCTATATATCAACGGTACTGTGATATTATATTAATGGCTTACGTAATATCTTCAGCATACATTATGCCGATGATAAGTCAACTATTGCCAAGGTGGAAGACAAACAGTGGTTAATGGCATCTTGTTGGAGAAGCAATACACTTAGTTTCTCGCTAACAGACTGTACAGGCATCCAACCAAAGCAACGGTGTTCGTATTTCATTGGAGACAGAAATGTATCAGTTCGAATTTAAGTTTGAAGTTTTATTTCGAAAAAATTTCGATTTTCGGAATTTTTACGGTCAATGACGTAGAAGTGTCATGAGGAGCATAAATAGAGGTTTTGTAGGTTATAATTTTATATTTATTATCGTTCTTGTTTCCAAATATAGATATGACTTTATAGCATTATTGTTAGATGTAGACTACAAGTAGTGATTGTCTATATAAAATATATGTATAGAGTGTAATATGTATATTATTCGCTTTACTCCAGAAATTAAATGCCATTTTACGAAAGCAGTTAATCGATCATGTAAATAGGCATTTTAAGCAAAAGTTTAGGCGTTCAGAGCCAGAGGATAAATATACATATAGTTACAGTTGAAGATTACGTGAAATAGATATACCTATACAGTGTACATAATATCTTTGTTACAGGTCTTAACAATATTAAGTTTATGGATATTTTACATTATCTGGCAACTACCAGAATAATATTGGTGTTAATAGCTTGTTTTATTTGGTCAAATATCAGTCAGTTCTATAATTCATAAGATCTGTCACATGATGATGAGGAACTCTTGCGAAAATAGCAAATATAATTTACAAATATTATATATTGTATATCATGGCACTAAAGAATAATTTTCAATTACATAAGGCAATGACGAACAATATATTACAGGTGAAATTGAGGCAATGTATATTTTATTATGTATATATACACTTCTTTTAGTTCAAAACCAGAAAAATAATTATTTGGAAATTGGAAGAATATGATGTATCACACATTTTCTTTAAAAACAATGTTAGCAATTGCTATATAATATTTCAAACAATATTCTTATTAGTTAAAATTTTAAATTGAAATATTTTGGAATATATTTACGAGATGATATGTCTTTGCATGTTAAAAATAAAGGTTATATACAAAAATCGCAAATTGTCATTTTAGTTGCTAGGTTGCATTGCTGACGTATTTCTCGTAGCTTACGATAACCGCAAGCCTTCCGGTAAGTTTCAGAATACCACCATAAATTTCTTGGTATGCATCTAACCGATACTCTCTCTTGGAGACTTCATAGCGAGGACCTGTGCCTCAAGTTAAGTTATGGCCTATTTCAAATACGGTAAATGCCATCGATTTGTCTGTTCTTAGAGTGGTTTGTGTTTCATACCACTCCAGATTTAGTTATGACATAAATTTTTGGGGTAACTACATTATTCTTGGCAAGTTCTTGCAGAAGCGTGCTCTATGATCTAAGGTTGGTGCTACTGCGTACGATTAATGAAGACCAATATTGACGGACCTAAATATTTTGCCGTTTGCTTGTCTGTATATTTTGGACGTCTATTATACAGATATAACATGTACATAAGCATAAAAATAAATTAAACAAAAGTAATCCTCACCCAACGAGAGATAACTCTCTCTTATCTAAACACGCCCACTTAACAGTTTCAGAAAACTCTGTATTTGTCGTTTAGGTTGTATAACAATTTGCCTTCATATTTAAAAGTACTGTCGTCTAAGAACTTTAAGTTTGAATTGAACAAAATATTAAGTTATTTTGTTTGTCACATCATTCGAGAGTTTCCTGATTGTAACTTAGAATACATTGGTTAATTTAACATTTAATAACTTTAATTGCAACATGACTTACTATCCATTATTAGTACTAAGCTTTGACAATATTTTTATTTCAATTCAACATACAATTTCCAAACAATTTCTATTCTATTTCTGTGTATTTTGCAAATTATTGTAATAAATACTGTTATATATTTTATTGGTTTAAGTCAAAGCATAAGGAATTATCCCGGATACATAAAATATCAGAAAAAGAAAAATATTGGGTATAAACCGCTGTAGAGCAACCGTAGACACGTGTTTCTGACTAATTGGTCGTCATCAGTACTATGTAGCCAAGGAATAAGGTGGGATAACCTCGGAGATGTAAGCTAAACGGAAGACCATCAGGTGACAGACCACCATTTGTAGCTTCAGCTAGAAGATCCTCGGTTTTGAGGACAAAAACTAACGTCGCCACGCGGAAGACTGTACTGATGACGACCAATTAGTCAGAAACACGTGTCTTGGGTTGCTCTACAGCGGCTTATACCCAATATTTTTCTTTTTCTGATATTTTATTGGTTTATATACGATTTAATATTTTTTTGACATGATTCTGTTTGATAAGCACTATTACTGTATTTTTTGTTTTTGGCAAGTGTTCTATTACTTGTGTTATTTATTTGTGTAGTAAAAAATTTACGTCAAAATATTTACTACAACAAAGATAATTTTTTGATTATCCATTACGGCAAAAAAACATCTCCATAGTGAACACTTTAAAAAATAATATATATCGAGTGAAAGTCTTTCTGATGATGTACAAGAAGAGAGAGACGGTAAACTAGGAATGAGAAAATCCAGAGACTCCAGACATCTTCGTTATAAATTGTGCTCCATGAATATGGCGCAGATATCTCATCAAGGACTGGATACCATGTGTAGAGGATATGTTCCTGGAGTCTTGAAGGACGGGGTAAGTAAATTTGTGAAGCATTCTCCATTCTAGTCATTACAAAATTAAATATAACATCTTAAGAAATAATGGGTTTCTGAAGTATCTGTTTTATGTTGAAGGCTAGAAACATCATTTATAAACGTTAAGGCATTACAGAATTTGAGGTCAGGACTGTATGCAAGCAAAGAAAAACGGTCCTAAATTGGAATCTCGCAAACCCCGATAGAAGAACAAAACTCACAATATTTAAAATAATTGTATATGTTAGTCAACTAGAATGGAAAAGTTCAAACAAATACAAGTTAAATCCCAACGTAGAAAACTTTCTATGTAAATGATGAATGATGAATCTTATAAACAACATCCATTTAATCCTATTTTCCAATTTTAGGAGGATTTTTGTGTTCGAACCTAAAATCGAATGCGTGATATGGTGTCATCAAAGACTTTGTACAAAAGTATATCGAAGAATAAATTACGTATTAAAATACTTTGGCAAAGTTCCGGAGAAAAGATACTGGTAAAATTCAGGTAATTCTTTCACGGTGCTATCGACAAGGAATGGCCCAGATCTGATGGAGAGATTTCTTATCAATGCCAATAAAATCTGAATGTATTCAGAACAATATAAATTCGGCACACGGTCAAGAAATAGTAATGACTCTGCAGGTAGTAACGGCGAAGGGATTAAGAAATAATTTCTCAATACAAACTATAATAACAGCAATGTAAAGTATGCACACGGTCCGCATCGACAAAACACACATTTCATGTTAGCGCAACATAAATAATAAAAACAACTTCAATGGATGAACTTAAAAAGTGAATTATAAATTATGATAAGAAACATAATTTCTTGCTTGTGATTCTACTTCTTTTTTCGCATAGCACTTGACCGCTTTAGAAAAAATTCTTTCGCGGGAGACAGACGTGGCAGGAACACACAATCTTTTTTTTACCAATTTAAAAACTCGTAGATAAACTTTTTCAAGTTCTTTCCCCCACATCAACGGGTCCTTTACTAAAATAAAAATCTTAAACTATGAGGGAATCAAAGGGAACTTGTAGATTTACTAATTATAAAGAATCATTCTGTATTATCAAGCTTTACGTATCCAGTAATATATGTATATGGATGAGAACCGCTCTACTCTTAGTTGTATCGTCTTATCATCGTGTTAAAATTCAAATTTTTATAATCTCTATAATATGGTGATTATTGGTTGTTAGTTTAGAAATATTATTGTGAAATACTAAATGAGTCTACATATAATTTTCTCATAAATTTACGGATTTACAATTTAATATTTTAAGCGGTGAAGAATATTGTTACAAAATAAAGCGTATATACAGGCTGTTCACACTTAAACCCGCACCATTGGTAACTCCGTTATTATTGGAGCTACGAATTCGTCCAAATTAGCAAACTAGTAGGATTTTTCCTGGCGGTTACGACGATGAAAACAAAAAAACAATTGAACGTCGCGTTTTTCAGATATTTGACAAAATGTAATTTTTTAAATGGAACACCCTATATATTTTTATGCGGTTGAATAAAAAATTTAGTTCTGAATAAAAATGTTTAAATACATTATCTTAAAAAAATTGAAAATAAAAAAGTTATCACGTGATTTCTTAAACATTGCATTTTGTTTAAAAAAATTTATGAAAGACGTAGCATGTTTCACATGTTTATCCAATTGAAGTCATCTTCAGATATTAAATAAAATAATATCATAAACATCCTTAAAATTTGCTTACTTTATCACTAAAACGTAAGTTTTCAAATGAGATACCGTGCATTTTTAGGGATTTAGGATTTGTTTTTAGGGATGCCTAACGAAATTTGTAATTAAATAATATGTACCGATTATTGTATACTATTCTCTTGTTGAACGGATGAAAAAAATTTTTGTATAGGTCCTAGAATGTTTGTTCATAATATTCCTAAATGAATTCAAACGAAACGTTGTGTTTTTAACGAAATTTATTTTGATTTCGTCCACGAAACTTAAGAATAACAAATAAAAGAATAATAAACACTATCAATCAACATACATAACTAAAATAGTTGTTCGAAGGTACCACCTTGTTGGTCCAGACACTTGCGGGCTCTTTTCTGAGTGCAGCGCGTGGCTTTGAGAAGGGTCTTTCCATCAATATTCCGAATAATGGCCGTAATGTTATTTTGAAGTTCTTCCACATTTTGGTAACGATGTTTGTAAACTTCATTTTTCACTCGGCCCCATAAAAAAAATCTAGCGGAGTTAGATCTGATGAGCGTGGGGGCCACAGAAGTGGTCCATGAGTTCCAATCCAACGGGGTCCAAACAGTCTCTCCAGTAATGCGTTAACGATATGGTGATTATGAGCCGGTGCACCGTCTTGTTGGAAGTATATGCGCGGCCTATCCATCAAGTTCACGTTGTCCACGAAATCTTCCAATACATGAGACATAAAGTCCTCATATCTCTCTCCCGTTAATGAGCCGCTGTAAAAAAAAGGACCCACAATTTTAGATCCAATCATACCACACCAAACATTAAGGCTGAACCGATGTTGTGGATTAGTGGGATGAGTCAAAAAAGGATTTTCCCGACTCCAAAAATGATAGTTTTTTCGATTAAACATTCCCTTATTAGAGAAGTTACTCTCATCCGACCATAAAACATATCGAGGAAAATTTGGATCTTCTTCACATTTATGTAGGAACCATTCACAAAATTCCATTCTTCTTATATCATCATTAAGATGCAAAGTTTGTACTGGCCGATATTTGTATGGCTCAAAATTATATTTTTTCAAAATTTTATGAATCGTTCCCAATGAAAGGTCTATTTCTCTTGCCAATTCTCTAATTGAATTGTTAGGATACGCCTCAAAATATCCCAGTACATTTATCTCTACTTCCTCACTAACCACAAATTGCTTCTTCGTTCTATTCTTCTTGAAAACCTCTTCGTTTCGCCGAAATTGTCTGTATAATTCCAAGAAATATCTTCTTTGAGGAATCGCGCGCTCGGGAAACATTGCACTATAATGTTCGCGAGCTCTAATAGTGCTTTTTCTCTGAAATATGTAAGCTTCCATAATATCACATTTTTCCTCATGTGTGAAAGCCATTTTTATTAGAAGAAAACAGCAAAATAACAATGCGAATTTTAAAACACTGACAGATTAATTTGATGGATTGTTATTGAATATTTTTTTTTATTGGTCTCTATTTGATCAAAATTGTAACAACTATTGTAATGTAGGCTAATTTCATTTTCTCTTTTCCTTTTTTTCTGAGTGGAATTTTAAATTATACTGTCCCATTTTAAAACGGGTACTTTCCTGATTATCTCGGGAATATGCCCCTTTAAAGAAATCACGTGATAACTTTTTATTTTCAATTTTCTTGAGATAATGTATTGAAAAATTTTTGTTCAGAACTAAATTCTTTATTGAACTGCATAAAAATATATAGGGTGTTCCATTTAAAAAAATACATTTTGTCAAATATCTGAAAAACGTGACGTTCAATTGTTTTTTTGTTTTTATCGTCGTAACCGCCAGGAAAAATCCTACTAGTTTGCTAATTTGGACGAATTCGTAGCTCCAATAATAACGGAGTTACCAATGGTGCGGGTTTAAGTGTTAACACCTTGTATATACGTTAATCTTTAGAATACAAGTAGTTCTTCACGAAATATTTCTACTAACTAGTTCTTTCATCGCAATTAGTTCGCATGAACTAGTTCATCGATTCGAACCATTATGCCCATCGCTATAATACATACTATAATTTATATGTGCCAATTAATGCAACGTGAGGGTATTGACTTCCCTTAAATATTTCGGCATAGAAAGCTAAATGTGTGGATATGAGTCCCATATCAGAGTAATATATTTTTGGAAATAAAGCTATACTAATGCCAATACCTTATATTGGAGATATTGAATATTATTTAATAAAAGAACGGCACTGCATTATTTATGAATGTGTTGATTTAAAAATTTTCCGTTGATTTTTACTATTTTTGTTTATTTCTGTAGTTTATGTTTATTCGATATTGTTATTATTACTTTTAAAATGATAAGCGTAGCTTAGCATTTTTTTTTATTAAAGGATTTTACTTTGCATTACGGTTCGTTTTCTTATAGCCTCTTGCAAATTGCGATCTCTAAAGAAAACCAGAAGCAAGTAATTGCCAGACAGACTTGAACTCCCCACGAACTCCTCTTAGTATACACTGCAAAACGCTAATGCAAATTTATATAGATACTATTTCACGGAAATTAAATTCCACGGCAAACTTCTACTATCTGGATTTACCCGGAACAAGTTCCGGTTTATGTCTTTCACTAAATTAACCAAGTTATGTTTATAGAGTGGAGTTGCTCACGAGTCAAAGTTATGTCCGCGGATACTGTACAGTTACTGCAAAAGTTTAGGAAAGAGTCTGGCTGGCTCCATTGCATCTCTAAAACTTCATTTTTATGGTGGAAACTTGAAACACCAGATTATGTTTTATTACGGGCTTGTTCGCCCGGTTTAAATTATGTTTGACGTAGATATATATCGATGATATCAGCGTGCATGTGGTGGATTAGCTTGAATGGTGTCTCTCTCTGTGTGCGTGCAAGTTTGTAATGTGTGTGCGTGATGCGGTGCTTACACATTTTCCTGCACAACTCTAAATTTAAGCGTCTGTAATCGTGAAAGGGTTGAAATGGATAAAAGTAATAGCTTACGTTTTACATGGTTGATGGGGAGGAGCCAGTTTTTAATTAACCGTTGTTAATTGCTAGCAGTATCTATCTAGGTATGTCAGATAAGTTTATATGATATATTTATACTTGATATAATGTAAATGATTACATACTTGGGGCTTTTATTCTATTTTTAAGAGATTCGGTACTTGAGGTAGTTTCATTAAATCGAATTTAAAAGCATGTTCATGATTACAGCATGTTTATTATCCAGATTCAGATATACATACTTTACATAGTTAAAATTGTCAATAATGTTAACTAGACACAGTATACAGACCACTTGTTCTTAACTGATACCTCCCTATAGTGTATCAGTTTGTGACTGGATATTTGAACATTATGAGATGTGTTGTAAACAAGGTTAGTAAAGTTCATTAACTCTTTGAAAACATGGAATGCTTTCCTTGAAAACGCATTCTAATAGTATCATAACTCATTGGCAGTTCGATGTTTCTAGCATCAAACTATGGTCTACAACGCCAATAATTATTTAAATGAATTTACATACTTTTCTCCAGAAATTACTCTAAGGCCAAGGAAATGGATTCACAGACAAATGGTAAGAGAGTGCAATATTCATGTAATTAGCTATTTATTAAATCTTTATAATTAGAAATGATATTTATTATTCTTGCGTTAGTGAGTTCAAATAAATACTCTTTGAAACTTCTAGTCCCGGTATTAGAATCTATACAATTGACTTTTTACTCATTGTATAACTCAAAAATTGTCATAATAACCATCATGATTTCTGAGCTGAAACCGCGCCGCCTTCTGTGTTACCTACTGCCAATGTTTCGTATCCGAATGGACATCTTCAGGGTTTCTTCTGCTACTGGGATAACCTGAAACAGAACCTGTTTCAGGTTATCGTCGGCAGTAGTAGCAGATACGGCGATGTGGTTTCAACTCAGAAACAAAGATGGTATCAACGACAACCGTGGAAACAAATATAGATATTGAATGTTTATATGAATATACAATAAAATAATAAATGTGTTTTATGATAAGTATGGAGTTTTGCTCAGTTGATTATTGTAATAATAGGAATGACCGTTATTGATGATAACCTAATCATATAACAACGGTCATCCTTATTACTACAATAATCAACTGAGCAAAAAGCCATACATATCAGGGAACACATTTATTATTTTATCGCCAACCGTCAATGGCGATGCGTTACCATAGCGTTTTACGGAGGTAAAGCAACACTTTATTGTACTGTACAATAAAGTACATTACCTGCCGCTAATATCTGTCAACACAGATACGATTGAATGACATTAAATATTAAAATCGTTTGTCGCTGTAATGAAATGTCATAAGTCATTAAAGTGCCTTTATCGAACTCGACTTTTATTCGACTCGCTCGCTTGGCTCATAAACCAGACTCGTTCGATAAAGGATCACTTTACTGACTTGGTACATAAATAACTATTATTGTATATTTATATAAATATTCAGTATCTATATTTGACATTTGATACATGGTAAAATAATGTTGGTCTACTAATTAAGACATAAAACATATATCAATTATCAATCAGACAATGGTTCATTAACGAATATGATTATACAAAAGTAATATATCTGTTTGTCTATCATTCATTCTCTTAGGATCTATATAATAATAATTATACCCCTCCCTTATTTATTTGTGTGTACATATAGTCACACGAAATTTTAACCTCGTTTTATTGTTTAAGGTGCTCTGGGTGGAATTTCAGTCGTTCTCGAAAATATATTCTCTACAGTCCTAATTCTAGACATTTAAAATGTACTCGGTGGATGTAATTTCCCTAATTTATTGATGTTAATATAATCATGCAATGGTATTGTTAGTTTTATCCACTTTTTTTTCTAGTCTTGGCAGCTGTTTATTCCGGCATTACACAGCCATGATACCATATTTTATTTATTTTTTGATTTGATTATCTGCTTACCGAGAAGTTGACACCACTTTTCAATACGGAGTTAGCGTTCTAGGAAAATCACTGAACTTGTTGTCGCACTTTTACTTAAATGTCACTTTGATATCAAAAACTTTCAAATTGAAACGTAATTATGAATTAAAATCATGCACATTATAAATACATTTCAGTATTTGTTTAATTAAGTTTAATTCTTTTGTTTGACTCCTTTATTTTTTCCTTACTCATTAATGAATAAGAAATACTATAGACCTCAACTGTTAGTCACATTATTTTTGAATACCTCTATATTTAAGAGCGATATCAACTGATGTTTTATTATCGCTTAGTTTCATGTCTAAAATTTTATTTCAATATCTTTATTAACTTTACTAATATTTACATTTTTCCACACTTTTGCGCATCATTGTATAATAATAATAATCTTTATATTCCATACATTCATTTAAATTCTTGTGTATAAACTTGGAGACATTTTTGTAGGTAGACATTTGATAGAAGTCATTATCGAATGTCATATGTCTGCTAAAAATAATTTACTCTGAAGACAGTTGGTCTCCTTCTTTTTTTATGGTTATTGCTATACAATAACTTTAAAATCATGTTTTGATTGAAAAATAATAAAAGTTTTCCATGGATATTTTCATAATTTGCTATAATTGTGGAATATCGTAGCTGTCATTGTTATAATAATAAATACACTAAAGTTAATAGTAATCCATTACTTGAACCATTTTAAGCAGCTACACCAAGTCCTGATATATAAAGAGGGGTAAAAAATACTTAAGGCTGATTTCACTACTCTGATTTATTTTAATGACTTGTAGATATAGGCCTCTGGCATTTACATTCTTAATTGACCAGATTGTGTCGGATCTGTTCCTAAGACGTTTTTACGAGACTTCATAAAGTGAATCATAAATTAATACATTTTATTCCAAATAGGCACGAACACTTATGTACAAAACACATATGTACATACAATGTTCAACAGGAGGCGTACTGTGCATAAAGCGGAAAGTAAAGGGAAGCCAAAATTGATAACCAGTAATTCCAAGGACTTTATGTTTTAACAACATTCTTTGTGTAATCACTAGGAACATTGTTAAAAATATTCAAAAATAAAACGTAAGTCGTCGATCAAACGCTTCTAAAGCTAGTGCAATTCCAAAACTGAAAAAATTATAATCTCTTCCAAGCTTGATTTTTATATCATAATTTCTTTTATGAGAAATTGCTAAGCTTTTATTCATATATTATTGTTTGTTTCAACTCAAATTTTATTCTAAATTGCAAATAGTATTAAAAAAGTCATAAAAAACTAAACAATTTTTATTGGAAGTAAATTTTAAAATAGCAATATAATAAACTCATGTAATTACATAAGTTTATTATTATTATTTAGCAATTTTTTGAGCAGCATTAAAACAGTATATCATAATACAAATTTATTGTTTGAAACACTAGTACCTAAAGTTTCTTTTGAGCTAATTTGCTTCAGAAGAAGTATTAAGAATATGTGTCTTTTACTGAGCTTTGTGTAACACTTTAGAATCAAAGCAAGAATTATTATATTAATATAAGTTACAATCAGTTTAGATTTTAAGTATATTTTGATTTTTACTCATACGTGTTATTGAATTCAATGCTTGCTAAAACGTAGTTTTTAAGTAACCATGCTTTTTCTGCAACAAATATGTTATTAACCATCGCAACGTTACACTAGCATTAACACAACCGCCGCCGTCTCATATTTTTAAACCGCCCCATTTTGTTTTTATTTGTCAATTATGATAATACATTATATCATAATTAAATTAGTAGTGTATAAGAGGAAAATGGAAATACCTGTGGATAAAGAATAGTATTCTACTCGCATGTCATGGGAGCGAGATTTGTGAGATCAAATCTTCACAATCAATTACATAACACAAAATTGAGTGGATATTGGCTCGAACACTTTAAATCATTGCTCAAAAGGCATTTAAATATCCCGAATTTCTCATATATCTCAATATCATCAACTTTTTTTTTCTGTTGTGTGATATAACAGTTTTTGTTGAACAAGAATCAAAATCTAATTAAAACTTATAAATTAGTTAGATACAGTTTGGGATTCTACTTTCTTTTAAACGTATTTCTTAAGTACTAAAGATTTCTAGTTGAGCATACGTCATTCTCGAAATTTAAATGAATCACGATTTATATTTTCTGTTGTTTTGACCAAGTGACCTATTATACTGCGTGATCAAAAATTATATTGATAAAGGTTTGCCATGGAATGTAAAACGTCTGTCTTAAGTTATATCATTAAGTGTCATACTGTCATTAATATAATGACGAATATTAATGACAGTATGACGTTTTACATTCCATGGCAAACCTTTATTAATATAATTTTTGATCTTGCAGTAGATACATTAGCATCGTCTTTCTTATATTTAGACAGTTTAAAACCAAAATATTTTTTCAGTCAACTGTTATCTCGAGTGCTTTGAATCATTCTAAATTTTTCATTTTGGACATCACTAAAAAATCGAAATTATTATTTTTGCAAGCTTACACAAATTTGAAAATATTTCTTATTAACAGAAATTTGTGTTTGGTTGCCACTCCGTATTCTGCAAGCAACTTTCGAATTAAATTCTAGGCCACCGATGATGAAGTTAGCGTCCATCAGAATGAGTATATGGCGCTTCACCAAATGCTTGTAAGTCATGATACGGTACTGAAACAATTTGTTGAAATCTTTACAACCAGAGCTTCTACAATCAACATAATTGGATAACTGACATCAACAAATGTCTCATAATTTAATGTGAAGAATGCGAGGGATGTTTCTAAAGTTCTGGGAATTGTGCACTAATTAAATTACACAGACCTTATAGGCAATGCTATGAGTAATGGATAAGTCTTGACATGTCCATGCAGCTATCCAGTGCAATATCGTTTAGTCTGGTGTTGGTGTAACCATGGAAGTATGGAAAGTGGGTGTGAAAACAAGGAGCCTTTGGTGAGTCTGCAGGATCTAAAGTACTGTATATCGGTGGATCGATAGTTTTAAAAGTTGTAGAACATTCATGCAGTGGTCGCCCGAGCACGTCGGTAGGTAAAAGAAACATTACTGCCATGGAGAACCTACTGAAGGAGGACAGACGAATGACTATTTCTCAACTTAGCGTACGCATAGGAATAGTTACACGACAAATTCATGAGATCTTACATGAATGTTAGGGCGTAAGCAAAGTTCCATCCAACTGGGTGACAAGGCTGTTGGGATGGGAACAGAAACTCAGTAGGTCTGACACTTGACGTACTTACACTTAAGGCTCGTGCATTTCCGCCTGTTGGAAAGGTAATGCTTACTGTATTCTGGGATTGCGAAAGGATTGTTTTTATGAATTATCTGGTTAAATGTACAACAATTAACGCAGAACATTATTCGAAGTCATTATGTGTACAACTGCAACAGGTACTTATCAGTAGGGAGCGGAATCGAGCCAGTCATGACTCATCGCCCATGGGCGCGCTATTGAAATGTTGTATTTTTAAAGAGGTTTTAATTTTATTTATATAATTGAATAACAATTGGCTGGTGATTATAAAATACAAAATACCCTACTATTTGTTCATTTTCTCTTCTGTAAGACTTGTTCTCTTTGAATTAAGTACATCCTTGTAGATAGAAAACGTCTTTTCTAGATCGCAACTGGTTATATTTACGCAATGGAAATATTCTTTTATTTCAGCGTATTTAGCATACACAATTGCCGCAATGTTATTAAACCTGGATTTCTATTAAAAGCTGCGTCTAAGTCACTTGGAATTATTAATAGCCACATCTAATGTGGTTAATCCATTTTTACTTTCTTATATGTAGTATAAGGAAGTAATGTGTAATTTTCGACTTCGAGATTTTTGCAGATGTCCACGTTTTGAAGTCCCCTGATACCGAAAAAGATGTTTTTAAAAAATGTCTGTGTGTCTCTATGTGACCACGATAACCGCTGTAGATATCAATTCCAAATTTTGTATTTACGTGTCTAATCTCCCTCTTGAGATCTGACTAGTTTTTCAGTAAAATCGGTAAACCGGAAGTAGCAGTTTACTTCAGTGAAAGAATTAAATTTTGCCAATATTTCGTCAACTACTAAATTTAAACAAATTTATAAAGAATTCATATGTACTTGAAATTAAAATTGAGAACAATTTTATTTAAAAAGTTTTTCGAAGCTGCTACCGGAAGTAGGTCTTTTACTCCTATCGAAAATCAGTTTTTTGCGAATATTTCGCATGTCATGCTTTTTAGACAGGTACGTTACGCGTATAAAAGTATTTAAAACGTAATTTTCAATATCTTTTGCATAAAAACAATTTCAAAATTCAGACCGGAATTACCACTTTTACTCTTATCGAATAGCGATTTTTTGCGAATATGTCGTAAATTATGCATTCTATATGTATTTATCAAGAATACAAAAGTATTTAGTGCTAGGATTGCAATACTTTTTGAATATATGAAATTTCAAAATTCGGACCGGAAGTAACACTTTTACTCTTAGGGAGTAGTCCTTTTTTCGAATATCTTGCTAAGTATGCATTCTATAGCGATTTATTAAGAGAACAGAAGTACTTAGAATAGGATATTGAATAATTTTTGTGTAAAAAAAATATAGTATAGTTTGAAACGCTCATAGGTATAAGAAAGTCGTGTGGTGGCCACACCTCATTTTTTAATTTGAGATTCGATTTTCAAAATATGTCATTAGTTTAGGCAAATTTCCAAAGTGTTCCTGAAGGAATAACAACTGGTTTTTTAAATTTGGGATTTGTGTTAGTTCCTTGCACTCAGAAATACTTCGAGCATCGTCATTTAAACATGTAGCGAAATTTTGTAAACTATCGAAATTCTCTGCATGAAAACTATTTCTGTGTATGTTTTAGCAAAGCTATGTGACGATATTTTACAGACTTTGCAATAAATTTCGGAATCACTGACAATTAATTTTTATCTCAGAAAAAGTAACATAAACAACGTTCTAGATCTAAATAAATGATAACTAAAAATGTACGCGTATGTTATTGAAACATACATATTATATTGCGAAATATAAGGTAAATATAGTAAATTTTAAAAACTCGTCACCCTTGTACCTACGCCGATGAAGAAACGATTTTATTCATAAAATTCCTTATTTCATGGCAGTTTTTTCTCTGATTCTCTGGAGTAAACAGATGTTACAGTTCGCCCTATGAATTAGTGCTATTCAGATATAATGTAAACAACACGCAGTTGTTTACATTATTTCTTTTCACGGTTGTGGCTCCGTGGTAGTTTAGCTCGCTCGATTCCGCTCTCTACTTATCAGAAAACGGCATGGGAATGTGCATAAGCATCCGTTATTGCAACAGGATAATGCAAGACCGCACACCGCAAGAAAAACGAAGGATATTTTACGATAGAAATTCCTTTCGCATCCACCTTATTCACCGGATCTCGCACCAAGTGATTTTCATCTGTTCTCAGATTTGAAAAAACCTCTTCGTTTTGAGAGTGTAACTGTCGTAAAACGTGCCATAAATAGGTGGATTGACGAGACACCAAAAAAGTTCTTTGAAGACGGCTTAAAAAAATTAATTTATCGTTGGGATAAATGTATTCAATTAAATGACAATTATGTTGCATAACTACAGGATAATTGACTGAATAAAAAATTTATAGCTAAATTACCAGAACTTTGAAAGCATCTCTCGTATATTGAAGTTTCTATATCATCAAATTGATTTTCTTCTCATACTAATGCTTCTTAAATTACAAATCTCTACTGGTATTTTTTAAAGACTTGAAGGGCTGATGCTGAAGCTTAGGCCACCTGACATGACATACATGCGTAATAGGTATTAATAAGTTCTTTATGGCAGCCGATAATAAAACCAAGGCTGCGTGGCGTATTATTAACAATAAAAGAGGTAACTATGCGAAACAGTCGACTTTTCCTGATCTACCTATTGATAGATTAGCTCTGGGTGAATTGTTTAATGATAATTTTGTGTCGTCATCTGAAAAACTCATATCTTTCAATTATAAAGATGATAGTGTCTCTTTCGAGAAGATTGATAGTTTTATGACCCAGGTTCGCAATCATTTTATATGTTTCCTGTGAGCGAGGGAGATATTATTGAAGCTATTTATAAGCTAAGTTCTAGTCCGGCTTCTGGTGATGACTCCATACCATCACTTCTTTTGAAGAGGTCATTTCCTTTTATAACGGGTGTAATGGCATACCTAATAAATATTTCTTTTGAGAATGGTATATTTCCGTCAAAATTAAAACATGCTACGGTATACCCGATGTTCAAGAAGGGTGATCCTAATAATATGAACGATTATCGTCCCATAAGTAAGTATACTATCCGTTTTCTCCAAGGTGTATGAATTTGTTGTAAATAAACGACTAATGAATTATTTTCTTCATTTTAAACTCATGTCCGAAAATCAGCATGGTTTTTTCCCAGGCAAATCAACAGATACTGCTATGTTTAATTTCTTAAGCAATATTTACACTTCGATCGACCACAATCTTCCATGTCTAAGCATGCTAATAGACTTGTCTAAAGCGTTTGATTCGGTTGATCACTTGATATTATTGCATAAGCTTGGTAGATATAGTGTAAATGGTGTCTGTTTGAAGTGGTTCGAGTCATATTTCTCGGGAAGGAGACAGAGAGTGAGTATCGACGGGAATTTCTCTGGTAGCACTGATGTACGTATGGGTGTTCCACAGGGCTCTGTCCTCGGGCCCACGTTATTTTTAATTTTTATCAATGACTTTCCTAACTGTCTAACTGGTATTGCTAAGGTGATGTTATATGCTGATGACATAAGTTTAGTTGTGTCATCGAACAATGTTGACGATGTTATTAGTGCTGCTGGTGTGGCCATGTCTAAAGTAAATAAGTGGGTTAAGTCTAATAGGATCGTCGTGAATATCGAAAAAACTCAGTGTATGCTTTTTAATAACAAAAGAAAATTTAATATCTCAAGTTTTGTCATGGCTGACTCTGAAATTGATTTCGTTAGCAGTTGTAGGTTGCTCGGTGTCATTGTTGATAAGGGTTTAAAGTGGTCGGAACACATAGACCAGTTAAGTTCTAAACTCGCCAAATCGTGCTACGCTCTCTTTCAGTTGGGCAAGTCTTGCAATTTGTCTACACTAAAAAGTTTTTACTACTCGGACTTCTATTCCAGGATGCGTTACGGAATAGTGCATTGGGGCATGAGTAGTGACGTTTCTCGCATTTTTATTTTACAAAAGAGCGCTGTCAGGACTATTTTTAATCTCCGACGGGGCGACTCGTGTAGGAATGTGTTCGGGGCCAACGAGATTTTTACATTTTATGATGTATATATTTTTGAGGTACTGTATTATGTATACAGAAATCGCAGCAACTTTGATTTTAGTCTATCGCATGGCTATGAGACCCGCCACTATGATCGTGTTTTCCCTCCTGTACATAGAACGAATTCCTTTCAGAAGACCCTGGCTTTTGTGGGCTGTAAATTATTTAATGCTTTGCCAAATGAAATAAGAACATGCCCCGCATTACGACTTTTTAAAAAAAAATTGAGACTCTCTCCTTCATATTTGTTGTTATAGTGTTCAAGATGTTATAAATTATTTTAAATAACTTTATATTGTATTGTATGTGACGTATTTCTTTTACTTTTTTGTCTGAAGTACTAAGAAATAAAATGAATTATTATTATTATTATTATTATTATTATTAATAAAGTATTAAATATTTCAGAATGAGTGCTTATTTTATATTTGTTTTGATCTTATGTCAATTGTACTACATTAACACAAATAAGATAAAACCACAAAGTAATATGATGGCTGTAAATGTTATTTTCTACAACTTTAAAATCTTAACCAACAAGCATCAACTTCCATAACCATTCCTTTCTTGTGTTATTTAGAACTATTACATGCTCGCGTGTAATATATATTGTTAAAAAAAGAAGAATGCGACTGAGATTTAGGACTACAAGACTCGTAAAGTCACGGGGACTACTTAACATGTATAAAAATTGAACGGGATTTTTGTACACGGCCGCTTCTAATAAAATCCTTAATTTACGATAAAATGTAAGCCTCCGCCTGAACGGCAATAGACAAAGATGGAACGCGAAGGAGATAAACTGTTAATTCCCTCATCCCGTATACACATAACGTTGAGAGATCTTGGGTCCCCAAGACAAGGCAATAACTTGATATGTTTATCAACAGGCCGGGGCCATATAATGCGAATAAAGGACTTAATAACTTTAACCCTGTACGAATTAAACATTGTCCACCTCTCCCTTTTGATATACAGACTCTCTTTCTTCGTTTATCTCGAATCTTTCTCTCTTCCACATCTTGTTTAGTGTTTTTGCCTGGTAGAACCGGTTCTTCAAATTACCACTTCTCGTATATTACCTTGTATGAGAGCATACTCAGAGTAAAGCAGTATTTAATTAGAACTGGTTAGGTACAGTTTAGAGCATAAAAACCATGCAGACTAAATCATATATTTTCGAACAAAATTATGTACAGTTTTGTGCAATAAAATAGCGTACAGGTCTTATTGCTAATTTTGACATTATTTTTCCATTGTGAAAATGGCTGAAGTTAAGTTGACAAATTGAATTATAGCGTCAATTCCATTTGTCATACATGACAGATATTCAAACAAAAGTCATATTTACATAATCGTATAATAAGTGTACGCCAGTTTATTGCACAGAACTGTACATACTGATTCACCACTATTTTCATAATTTCTTTAGTGTTAGTTTAAATTGTGTAAGTACCTAAGTGTAAACACAATCGAAAAAACTGATACCTGAATTAGCAAGGACACGCAACTGTCATTTGCAATAATATTAACATTGTAATACAAAAACACTGTAGTTGTCTTCTATTTAAATCTATAGTAATTTATAATAAAAAAAATATTTTATTACATATATACAAGAAGAGGCGAGAATCTGGAAGCTTACTTGTTGTGACAGGTAAATAAATACTTTCATCTGTGCTTTCATATCTGTAGAGAAAAAGTGACATTTGTCCGTACAAATCACGATTTTCTTAAACATGTGTAAATCGATAGAATATTAGAGTATATCTTATACAGCACTCCATATTGTTTATATTAAGTTTACCTACTCCCATCTTTAAAATGCAATACTATACTCTAAAATGAGGTTCATAAAACTTGATACTCTCACAAATGGCCAACGCGATGGTTGCCAAATTGTTACAATAGATTATTTATAATGTGTTGAGTGATTTAATGAGAAAGATTAATTAAGTAATCTTGGCACGGTTGCTCATCAAAGATTCTGGATAGTGTGCTGTAAAAGATAGTATTATAATTACTGTTTAAAAAAAGCAGTTGTAATTTAAGGTAAACTTATTACATGTGAAGGACTGTAAATAAACACGGATCATTTAAATTAAAAGTCTGTTTAAAAGTAACTGTTCATGTTAAACGTAAATGATATGGAACGATAGGTCATATTTTCGTGTATGAATCCGGACAGATTCACTTATAATACATCGGTGGGCATCGATAAAGAGTCACGAAGAAATCGCGTTACTACGGGGTTTAGCACTAAGTAATGAGAGATGTAAGGTATGCGCGAGTAAGTGAATGAGTAAAGACGCTGTACATAATCTATCTAACACTAATGTGTCTAGGAAATATCTTGGCGTAAGTAGTTAGCCGCTAACAAAGGAAACTATACGGTCAAAGTTCGTTTCTGCGCTAACCAAGTTTTTAACATAATTTATATTAAATAAAAAATATTTAAAAATAATTTTAATTATTCAAAACGAGTAACTCTAATTATAGTAAAGTAATACTTAGTATTCTATTATATTACATACATTTTCTTATAGGACAAATGCAATGCAGCATTAATTATTGAAGTTAGGGCCAGTTTTTCAACTCCGATTAAAATAATAATCTGGAAAAACACAGTAATATTACTATCCTCTTTTATTCTTTACAAAGGGTATCAGTTTACTCCGAGTACTAGTTTCAGCACATGGCCATCATCAAGGTCCTGTCATGTTTTTGTTTTCAAAAAGTATTGAATTTTTAACTTGTAATGTAATATTTGTCTTTGTATTCGTTTTTCAAAGAAATTTTAACGTGTTAATTTTTAAGTAAAATGAGTATTTTATTCTTATAATATCATATGCATCCGCATTATATATGGAATTTTTTGATTTTTCTTTGATTATTCTGAGCTGATGATGGCCATGTGCTGAAACTAGTACTCGGAGTAAACTGATACCCTTTGTAAAGAATAAAAGAGGATAGTAATATTACTGTGTTTTTCCAATCTAATCCTTTACAAAATGGACATTTACTACAAAAATAATAATCATTGATTAAACTAAGTGTCTAACACAACCGAAATTGCACTTTTATTGAAGAATTATATATTAGCTGCTTGAGTTTTAAAGGTCTAATCAAAAACTGTGTCTTGAATTAATTCAAAGATGTTATGAACAATATTTTGACTTCAAATTGTTACAATAGATTATTTATAATGTGTTGAATGATTTAATGAGAAAGATTAATTAAGTAATCTTGGCACGGTTGCTCATCAAAGATTCTGGATACTGTGCTGTAAAAGATAGTATTATAATTACTGTTTAAAAAAAGCAGTTGTAATTTAAGGTAAAATTATTACATGTGAAGGACTGTAAATAAACACGGCTCATTTAAATTAGAAGTCTGTTTAAAAGTAACTGTTCATGTTAAACATAAATGATATGGAACGATAGGTTATATTTTCGTGTAGGAATCCGGACAGATTCACTTATAATACATCGGTGGGCATCGATAAAGAGTCACGAAGAAATCGCGTTACTACGGGGTTTAGCACTAAGTAATGAGATATGTAAGGTATGCGCGAGTAAGTGAATGAGTAAAGACGCTGTACATAATCTATCTAACACTAATGTGTCTAGGAAATATCTTGGCGTAAGTAGTTAGCCGCTAACAAAGGAAACTATACGGTCAAAGTTCGTTTCTGCGCTAAACAAGTTTTTAACATAATTTATATTAAATAAAAAATATTTAAAAATAATTTTAATTATTCAAAACGTGTAGGTAACTCTAATTATAGTAAAGTAATACTTAGTATTCTATTATATTACATACATTTTCTTATAGGACAAATGCAATGCAGCATTAATTATTGAAGTTAGGGCCAGTTTTTCAACTCCGATTAAAATAATAATCTTTGATTAAACTAAGTGTCTAACACAACCGAAATTGCACTTTTATTGAAGGATTATACCGGGCTCTTTTTTTATCATTACACATAGCATTTTCCCTATGTATAATGATAAAAAAAAAATTGTCAATGCATTAGCGATATAGTCACTGTATAGTAGACAACCAGTTATACACCAATGAAGAATTTACGTATAGTATACCTTAATTTTTAAATCAGGTTGCCATGACGGGAAAAACATTTTTTATGTCTAATATTTCTGAATTTTTATTCAAACATAAGTCATAAATTAAATACATTTTATTAAAAAATAGATAATTTATTTATAAATCATGGATAAATACAACAGAAATGAAAAGGTGGCTATAGTAATGTGGTACCAGAAAAATAATAGTTTAAGGCAAGTTAGAGACATGTTTTCCGTCAATTATCCAGACAGGCCTATACCTTGTGCAAAAACAATTCTGAACTTTTTTAAAAAATTTCAAGAAGATGGTTGTGTTCTAAATTCTCACAAAAAAAGAAATAGAACCAATCATGTTCGAACAGAAGACATGAAATTAAATATCCTGTGTTACATAGAGGAACGGTCTGTAGGATCTCTTTTAGATGTAGCTAAACATTTTGAAGTATCGTATAGTTCGGTATACAAAACTCTGAAAGAATTTAAATATAGGCCATACAAAATATCAAATCATCAAGAGCTTTTCGAAGAGGATAAGATAAAACGAACTGAGTTTTGTGAAATAATGTCTAACATGTTAAATGAAAACCAAGAAATTTTAAATAAAATAATTTTTACTGATGAGGCTACATTTACCGTAAACGGTGAAGTCAACTCTCAGAACTTTCGGTTTGTACCCTACATTTATCCATGAAAAATTATTAAATTTCCTATCCATTAATCCATTAGGTACTGGTCCCGTACAAATCCTCACGCTCAAAACCTGACCCGAACACAGTATCCTCAAAAAGTTAATGTCTGGATTGGAATAATAAGCGATAGACTTATTGGCCCATTTTTTATTGACGGTAACCTCACTGCAGTGAAATATTTGAATTTGTTGAGAGACCATATCATTCCATCAATTCAGATGATGAATGTTGATGAACCCTGGTTCCAAATGGATGGGGCCCCACCACATTCTACTAACGCTATCAGGAATTTTTTAAATAACTTATTTCAAAGACGGTGGATTGGTAGATTTGGTCCCATACTATGGCCTCCAAGATCCGCTGATTTATCTCCAAATGACTATTTTCTTTGGGGTTACCTAAAAAGTAAAATTTACAACAATGTACGAATACGCAACTTGAATGAACTAAAAGAGCGTATACGTACTGCATGTAATGGAATAAGGCCAGAATTTATTAGAAATACACTTCGTTGCTTTCAAGATCGCCTTGCTTATTGCCTTGAAAGACAAGGTGGACATTTCGAGAACTTGTTATGATATTAGACTTCACATTTAAGTTCGTTTAATTGTTACAATAAACTAATTATTTTGTTCCAAGTGATATTCTGCAATTTCTTTATTAAAAACATAACCTAATTTTTCTAAGCTTTATTTTGCTCTGTATCGCCCAGTGTTACCAGTACAAGTATTATTGCCGAATCAAATACTTTCGCGCTAAATTTTAACAGTTTCGTAATAAATGTAAAAGGTTTTATGTACGCTGCAAAGTTTAATTTTTCCGTACAAATAATTTATGGTAGAAGTAAGAGAAACGGATCTCCAGAATATTATTTTATTTATATCGGCCAGTGGGAAATGGCGGGAAATCCTTAATGTAGTAATTATGATGTTGACCACGTGATATATTTCGAATTTTAAAATTGTAAGAAAAATTGTACAAAATTAGTTATTTACGATATAATTGTTAAAAGTGCTATTTTATTTTGCGAGTAAGATTTGCGAAACGAGGGTGATTAGGAACTGGAGCAATTTAAAATAAGCAAAATAAAATAACATTTTAACACGTGTGTCGTACAGTGTTTCTGCTACAAACTCAATTTTTATTTTAAAATTTTAATAAAAAGTTTAACGAAAATTGACTGATAAAAATCTTATGACGGCTCACTGTTCCTGCTTGTCAAAATACGAGTGTATAACTGGTTGTCTACTATACAGTGACTATATCGCTAATGCATTGACAATTTTTTTTTATCATTACACATAGGAAAAATGCTATGTGTAATGATAAAAAAAGAGCCCGGTATATTAGCTGCTTGGGTTCTAAAGGTCTAATCAAAAAATGTGTCTTGAATTAATTCAAAGATGTTATGAACAATATTTTGGCTTCAAAATTTACTTAGTGGAAAGAAAATTCTTCTGAAGTCCTGTCGGAAAAGTCCATGATTTGGCGTGAACCAGCAGATCACGCCACGGACTGTTATTTCTGTCTTGTAAAAAAAAAGGGTTTTCAAAAAGAAATAAACACAAAGTAATGTATCCAGATATTCCTACGTAAGTAAACCGTTGAATTTAATTGATTGTGAGCTTCTAACTCCAATGCACTCAAATTCTTCTGCAAATTCCACGGACGAAAAAGATAGATACAAAAGATGTTTTAAATGTGTCATTTTCAAGTGATCTGACGTAGGTTGCTTCTGACGAATCACATCGAATTAATCAATCAGATCTGAACGATTTGATATGGGATTTGGGTTAAAAAAAGATCACAAATTTCGGGATCTCGATTAAAATAATGGACTCTTTTACATTCCACTACAAAAATCTCTGTGCTGAAGAATCGTCACGAAAAATTCAGTTCATTTTACAAAGTTTAAAGAAATTTCTGTTACTGTATTTATGTAAATCAATTTTTGTATGAAATGAGTATTGAACATAACCCGTTTTACTTTATAATGGAAACTCGAAACCATCAATATCAATAGCTCATTCTACAAACACAAGAGAAATATATGACAGTATGTCAACTATATTAAATCTCATTGCATAATCAAATCATCTTTCGCAAATCTGTGGTGACATTAAGGTCTCATTATTACTTGGACTGCAAGGAGGGTTTAACAAATACTGTTGCTTTTTGTGTCTGTGGGATAGCCAAGCAGCTCAGCGTCATTACCAAATAAAAGAATGGCAGGTATGGACCAGCATTGTTCCTGGAGAATTTAATTTGGTGATTCAACCGCCACTACACATTAAATTAGGATTGATTAAACAGTTTGCCAAAGCACCAGAAAGTGAAGGCAACTGTTTTGAATACTTATGTTTCTGAAGCTGTGCCGAAAGTTCGCAAAAGAATATTTGTTGGTTCACAAGTTAGTAAGCTCCTCAAAGATGAAAATTTTGAACGTACCATGAATGATTTAGAGCTTGCAGCATGGACTTCTTTTAAAAATGTTGGAAATATTTTCTGGGAAATCAAAAGAGTAAAGACTAATAAAATATCATGGATAATTTGCTAGAAAACTATAAAAAATTAAGGTGCCGAAGGTCGCTGAAATTTCATCTTCTGCATTAACATTTGGCTTTGTTTTCTGCTAGACGAATGATGAACAGAGGAAATTCTCCATCAATTGATTGCAGAAATGGAGAAATGATAGCAGGGTTGGTGGGATCCCGTCATCAGAAAAACTGAAGTTTTATGTATTTAATGAGCGAAACCTACCCATTTCGTTGTGGAATGTCTTTTCAATGTAAGGTAATGTATTATAAATGATATGTTAGTTATATAACAAAATTTGCATTATAAAACCATACGCCAGCTGACTTCTTTATAGACACGTACATATACAGGTACATTAATCTGCAATTAATTATGCAGTTATTAATGCAACAATGTTGCAAGTAATACAATTATCTTAATATTATGCAGCAATATGAAAATAAAATGAAAGAAAAAGGAAACGAATATGTAAAACCATACTGCTGTATATATTACCTGAAACTTCCTACGTATTCGAGTCATTCCACACTATAAAATTAAAATAAATACCAATTGAAGCGTGACAGGACATTCATATGAATTCATGCATGCATATATTATGCGTATGCATTCACCTATCCCTGAATGCATTTAAAAATTCATGTATGTACATATTTTTGCCAGTAAGTAAAAAAAAAAGACTCGCACGAGATGTTGCAGAAGTTCGTGTGGTACAAAGTTGTTTTCTCATTGGTATATACTGTAGTTTTTAATGGCGGATGTATTTTACGTAATGTTATTCGTTTAATTAAACTTAATCGTGCACCATGCATGGACTTTTCTTTATCGAACAGCTTGGGAGTATTAACGTTGCAAACATTGGTCGTATTTTATGGATAATATTGCTTTCGTGCAATGTCACGAACCGCTGTGAAAATCTCAAAGAGTCCGCTCAAAGTACATGTATGCGAGGTATGGGTAAAAAGCCGATCTTTCATTTGGCTTACTGCAATTGTAAACCGTTAGTAATTGCAATAGTTTCTTGCAAGTACGAAAGTAATTCTCATACTAAAAGTCTAATAGTTGATTGAAATGAAAATGAAATATATTCCAAGTAAATTTATATTGCTACTAAACCAAGTCGATTTAAAAGAACTCATTAAGGCCTGGAAATTAACTTGTCAAATACCGTGCCTTTTATAAAATTCTTACTTGGAGTAGCATATAATTTCAACATTGATATTATTTAAGTAAAATTGTTGTATTTCAGAAATCTATAGCAATTACGTTCTTTGACCACGACTGTATGATATATTATTCCCCAATTATAACGATTGCAGTGAATAATCACTAGTCACTAATTTTTATCACGACTCATTCAATATGTTAGGCACTGATATAACGATTGCAATTTTTTACCCATTTTGTTAGTAAGCCATCTAAATGTCGAACTAATTACTCAAATTGAAACGTCAAATGTTGAATGCAAAATAAAACTAAGAAATAAATGGATTCAGAAAATAAAAATAAAAGCCTTTAATTCCGCCAAAAGCTGCTGAAATTGCATTAATGACTTTATTTCTATAAAAACCAAGAAAATTCTATAAGGCGGGGCATGAATCTCTTTAAAATAGGACGAAGGAAAGAAACATAAAATCGTTTTCAGAATCTGTTATGTGTATTTTACAGAATTATCCACAAAAAAAAATTCCTGACATTATGTACCGATAATTCAATGATTAGAAGTACCTACTACTAATATACATCAAGGAATAAATTGAGAAAATTATAAAAACTGCGAGCGATACTAAAGCGAAAAAGTGAAGGTTTTCAACCTAAGAAAGCTAGTAGTACTTTCTTTGGAGGAAATATTAATGATTTTCTTACTGAAGCATCATAAGAAAAATACCTTGCAACAAAAGTAAGATGATTAAAGTTTTTCTTCATATATTAAAATTAGGTATTTATTCTTTTAAGCTTTTTAGTAATGTGCCCAAAACAATAACTCGGAAATTTGCCATCACCGATAATGTAAAAAATACATGTCATCGTCAAATTTATAATACAAGTGATTTAATATTGTTAAACTATCAACGGTAAATGCACTGCCCAAGGAATTGGTATTAATAAATTACCAAAATAGAGAAAGAAATTGCTGCATATTTAAAAATATTAAATCCAGAAAAGATTTTGCATATCTTCTACAACTCTACTTGTTGATGCAGGCGCTGAGATAATAGCTTTAAAATGTCACGGTGGATGGAAATCATTAGCAGTGGCTGAAGCCTATATAGATTAGTCTTTAAGAAACAGAATAAATACCAGAATATTAATTTAGACATTAATTCTGTTCCTGCAAATAACCTAATAAATTGTTGAAATGCAACTATTAACATAAATAATTAATTTAGAAATGAAAATAGTTAAAGTTAATATTATTTTTCATGTTATAAGTGATAAAAATAATGTTCCATAAATATTTGCCTGAATAAAAGTATTTTCATAAATACCTAGCAGTCGTGGACAAAGTATAGTATTCTACTCGCATATAATGGCTATTATTCACGCGCTTCGCTCGTGACGCAAACTTCACCCTTGTGAATTACAGCAATCATTAAATGCTCGTTAAATAATGTACTATTATTGTTCAAGAGAAGAAGTTCTAGTTACAAAGTAAATATAACAAATGCAGTAAATGGTAAGCTAAGTGAATAAGAATACTATAAAAAAATGGTATAAGAAATAGCTACTTGAATTGATCGTCATGTGATATAGAGGGACCTTTATTAAAGTATTATTTCTTGCTCTGAAATTAGCGACAAACGAGCTACCCACTAGGGAACGTAAATACTTATCACGGAAAGTACTGCGGGAAAGTATATTTTGTTATGAAATATATGCACTTGGCACTACTGCTTAGGGTATTGATGCGATGTTTGCTAAGGATCACTGCATATTAAACTCTATTCAAATAAAAGCCAGCGCTTTTAAATGATAGATACTTTAAAAAGCAAATGCAAGTCATCGTTCGACAATCTTTTAGCCGTTACCAAATTTTCAACCGCAATAATATATAAAGGTTGTCATTATATGTGTACCATCACAATCAAATGTAATTATGTTAGTTTGTTATAACATATAAAATAAATAGCAGTAAGTATGTACGTGACACCTATTTTGAAATTTTCTCGCCGTTCGTGAGGTATTTATGACGAGCATAGTGTTTATCAGCATATTGTTTATTTTCGTATTTTCTCATTGATTTAATCTTCAACTTAAGGACGTCTACATGGCAAAACATTACCGAACAATTCATTACTTCTCACTCACTAAATTCTAGTTGATTTACCAACTGCCTACGAATTTGTAACATGGTAGAAAGTATGCTCCTCAAAATATTGAATATGACCTAAAACTTCGTTAACACATTCTGTAAAAGTTGTAAATTCACTCGACGCACTCGTAGCTTGTTTATATAAAACCTCAAAAATACTGTATGAATTCAACATTTTGACTTCTATACCTACTTCTTTCTATATTCATTTGCAAACTAAGCTCGTGGTTATATAAATGCATGTTAATGTAAAGTCGCATGAGTTAGCGCTCCTGTTAAGTGGTGAAATTTGAGCATTAGTCTTAAGTGCTTGTTTATAGATAAATTTTCTTTTCAATATGTTTATAACAGGCTTGCATGACATTTAAAGGTGACATGATAATACCGAAAATTATTTTTTTGATGATGTCTTTGTTTATTAAAAATATGATGAAGTGTTTCACACATTTGCTCTACCCGGTATATATTTGCATCACTTCTTTAATTTTTCTGCTACAACATAAATAAATCTATGGAATTAATGTTAATTACTCTGTCATTAGAATGCAATGCACCTTATTTTTGTGTGAATATATAGAAGCCATAACTATTCGAAAATATTTATTTTCAACATGCTATTAAATAAATTAGACGTTTTGCTTTTGCGTGCAGGCTTTAAATTATAGAGTAACATAGGCATTATTTATTTCCCTGGGGTAAATAAGCATTGCATAGATTTCCTCCTTGACACGAAAATTATATTAATAGAGGTGAACTAGTACATAAATGCATAGATATATCATTGAATATGGTCCCATTTCGAAAGTGATAATTTACGATTGCCATAGAATTATAATTTATTGAATTAAAACTACCGAAAAAAAAGAGGCAATTTTGTAATTTCGATAGTAAAATGCCGATGGAGACGCTAAAGAGAATGTGTAAGCGACTAATCCTGTATGCCAGTATATACCTACATTAAGAGTTAATAATACTTTTGCAATAGAATAAGTATTTATTATTGTTAATGTAATGTTTCACAATGTACATGATATTTGCCCACTTGTATTAAAAGGTGTAATAAAATGTCTTTTTCCGAAATGAAATGTTTAAGTGTCATAATTTTGATTTATGGACAATATGTAGTTGTATAGTCGGGACACGATAGCTAGCGTTGCACGTCATCAATGAAGTATACATGTTGTCATATCTATATTAGCCCATTTGAAAACATTTTAAATGCAATATGTATTAAAAAGTCGTTAGTTTATTTGTTGTACATATAGTAGCACTACTTGGTTATAATTTCTTACATTTTTGATAAAACAACACAGTTTCGAGTTGATTATGATTTTACAGTTTGTGAATATTTTTAACGAGGTGAATGACGTAGCCGATGTCAATTCATCAGTCATTGTCAATCTTGTTATTGTGTGTCACCTAACCTGTATTTTAACCTTACATTTGACGTAATACATATGATGTATTATAACTCAGTTTATTGGATATCAAATGAATATTCTCTTGTTTAATAATGATATTTAGCCTTTCCAAATAATAATAAAAAAAAATAATGGTGTTAAACATGCTGAAGGTACTATCTGCGAATATTTGCCTGTAGTGGATTTTTGGGCACCATTAAGTATTAAACAATCACTAAATTTAAAGATTCAAATAAATTAATACGAATATGCGGGGATGTTGGCAAATGCTAAATGGCTAGAGGTACAATGTGAGAATATGTTTACAGCTAGCAGTAGCGGTTAGCATGAACCAATTTCAGAGCATTCAAGTAGCAAGAATCTATATTACTATAGCACTATGTGAAAATGTATGTTTTAGTGAAATAGTGACGGCATCGTATTAATAAAAAAATTAACAAGAATCAAAAATATTTTAAAGTTAAAAGAACAGGGTGAATATTCATTCAATTATTATTATAAATATATATAAGTATTTTCACACATATTATGACTCTAAAGAGAGTATAAATTTTTCAGTTGTAAAACAAAAGTTCATGAATTGATGATATTAACAAACCATTATTTTAAAATATAAATACATTTGTAATATGAAATTCAGACATCTTGTTTAATTTCTTGACCAGAACGTAAGACGTAAATCACTCCTAGAACTCATAAGAAAATTTAAAATTTTATGCTGATATGAATGAATTAATAAGGAATGTGTTACAATATTTTTATTAATTAGACAATTAGGTATCACAGTATAAAAATTATATGGCTGTACTTAAAGTGTGGCAATTTTACATTTTCATCTCAAATAAAAATTGACCATTTCGTAGCATTGTTGCATTCATAGCAATATGTGTATAAATTTGACTTATAAGGGAAGTAAATTTTAAATGTACATTCTTTTTGTTTTATTATGTTTACTAATTTATTCGATTATTCGTGCTTTTTGAAAATCTGACTATACCATGCCACACCGAGGATAAGCACGGATAATCGAGGTTCTGCTCTAATTTTAAATCGTATATGTATGTAAATGCAAAGCAAAATTGTTAATTATATTATATTAAATGACTCATCAGAGTAGAAGCTAGTCACGGATAATATCAGAAGGTGTAGGATGGAAGTTTCGGATGATCGGGGGTAAGTGGATGTAATACATACAGATGTGTAGAAAATTTTCCATAAAATTGATCATTACGTTTTACTGCAGAAGTCGGATTGTATGAGGTACTAGAAACATCAATTAAATTTTTGAATCATATTTATTTTGTAGAAATCAGGACTTTGAATATCGTAGTGCCAGATTGGAATTATTTAACGCTTCTTTTGATTCTTAAAAATAGCTGTTTATGAGTGAACCAGTGATTTTTTTCAAAATTGAATCTGTATAAGATTTCTTT
Organism: Amphimallon solstitiale; assembly: GCA_963170755.1. Classification (NCBI taxonomy): domain Eukaryota; kingdom Metazoa; phylum Arthropoda; class Insecta; order Coleoptera; family Scarabaeidae; genus Amphimallon; species Amphimallon solstitiale. The sequence continues at coordinate 94,448,662 of OY720681.1, read as the reverse complement.
AACTCAGAGTATTTGATGTCAGCAATATCATCTATTTTTTAATACGAAGAAATGCACACACAAAGAAAAATAGTAGGTATGTATTTTATAATATATTAAAATATTTGATCGTTACATAGCTGTTGGTGATCTCAGTGGAATATTAGAGATCAAACTTTGTTCTGTTTGCCGCATTATTCTTGTGGTAAGCGAATGCATATAAGTATGTATCGTTTGAGTTATAGACACTACAGGAACTTTTATAGCACCAGATGTTTAACGGTTTTGTATTTTTAGATCAAGACTGGAATACGCAGCATAGGTATATGGTATCTCATCTTTCTAATCATATTAGTCTAGTTGTTCAGTGAAGATACCTATCTCAAATTTATGACAATAAGGCCACATTGAGAAGATAAATACATACCACAAACTAGTTTGAAAAATGTGGACAAGTAAGACTTTTCTTGCAAGTACTTATTATTTATTTACTTTATTATTAACATTTGAAACATGTGTCTTTTGATGATTAATATAACAAAAATGATTAGTCACATTCAATTACTTAATTACTTTCGTCATACCTTATATAAAATTGCAATAATTCAATTTAATATACGTTAATGAGACAGAGAACAAGTTCACGGTGCTGGAGAAACGATTATACTCGCTTATTTTGTCAAACTTTCAAATGAATATTCACCTTCATCTTTGTGGCCGAAGTATTCCATGTTTCAAGCTTGTATGGAATTGAAGGGCAGACTAAAAATCGACAGGTATGGTGATTTGATAAGATTTATCAAAAAGAAGAATATTGGATATACAGTTAAAAAATGTAAAATATTCACAAGAGAGCAAGTTGATGAATTTTTGTGTACAGTTACCGAAGAGGTATTTTTGATGATGAATGTCGCATTTTTGACTGCACTTGACGGAGTTTGAAGAAGTAATGAATTAGTGAAAATATCGATGAACGATGTTGAGATTTTAGAGAATAAGACTCAGAAAATCACAAGAAAAGACTTTTTGCCCTTGTATCTGAGGGCAATACATATTACTCCCGTTATGTTATTTAAGAAATATGCAGCATTACGGCCGTCACATGTTACCACTAAAAGACTGTTTATCTCGTACAGAAATGGAAGGTGTACGATTCAGTCTTGTGGTATCCATTTCTTCTCCAATATACCTGAGAAAATCGCTACTTTTCTCAACCTTGAAAATGCAGCTACGTATACCGGTCATTTTATTAGAAGATCTTCAGCAATTTTGCATGTTAACGCTGGTGGAGATATTTTAGATTTGCAAGAACTGGGAGGATGGGAGTCAAGCAAAGTTGCCAGAGGGTATTTAGAAAAAAACCTGATTAAGGAAGTTTTAATTGCGCAGAAGATCCAGCTCGGGAACGTTTTAATAAGCAGTGTGTCAAATACTAAAACATCAAGGGAGAATGTTCACTATATGCAAATAGTAAAGAAACTGAAGATCTATCTATCTATAATTTTGTATCTATTTAATATATTATGAGCTTGTATCTAACGTATTCTGAATATCCAAGATAACCTAGTAATATTAGAGTCTCAATAATTATCAATAAATGTTTAACATAAAATGAACTTAGATGATGATACGATAACGCATACAAACTATATGAAATAACTTCAAACAAAACTGTAATATTACTATGAATACAAAAAGACTTCTACGATGTTGACATTTTTACGTCTATTCAAATCTTTTTAGTAATACAGTCATAACATATTCCTTATTATTACAATTGCGTCCTGTATTCTAAAATAAATTTGCATTCTTATTATTGCCGTTGTATATAAAAGCATAATATCGTCACATATGTTCGTTATTTTGTATAATATTTTAAATTTAACTAAGCCATACTAACAGTTACTTGTCTCGTACTGTGAAATATAGATTTGCATTAAAAAGACCGTATCCTTTATATTCAGTATTTTATTCTATTTGTGACATTTATATTTTTACCTGTCACGAAATACAAACATCTTCATGTCACCAAACATGTTCTCTGACAGTGCGACGTTAAACAAAGCATGGCGGGGCTCCATTGTTGTACCTTCTCATCAAACATACTTATCGCAAAAAGCACATCTCCCGATTATTACTAAACCTGTCAGCTACCTTCCTATAATACTAATAATATATTATGATGGTGGTTGTGGAACAACCCCCTTCGAAAATTTGTATCTCACTTATGGGACGGTGCCTATTTTAGAGATTTATTCTTCTTCTTTTTCTGTAGTTATTGCGCACACTCTCGCAGGGTTCACATGGAACGCGTGTATATATCAGCAAATCTGACACTCTCTCCGTTATTTATATTTGTTTTCGTCTGTAATTTTATGGCTCGGAGAACTAAATTTGTGGGGCTCCAGAAAATACCATCACGTTCCCAAGCCCATGTATATACAGACATATGCGCCTAATCCCTGGAAAGACCGACTCAAGGATTTATTTTCGGCCTGTCGCATCCGGTTCTTCTTTCGTTGTTAAAAAACGAAGCTAATCAGATAAAAAAATGTTGTTTAGTTATTTCATTCGTTGCTATAATTTCAACCCTAATTGAATGTGGAATATAATTTTTTTTTTTAATTTTCTAGTACTAGTAACTCTTCAGAAACTCAATTCAGGAGAAACAAATGCTACTATTTAGTATAAAAGTAATCGAATAACGATGTCAGAAATGTGAACAATTCAAATCAATCATCCGATGAAATATTTGATAGCCTATGTGCCAATGATTTTAATAATTTATTTATAGGAATCATCTTTCTAACGAAATTTCTGCTAATATAACCTTAAAGATTTCATGAAACATAATCTACTATTCACTACACAAAGAAATCATCCAGGTGGATAATAGAAAAAGTATATGTAGTTGCTCATTAAACTGATTAAAAGAATTTATTCAAAATTGTCATCGGAAATATTAATTTTCGAACAGGGTTGAATTGGTAATATTAATACTAAAATTATCCCTTGAATTATATTACACAAATATACAAAAGATAAGTAAGTGACTATTCGGATATCAATTTCCTAATAAATTTTTACTACTCTAGTAATTAAAAATTAAAAATGCTTGCTTACCTAATTAATTTGTTCTATCTGATAGAAAAAAGTAAAATATAAAAATTTACTTTCCGAGGTCCAACAGATTAAATACCACAAGACTTCGTCTTTGTTCCTTGCCGATTTATTATTTATATAAACGACTTTTTTTAGTAAAATAAATCTAATTTGTAAAAATTCAAATCTTAACATTACCCAATTTGGACTATAATAATATACTTCAACCAGTGAAGCTTCTTGGTTTTATCTTTGAGAGTAAGCTTGCGTTAAAACCACGGATGACTTCTTATTATTGATTTAATAAATATGTTGTATACGTTTAAATTTTATAAAAAGTTAAATATGCAATTCATAAATTCTGAATTGAATTAATAAATTTTAATTTCAAATAGAATGTTAAATTGTAGTGTATTATTTTAAAATTTGTTAAACTAAAGGTATTTAATGGATTATTCAGTTAATACTGCACTTCAATAGTCATACTTTGAGAAATATTTGATTAATAAGAAACAAAGCAACAAGTACATATTAAATTTGTATTTTACCATTGAATGATAATATAAACAATATGTGTGATAATGTAATTTACGATATCGTTTGTTAAATAAATATATATTATTCTATTATTATTATTTATTTTCTATAGTAAATAAAAAAAAAATTGGTATACCTCTCTACAATTACCATAGAAGGGTTAATTTGTAGTGAATAACTCTTTCTAGATATTTTTGAAATGGTTCTGTATACATTACATATGACTTGCAAGTAATTTAAATAATTATGAGTCAAATAATCTGCTTTAAGGTTATTTCGAAATATATTATATAAGTATAAAAATTCCTAAAGAATTCACACATAATTATTTAGCTATAGCTACACTTACTAACATTATTAACAATAGAAAATAAATAAAAATAATAATAAAATAATATTAATAAACATATATAATAATAATAATAATAATAAATACGTAAATATAAATAAATACATTACATTATTATACATTTTATTTAAATATCGGTCAAAGGTAAAATGTAAATGTAATATATACTTATTGCCTTGTTTTTAATAATCAAATATTTTCAAAATGTGACTATTGAAGTGAAGTATTAACTGCATAATCAGTAATATAGTTTAATAAATTTTAAAATAATATATTGCAAATTGATATTCTGTTTGAAATTAAAACACATTTTTATTAATTCTACTTAGCGACTATTAAGTATTTAGTATATTATTAACGTGTTCGTGTGTCTAAATTTTCAAAATTCTCATATTTATTAATATAAACGGTTGTTGCTTATTCGTCTGACTTGCGAGGTATGAAATCCTCGATGATGCCTAGCGAATTCTTCCGTTGAATATCCAAATTAACTTTCTTTTCTTTTTTACTAAGTCCATCAAGTTAGTAACCGTGTCATGAATAATATGTATTCCTTTTTGAATCCATTCAATTCAAGCAAGCAATTTCTTAAATCAATCGCAGTTAATTGTATACAGTGTTTTTGTCATTGACCCAGTAATACTAATGGACGAAGCTTTGCACTCTATAAGTACACAAGAATTAGAGATGATAAAATTTTGTTCATTATGGAAATGCAGATATAAACTATATATTTACGTTATATGTATTACAATATTTGTTGAATTATGTCTATTTTTTAGAAACATTTAACAGGTTTATGTTTTTTAATCTAAATTATACTAGTTAAAACGTAAATTTGTAGCAATACGTTATAAAATTTATAGATATATCTTCATAATCTTTAGTAGACAAAATAGAATTAATACATTTTATTTTACATTCTAGTTGGGGTGTAAGTTTTTTTTTTTTCTAGCAAAACTTTATTTTAAAGATTAATCCACCGATCGTTTGTGACAAAAGGAGTAGGTTGTTTCCAGCGGTAACATTATTCATGAATTGTAAATAAGTTTCTGTAGTTCGTCGCTTCGTAACTTTCATCTCTCCGGGGAAATAATTCAACCGGTCTTCTCTTTTGGTTTAAGAAGAATCGACGCGGATGCGCCATTTTACGTCTTTTTGTAATATTATGAATTTAATTAAGGTGGCGGCTCGTAAAACCACCCGGAGTAATATAAACTTTCGACGTGTATATGGCTCGTGAGAGGTGAGAGATGGCGAAAACTTGTTCCGCGTTCGGTGGTGCTCTGATGGTGAAGGTCTAATAATAAAGTTCGGGAGTGTTGGGGAAAAACAGGACGACGTTGAACAAACTAAAACGAAAAAAGAGAAAACTAATTCTTTATAATGTTAGAGTAGCTTTGAAAAGTTTAGTTTATTAGCTCTCAGTTCAGGAACTTTTTAATTAAAGTTTTTAATTCTTGTTTGCGATGAATTTCCTATTTTACTGAACTCTAAAATAGCCTATGCTAAAGGCATAAACCTGCTGTAATGCAATATTACCCTTTTAATTGAGATACTGTTAGACAGATAGGTAGATTTATTTATTCTGTCGCCATTGGCAAATAATGTATTGTACCGTACCGTATTGTGTATGTGGCTTTGTATATTTATTATTGTGTAATGTAAACACATAAGAAAGCAGCATAAAATACCTTCAATATCAAAATATCTACATAGAAAGGTAGCTCAGTTTTTCAACAGAAAATTGAGAAATTCTCTCAAAACATCATGCGATAAAAATATAAAAGTCCATTTTGTTCTGTAAGGGATTTTTTAAACAGTAAAATTTTAAATTTTAATTTTAATTGAATGTAGGTGTCTATTTAATGTTTTACAATGTCCATAAGTTATAAATATATGAATATACTTATCGTAAATTATCTGAAATCTCTTGTATGACTTTTATTGTAATATTTATTGCAGTAAATATACTTATTCTTATTATAGTAATGACGGCGCTACATACAAGGCAGTTAACACCTTCATGAACATTATAATCGATTGTGGTGAAAGTGATTTTTGTACAGGGAATAGGAACTGTTTGTTACTAAAAAAACGTTTGAATTTATGCTTATAAGGTTGGACGATCCCTTTCATTACTATACCTTGTGGCATAGCGTTGAAGATGTGGTATCTCTTGTCCATTATAGCAGTCTGATAAAAAGTAGAGGTATGCTTCCTAACAACAACTACTTTTTTAGTATGGTATTGTAATGACAGTTTGATTTGTTACAAAAAATCTAATTTAATTTTAAAGACGTAACAACAAGCTTCCATAATATATGTGACTAGATTCTAAGGTCTTTGAATTACTATCAGCAGGAATGTTTTAAATTTACAAATTTATGAACTGCTTTTTTTTGTAATTTGATAATTTTGTTACTATCCACAGCCATGTTCGTAATCAATATTCTATATTAGATATGCAAATGAACCCATGGAACGCACATCGTAGAAGGAACCTTTCGATTGGGGTGTTTGTATGCTGTTTTAGCGCAAAACATAATAAGTGACGCTTAAACTATTAATATAGGAAGCCATTTTAAATTGCAGTCCAGCATAATACTTAAAAATGGTATTGCAAACATGCAAATATTCAATATTAGTTCTTGATTTACCAGTGTTGAAACGTGTCATTGCTAACTGGTAACTTTCTTTTATCAGCCTATAATATGATTTGCATTATTATAGTCGTTTAATATATTGAATATGTCCAACGTTTTTCTCATAATCAAAAGATTAATATCGACGTACTATTATTTCTGTTTAGAATAGAATCAAGGTCATTTATAGTATATTACATACCGAGCGGGGAAGTGCTCTATTACAGCCGAGGGTCAAGGTAACTTACCGAGGTGCAAAGCACTGAGGTAAGCTACAGACGCGAGGCTGGAATGATTTCTCCCGAGGTATGTATACGATTTTACTCACAATCTACTATTAGTAATTCTATAAGTTTAATTTTTAATAATAATAATAATAATAATACATGAGTATCGGTATTAATTTTTATGATAATTTGATAAACTATTTTAAGGAAGATACTTGTAAAATCGTTGCTAGGCAATGTAATAAGTTTGTTGAATCTGACAGTTAGGTAATTATTTTGCCAGTTACAAAATATAGTAGGTACAGTTGTGGCCCCTACAAACTCAGACACCGACTTTTGATATATTCTGCCAAATTCAAAAAAATTGTTATGTGTGAGTTTGACTTTTATCCAGTATGACAATGTCAGTGTCAGTTTATTGTAAGTTACAAGCGTGCACGATTTTTAAAGTGACATTTAATAAACTTCAATTCTGGGACCATGTTACAAAGCCAAAATTTCTTATTTGTCACACTGTCTGAGTTTGTAGGGGTTGCAATTGTACGGCATTTTTAATAATAAAAAATCTTTATACGAGTATACTAAGAAATATGTCCGACAGTGAACTTGAATGCGAGTAGCTGCAGAAAAAGCTACCGAAGGCATGATTCCGGAAAAAAGCAGGGAGAGGTACGAGAAGACTTACGAAGCATATAGTAAATGGTGCGTGATTAAGGGTGTGCAGCATACCTCTAAAACGGTACTCCTTGCTTATTTTGCTGAATCAAGTAAAGAAAATAAAGTTTCCACATTATGGTCAAGGTATTCGATGTTGCGAGCAGTTCTTAATATTAAGCAAAATGTTGATATCAGTAATTATGCAAAATTGCGAGCATACCTAAAAAGGCAGAATGTGGGATACAAAGCTAAAAAGTCAAGCGTTCTGTCCAAAGCAGACATTGATAATTTTCTCAACAACGCTCCGATAGAATATCTTCCTCAAAAGGTAACATTCTAATTTCTTCAGTGCATATTAAATTTATGTTAAATCACATATTTCTTTTAGGTTGCTTTAGTTATTGGCGTCTCTGGAGCCTGTAGATGCGATGAACTTTTAAAAATGAAAATAAGTGATCTGGATATTTTAGAAAACCGAATTATAATAGTAATTCCTGTAACGGAAACCAACTCCTCCCGTACATTCGTAATCACAAAACCGGAATGGATGAAAGTAATAAAGCAATACTACGATCTTCACAACAACATTGAATCTGAAAGATTTTTTTTACAAATGAGGTATGGCAAAGTTACACGACAGCCTTTTGGGCGTAACTCTATCGGAAATTTTCCCAAAAAAATAGCAACTTACTTAAAACTGGAAAGCGTTAATGGGTTTACAGGACATTGTTTCAGACTTACTTCAGCGACATTACTGGCAAATACAGGTGGAGACATTCTACAGTTGAAAAGATTAGGGGGGTGGAAATCCAGTACCGTTGCTGAAGGATATGTGGAGAACTCATTACATGGACAAGTAAAAATTGCTAATACGTTGTCAAATGTAAAACAATCAGGATCGTCAATTTCTAAAAATGAACAGTATAATTTTAAGCAACAACATCGTGTTTCTTTAACAGTTAACAGTAATGATAATTCTAATGTAACCATTAATATTTACAACTCTAAATAGGTTTATTATTGTTTCTTTACTAAATAAATACAGAGTTTGATTCCAATTTATTCTTAAAAACATGTTTTAATGCCAAAATGACAATGATGTCATATTTGTGACTAATGAACTGACACTTGCTAGCTGGGAAAACACTTTTCCGGCTATAGCTGGGAAAGTGAAGTAGGTAAGCAATAAGTCGCTTCCCGACTGTTTCGAAGGGTACAAATCTACAGATTACTAACCGATTGTGAGTAAAAAATATTAACATCTTGGGTCCATTTATAAAACCCTGTGGGGCACCAAACTTCGTTTCCTAAGCACTCGAAATCGAATAATTATTTAATACTGTTCTGCATGCGAGATCTTACTGTCAAGTAGGATGTTAATAGATTTTGAGAAGTTCCCCTATAATACCGTACCTGAATAATTTTGTTTGCAATAGTTCAGGATTTACACTATCGAAAGCTTATAGTATAGTAGATATTTGTGGCGGCGGGTCTACAAAAACTCCTGAAAAATGCACCCCTATACTTTATAATTTTTGCTCATTAAATTAAATCTATATCTAGCATATCTAGGTACCTATATATTTTATCTTTAATATATGCTCTGCATTATTTCAAAAATACCAATTTAACCTAATTCATATGCATGACATAATAAAAGAGAGTACATACGACATTTCATATACATAATAAATAATATCTAAATATTTTATATCACCGAATCCAATTTCACAAAAGATTTAATTTTGCCAAACCTCCCCATTTCCGGACCGCGCCGATCTCCATAAAAACGTATCATTTCTATACATCTTTTTATGACTTGTTCTTAAACCGGTAAACAAAATTTAAGATCTTACGCCTTCTTAATTTAAATGCAAATGTATAAGCGGCACCGAGAGGGATGCTGACGTTCAAATTCGACAGCAGAAGCTCCAGTTGGCTTCTCTCTTGCGCAAAATTGAAACATTTATGAGTCCGCTGAGACAGTTTAATTGCTTTGTTTGGATTTGTGAAGCGGGCAGTAAAATGTGTACATAAAGAACAATGCCTTTGTGAAACAATTTCATTATACAAACGCCATATAACAATAAATGCGATTGCGACTATATACTTTTTCCTACTTTTATATTTCTCTAAAACGATTCATAATTCCTGGTATTTTATAGTTTTCGCCTCTCCATTGGAACAATTACGTTAAAAAGCTTGAATAAAATGGAAAAACATTCACCCATTATAATTGTTATAATATCTTCTTTCATTACGAGGGTAGATTAATAAAGAACAGATCGTAGATAGCACTTGAAGGAAACAACAAGCATTGAAAATGACATTTGGAAAGGTCTTCTCTAATTATTATAAATATGACTAGAATAATAGATCTGAATTGTCACCAAACTCACTAGAAGTTGATATAAATTATACTTCTGTTTTATGTGCGTTGGGCATGTATTCATTGTCTGTATATTGTGATCTTAGACTCTATAACTATATATATATATATGAAGCATGCAATCTTATCATGGAATGCCGTTATGCTCGGCAATTTTAGTCTAGCAATAAAATCTTCTATTTCCCCGGATCGATGGAAACGTACCAGAACTACTCCTATTTTCATGAAGGTTGACAAGTGAAAGATTTCTGGTAATCGACACATCGCCATTTTGTCCTACTTTTCGAAAATTCATATCTTCATGCCTGAAAGATCGGTGGTAGGGGAAGGTTGGGCAAAATGGTGACGTTAAGGCTTAGAAGGCTATATCAAAACTGTTAATTGAAACAAAACATTTTCAGTACGTACATTTCAATCTTTGAACATGACTCTATTAGTAATGGCATTCCAAATTTTTTATTTTTTGAATATGAAGGTGTGAAGAGGCAAATAAATGAAGCTTGTAAATACACCATCTTGCCCCAGTGGTGGGGCAAGATGGGATTGTATGTGGGGTAAGATGGGGTCTAACTATAAAAATAATAATAACAAGTGAAAAACATAACGATTAATCATTTCAATCTTTACAATTCAGACAAATAAAAAAAACTTCATCCACGATATCAGGTTGAGTACATATTTCATGTGCCCAGCCTTGGCACTCATGGCATTGTATCCATAACTCACCCTTCCTATCCTTGGAGTATTTTTTGAGGCAATACAGACATAGTTCTTCATCTTCCTCATCACAAGGACTCGACTCTTCTCTCTGACGTTTTGTAAAGATCTGTTTTTTTACATTCTCTACTCCATTCTGAGACTTCTTTTGTTTCTTTGCTTTGTCTTTCTTTTGTTGCTTTTCTAAATTCTTAGCTTCCCTAAGAGATTTTCTAGCTTCCTTCTGTGCTTGTTGTTCTGCTTTAATGTCAATTTCTTGTTGCAGTTCATTTTTGTATGGAGTACTTGTAAGGATTGTTGTCTTTCCCCTCTTTCGTTTAGGTCGATTAATTGTTGTGTTTTCAACACAAGTGATAGGCATTATATCTTCTGAAGAGGTTGATGAAGTAGACACGATATTGTTAGTGGAAACTTCAATATTCCCTGTAGAACTCCATCGAGAACAACCTGGCATAGATGGTGATGGTGTTCTGTTAACACGTTCTGGAGGAAGTGGTATATCTGTTGTTTTAGCTGCTACAAAATTAGCGTCAGTAAAGATTATTGAATTACTAGGCCAAATTCCAGTCTTTTCGAATGCATTTACTGCAGTAGACGTGTTAGCAGCTTTAATGAAGGCATTGCCAAAAAGTCCGGCTATTTGGAACATAGTTACGACTCGGTCAGGATGCGTACGTAGCCGCAAACTTACTTCTACATCATAAAATGTACTCAAGGGTTTCATAAAGCTAACGTCAAGAGGCTGGAGCCGATGGGTGCAATGCGGCGGAAAACTCAACAAAGTCACTCCATGGTCTCTAGCATAATCTATCAGTTTTATGTTTCTTGTGTGCGTGTGGTGACCATCCAAGAGTAGTAAAACAGGCGTTTGTTTTGATACTCCCACTAACTCAACAAATTTTTCAAACCACGAGTAAAAAATATGTTTGCATCCATCCACTCGGATGAACTTGGGCCTATGCTCCAGGAGAACCATTGTTATTGAACTCTGGATTCATTCTGGCTCGTGGAAATACAAACATTGGTGGTAAATAAGTTCCTGCAGCATCAAAACATACTTCAATCGTAACAGTATCTCCTCTCTCTGCTGAAGTCAGAGCACCTACTTGTTTTCTTCCTTTATGAGCTATGATCTTTGATTTTGTTTTTGATACAACAGATATACCAGTCCCATCGCAGTTCCAAATCTGATTTGCAGTAAACTTATACTTACCCAAACCGTTAACAAGTAAATCGAAAAGGTGTTCTACAGCAACGCGATTAAAACCCAGCTATGGCAGCACCTGTACTTCTGGTTTCTGATGGATAAGTCTTTGTGACGTGTCATAAATCCCTTTAACTAATCTTTACCAACAATTTTTGCATTTGACCAACAACGTGCTTTTAGTAAGAATTTAGCCTATTGGTATGCAAGCTTCCTCAAATCTTGAGTTGTTAATCCAAATAAACGTTTCTCCATTTTTTTCAGGTATATAACCAACTGCTGTTCTTCTTCCAGGGAAAAAATAGTAGTTTTTGGACCTAATGGTTTCTTAACTTGATGGAGTTTGTTTTAGGGAGTTGACGAGAATCTTTCACTTTTCGTTCAAAGTGGTTTGCGGTACCTCATACTCACGGGCTGCTCGTCTGTACCCCAAACGACCTTCTAAAACTGATACTACTGGTTGTATCATATTTTCTTCTGACCAGCTTCTACGGGTAGTTTTTCTCTTATAAGTGCAAACCGTGATATATCGAAAGAAAGTAAATAAAATACATAATAAGTATGTTACTACGTAGAAGATTTGGATATTACAGTAATCGAAGGGGTAAGACGGGGATAAATTTTCTATAGTATATATTTTATCACGCAAAAAACAAATAATATACATAATACACATAAACAAAGATAGTAACGAATGCTTGACATTTCTTAAGATGTGAACGTATACAGTTGCTTTTCGAGATACACATACGAAATCACAAATACATTCCTAGATATGCATAAACATCGTAGAGGCTGTAGGCTCGACATAACATCGCGAGCGCATCCAAATCATAAATCTGAAGTCTCGTAAACCCATTTCGAATATGTTTATGACCGAGAGCAAAACTTGTTCATGATGCATAGGTGTAATTTCCGAAACAATCAAAATCCCTCCAACGTACGGCGAGTCCAGAATAGCATAGTGGCTCTTTTCTCGTTTTCCCAACAGTATGCATATACGAAACTAGTAATATAGTTATGTTAGAGAAACATGAATTACCTACCTAAAATTTATGCGACGCAGACGCGTTAAATCATAAGCACGTTACAGATAATGTTAGATAACGAACGTCTGTGTAAGTACATTTTAAATACACTTCGGGCACTAAGTAGATGCGAGACGATAAACATGGCCTGCAAACTGGAAAAAGCATGCGAGTACTCGCTACTTAAAGTGCATCTGCGCTTAAATGTTTCGAAAAAAATACATTAAACTAATGAGAGCAGACACCAAAGGGATCTGTTGGATTTGATGACCAATAACGGAATGCTTTTAATTTTAGTACTGCGAGCATAACGCGTAATAAAAACAAAGCTTAAATGATTTCTGTTTGAAAATGGGGATCTACAAATTACTGTCGCAGTATATTAACAGTAAGATCAATAATTAAGTCAAATTATTTTAAAGAGCTATAAATTTTTTAATATTATTTATTACAGTTTATATATTTCAAGTGTTAGTCGTTAATCGGCAAATATCAGCAATCTTTTATATTAAAATAAATATATAAAGTTACTACTATTAAGTAGGTAAGAATAGTATTAAAACAAAATTTATTTTACCTTTTCTATTTCGGTGCTATAAAGTTCACATTACGACACCCGTTTTGGTTGCATAAAGTATTACTTTATCGCACGCTAATTTTATTTTTTGAGGTTCGTAACAAAAAAAAATGGAACCAAATCATATTTATATGTCAAAATATAAGCCCTTAAAGTAACAGACGTGTGCAATAGAAGTTGTACAAAGAATAAAAAGCACACATGCTAACATTTTATTTACTAATTAACAATATAAATTGTTAAGCAGAGATGGATGTTAAGTTTTCTGATGCTATTATAATTAAAATTTACTTCCAATGTTGAATAGTTCAACTGCTATAAAAGGCTGTTTTTGATAGATATGTCGAGACTTTGTTGGCGAAAGATTTTGTAAATTGTCTTCTGCTATTTTGCAAATCTCTGGGGGCGTACAATTATTTATTTCGTCCTTTTTGTTGATAATTTGAAATAATTTATTGTCTAAATCAGTCTGAATTTTAAACATAATTACATATAACACTACCGATATTCAAATATTTAAAATGTTCTACTTAAAAATCAGAGTAACCAGTTTCAAAAAAACAGAATTTCTAAAATATTCGAACAATACATGTCTCTCATTTTAAGGTTTTTTGAACTTTTAATACCGAAATAGATAAAATAGTATAAAAGACACGTTTCATAAGACATTTTGTGCACTTGTTCTTTGAAACTTGAACGCGTGCGCAAATATCGTGTCTTATACAACTTGTATTGTAATATACTATTTTCTATTTCGGTGCTGTAAAGTTCACTTTACGACATCCGTTTTGGTTGCATAAAGTATTACTTTATCGCACGCTAATTTTATTGTTTTGACATTGGTAAAAAAAAAAAAAAAAATTGTACCAAATTATATTTATCTACGATCATGTAAAAAGTGATAGCTTTTTGCATGATTTTTAGGGTAAAAAGTTAGCATTTATTGAACCCGTGCAATAAAAGTTTTTATTGCACGGGTTTTATTGCACAATTTTAACTAATAGAATAATAAGAAAAATATCAGTAAGATATTTTATTCATTTCTGTAAATATGTACATTTACTTTACAATTAGCACAATTTTTAATAAGAATTTGAGGAATCTCGTGACTTCTTGATGTAGAAGGAAGTATATCGGAGTTTGCTTCTTCAGCTGCACCTCTACCCAAAATTTGATTTGATATCGCGACCTCGTGTTGAACGGATTCTTCCACGTAAGATGCTGCCACCGTCTCAGCTGGACCTCTGCCCAAAATTTGATTTGATATCGCGACCTTATGTTGAACGGATTCTTCCACGTAAGATTCTGCCACCGTTGATGACTTCCAACCACCATGTCTTTTTAATTCTAGAACATCTGCTCCTGCATCTGCAAGTATGGTGGTAGATGACCGTCTAAAACTATGGCCAGTATACTCGTGCGGATTAAGCAACTTCAGATAACTAGCTATTTGGCTTGGTATTTTTCCAAAAGTATTAATACCTATAGGCCGAACAGAACACTTTCCATTATTGTAACTGACAAACAGTCGATTATGTGCTGTTGCTGGTGATCTTAGGCTGACGTATTTTCTGTATATTTCAACCATATTTTTCATATCTCTCGTTTCAGTGCCAATAATAAAACATCGAGGCTTATTGGTTTTAGATGTTGGAATTTTGACTATCAACATATTACCAACATCTTCCACATCATCTATGCTCATTTTATGAAACTCATCTCTTCTACAAGCACCCGCAATACCAAAAAGTGCTACAACCTAAAATTAAAAAGTGTCTAATTTTAGTCACTGACCACTCAAAGAAAATGTTGCATTAAAATACCTTCATCACTAAAAATCTATTATCAGGTGCGTCATTTATAAATTTGAATATATCATTTTTACTGAATACTTTGGATTTCTTGGGACGATATCCTACAGATTGGCGCTTCATATAAGCGGTTAACTTCGAAAACTGCTTAAGATCGATGTCTTTTTCGGCTAATAGGAGGGATTTCACCATGGAATATTCCGACCATAGACTTGATGGCTTTATATCCTTAGCCCTTTTTGAAAAACAAGCAAGGAACACATTTTCCGTAAGATTCTCCACTTTCATTGAAATACACCAGGCGTTGAATCGTTTATATACCAATTCATACTGTTTTCTTGATTTTTCTGGTATTAGACTCGCTGTAGCCGTTTGTGCGATCTCTACAATTGTATCACTATGATCATTATCAATCATTTTATACTTTATATTTAACAGATTAAATTAATAATTTCAGAAGCAACAATGACATACTAATGAAGTTTGTTGATACCGTTGTTTCCTTAGTAATAGCAGGTAATAGAGTGACAGAATAACATCCAACATGACAGTCTACATGATAGCATAGGAGTACTTGAATAATACGATACCCGTCAAAGTGACATTTATTAAAAGATCGATATACTACAAGTATTCATAAAAATTGACTATTTCTGACCAAAATTGGCATGATCGTAGATAAAACGTTGTAAAATACACGTGTAAAAAGTCTCTTTAGTGCACTCACGACTTTAAAAACACTCGCTACGCTCGTGTTTTTAACTACGTCGCTCGTGCACTAAAGAATGACTTTTTACACTTGTATCTTAAATAACTATTAAATGTCAAAATATAAGCCTTTAATGTAACAAACATGTGCAATAGAAGTTGTACAAAGAATAAAAAGCACACATGCTAACATTTTATTTACTAATTAACTATATAAATTGTTAAGCAGAGTTGGATGATAAGTTTTCTGATGCTACTATTGAAATTTACTTCCAATGTTGAACAGTATAACTGTTATAAAAGTTTGTTTTGATAAATATGTCGAGATTATGTTGGCGAAAGATTTTGTAAATTGTCTTCTGCTATTTTGCGAATCTGTGGGGGCGTGCAATTATTTATTTCGTCCTTTTTGTTGATAATTTGAAATAATTTATTGCATCTATCAGTCTGAATTTTAATCATAATTACATATTAACACCGTCTATATTCAAATATTTAAAATGTTCTAATTAAAAATCAGAGTAACCAACTTCAAAAAAACAAAATTTCTAAAATGTTCGAACAAAACATGTCTCGCATTTTAAGCTTTTTTGAACTTTTAATAACCAAAATAGAAAAAATAGTATATAATACAGGTTTAGAAAAACCATGTGGTTTGATGCATATTAATTTGCAATTGTATATATAATGTATAACTATCATAATAAATAATACACTTTTGAGGAAGTTTGTTTTTTTGATTCCATGTACCGGGTGTTTTTTTTATCTTTGATATCATTTTGATCACCTGCAACTTTCTTGTTTTTAAAAATATCAGAATGAAGCAAAAATCATTTTGCATAGGTATCTATGAAGTTTTTTACGTTTTAAAAAATAAAACAAAACACTAACGTTTTTCCAAGATATTAACCTAACTTATATTATTTCCAAGATATTAACCTAACTTATATTATTTCTGTTTGATTTCGACATCTTTAAGAACAGGGTTACAAAACTAAATTTTTCTTTGTGGCATGTTTAAACGCCGTTTTTTCGCAAACCGTTGAAGATAGGTATGGGGTATGCTTTATAAAATATACTTGAAATTTCATGTAAAAGCGAAATATCCGAAAATATTTAGGGCTTTCCATTTAAAAAAATATAAGTTAGGTTAATATCTTGGAAAAACGTTAGTGTTTTGTTTTATTTTTTAAAACGTAAAAAACTTCATAGATACTTATGCAAAATGATTTTTGCTTCATTCTGATATTTTTAAAAACAAAAAAGTTGCAGGTAATCAAAATGATATCAAAGATAAAAAACACCCGGTACAATTTTTTCGTAAAATATCTAATAAATTGTAGTCAGTATGTTTTTTTTCTTTTGTAAAAGATTTGGAAAGTGAACTTATTCTTTGTGGCATCTTAATTGATTCGACGAAGGCGTTTGACAGTGTAAAGCACTTAGATTTGATCCAGAAGCTTGAAGGTTATGGAATTATATAGAGTTATAGCTTTAATATAGCTTATAATTATTTACGAGATAGAAGATAAGGAGGCAACGTTGGTTTTAACGACAGTTACGCACCCAGTCAAATTAATATCAGAAACGGTAGTATTTTGGGGTCTTTGCTCTTTCGTCATACAAGTTAATGATATGTTTATACTGTTGAAGGCACTTCGGCCAAAGACAAAAGTTTTACGGACGCCATACTATAGTGCCTATTATCCACATCTAAAACTTGGCATTGTCTGAGATGGTAATAGTGGACTTGATCACGTATATGTTATTGAGAAGAGAGTGCCGCGGACTATTCTGCGTCTCGATTTTAAACAGTCATGCAGAGGATATTCCAGGTGTAATATAGTTATTTACGAACCAAGTGCGGGAAGACTATTTTCCCGCATGAGCGCACATTGCAAGCACGAGCGACCGCAGGAAGCGAGTGCCTTTAATTGCGCGAATGCGTGGAAGATCTGTTCACGCAAGTGGTTTGTACAATATTTTTTGTACGAACATTAAATTAAAAAAATATTATTGATTAATGTCATTGGAATCATACCTAACCTAAGATAGATTACCTAATTAATTTAAGCATTTCATGTACGTAACTATTACTCACCTTTCTCTAAAATTAAGTTATTATATTCTTACACAATGCAAATATGAGGTATTTATTCTTATATTTATAAATTTATAGTACATTTATTGCGTTTTTGGGTTTAAATACAAACAATTCCGATCTGCCAATATGAATGTCGATGTGGTTCAAATAGATGGCGCGTGAATCTTGCTTAAGATGTCGCGTAAAATATCGTCAAATAGATGGCGCCACAATTTTTTTTTAAGAATTTTTAATTATTACTACTATTTCCCCAACTTTTAGTGAAGAATAGTGGAGGGAAGTAGTATTTTATAGACTAAATTTTATTACTACCAAGTTAGATTTTTTTTTAAATGTCCCAAAGTGCCAGTGTTTTTTTCAATTTTTACAGTCGCCTCAACCGGGAAAACGTATTTCCCAGTCGAGCTACACATGCGCCAAATGTCAGTTTACAGGCGGTGAGTACAAAATAGTTATTTACGAACCAAGTGCGGGAAGACTATTTTCCCGCATGAGCGCACATTGTAAGCACGAGCGACCGCAGGAAGCGAGTGCCTTTAATTACGCGAATGCGTGGAAGATGTGTTCACGCAAGTGGTTTGTACAATATTTTTTGTACGAACATTAAATTAAAAAAATATTATTGATTAATGTCATTGGAATCATACCTAACCTAAGATAGATTACCTAATTAATTTAAGCATTTCATGTACGTAACTATTACTCACCTTTCTCTAAAATTAAGTTATTATATTCTTACACAATGCAAATATGAGGTATTTATTCTTATATTTATAAATTTATAGTACATTTATTGCGTTTTTGGGTTTAAATACAAACAATTCCGATCTGCCAATATGAATGTCGATGTGGTTCAAATAGATGGCGCGTGAATCTTGCTTAAGATGTCGCTTAAATATCGTCAAATAGATGGCGTCACAATTTTTTTTTTGAGAATTTTTAATTATTACTACTATTTCCCCAACTTTTAGTGAAGAATAGTGGAGGGAAGTAGTATTTTATAGACTAAATTTAATTACTACCAAGTTAGATTTTTTTTTAAATGTCTCAAAGTGCCAGTGTTTTTTTCAATTTTTACAGTCGCCTCAACCGGGAAAACGTATTTCCCAGTCGAGCTACACATGCGCCAAATGTCAGTTTACAGGCGGTGAGTACAAAATAGTTATTTACGAACCAAGTGCGGGAAGACTATTTTCCCGCATGAGCGCACATTGTAAGCACGAGCGACCGCAGGAAGCGAGTGCTTTTAATTGCGCGAATGCGTGGAAGATGTCTTCACGCAAGTGGTTTGTACAATATTTTTTGTACGAACATTAAATTAAAAAAATATTATTGATTAATGTCATTGGTATCATACCTAACCTAAGATAGATTACCTAATTAATTTAAGCATTTCATGTACGTAACTATTACTCACCTTTCCCTAAAATTAAGTTATTATATTCTTACACAATGCAAACATAAGGTATTTATTCTTATATTTATAAATTTATAGTACATTTATTACGTTTTTTGGTTTAAATACAAACAATTCCGAACTGCCAATATGAATGTCGATGTGGTACAAATAGATGACGCGTGAATCTTGCTTAAGATGTCGCTTAAAATATCGTCAAATAGATGGCGCCACAATTTTTTTCGATGAATTTTTAATTATTACTCCTATTTCTTCAACTTTTAGTGAAGAATAGTAGAGGGAAGTAGCATTTTATAGACTAAATTTTATTACTATCAAGTTAGATTTTTTTTTAAATGTCCCAAAGTGCCAGTGTTTTTTTCAATTTTTACAGTCGCCTCAACCGGGAAAACGTATTTCCCAGTCGAGCTACAGGTGCGCCAAATGTGACTTTACAGGCGGCGAGTACAAAAATACATTAACGGCCTTTGCTATATGATAAAATATATATACCATATGTACAATCTGATAAATTTAAAGATATATTCGCTTATAGAAGTTTATCCATATATCATTGGCACAAAGAAGATGTATTTTTTAAGTTGATCACGCTATACGTAAGTTCAAATTTGGGTTCCGCTTTAAAATAGAAATATTTTTTATTAAAAGTAATCATTTTATTAAAGTTAATAGTTCTTGAGTTATTTATGATTAAAGCTAGAAAGTGACATTTACAGCTGTCTTTTTAATTGCCCATAATTCAAGAGTGCCATGACAGAACACAAAATAATTTGGTGTGGCATACACACAATGTGTGTTAAGTGATACTTATATGCAGAACCTGATCTAATTTATAGTGGGTGTTCGCAAAGGTGCTGCATTTAAACACAAATAACTTATTTATTTCTAATAGAACGCCCAATATTTTTTGACTGAATCATATTAAGTCGTTCAAGAACCACTTGGTTTGTTAAGTATGTCGCATAACTATCTTTGATATATTAGAAGTTATTTAAATTTATTTTATTATCTTATCCATGAAAAGTAAAATCACTGTAGTCATGAAAAAATATAGTAGCTGTTGAAAAATATTGATGTAATAATGTTGAACCAAAGAAGGTATAGTATTAATTATTTTGTATTAGCTTTACAACGATAAACAATTTTCGTTATTCATAGCGCGTTATTTGTTTTATTAGAAAGAGAACGGATTGTAATGATGCTCTTTCATTTATTCTCAACAACAGTTACTTCAAGAAAAAAATTTACATTACACATTAACATGTTTAATAAGTTCCTTAATTATCGTTAATTAAGATGTACATGTATTTTTCCATACGCTTTTATTGAGTTAAATCCCGCGTCATTAAATCGAGGCTAATTAAACGGAGTTTACATCAATTCACACAAGATAATTTACAACAAAGATTTTCTAAGACAGATCAGTTCGTGTGTATGCAGGGTGCACGTTATTTTTATGTGAGCTAATCAAAACCATATCATTTCGGCGTTGACAACTTTAAACCCCATTAAATAAACTATAAACTCGACTTTATTTTGCTCTAACTCGGCCATCTTAGTTTTATCGTGTATCTACAGTAGGCCGTTAAGGACCGTAAACAACAATACTTAAATTCAATTATTACAGATTACATGTCTTCTAATCTGTTTATTGCGCATCGCGTAGCAATTGTTTCTCAAGATTTATAACAAAGACACAACGTAAATGCTACTGTTTAATACCTCTTTCGTTGTATGTCTTTTTCTTTAGATACATTATTTAAGAAGTAGCCTATTAGGCTATTATATGTTCTACAATTATGTTATGATTAATTTCCTAATTGACTTGTTCAGAATATTATTGTCATTTACAGTTATTTTGTATATACATACACCTTAAATTCTTTTAATAGGACACGTCGAGCAACCAGCAGTGACAACGATTCAATACCACTATAAATTCCCATTAATCGGAACAATTTCAGAACCACAAATTTAAACTAATTAATTAATATAATATAGGTAAAATACATGGAAGCCAGTGTCAAATTGAATATTATAAATTAAGTTATTAAATATTACTTTTCTAAACCTATATTTTATTTAACACTTGGCTATTCTGTGTAGTAAGCAAGCCTTGTTGACAAATTTATATTATTTGTATGACAATTACAAGAAATGTCAAAAAGGACTTATGATAAATGTCAAAAGCTATATTGTAATAACCGACTAATCGACTAGACCTCGTACATTAAGAACATTTAATATAATTTAACGAGGATAAGCATTACCGCAATACTTGCTAACAGAAGTGCATATTTAAGCTTTTCTCCGATGCTCATATACGGTAATACACGGACAATGTTAATGCACCCGTGACGTCAGTAATTTAAACAGGTTAATATTGCAATATGTTATAAATAGTAGTGTAAGTTAGTTTTAAGGCATTCACGTTAGATTCACGATTATTATTGATTAACGTTCAGATAATGTATTGACTTTCAATCCGAACATGTACATTAATATATACATATAGTTAGTTAGTTAACGTGATGCGTTTTAATTAATAATCCTCTCAACGAATTCCCTATCTCGATCCGATTCGCGAGAGCTAATCGAGATGACGATCGAGTAAAGGTAAGCCCTAGGACCAGGCTTATCACATGGCGATCCAATGCCAGTCCATTAAAGGTA
The DNA here is from genome assembly GCA_963170755.1 of Amphimallon solstitiale. Classification (NCBI taxonomy): domain Eukaryota; kingdom Metazoa; phylum Arthropoda; class Insecta; order Coleoptera; family Scarabaeidae; genus Amphimallon; species Amphimallon solstitiale. Next base: position 94,426,538 of record OY720681.1, on the reverse strand, counting down.
GATAAAAATGGAAAGATGGAACGAACCACTAAAGAATAGAACATAAAAGCGCGAACAAAGAAGAAAGAAAAATGGGTAATCACAATCTTCGTAAGTCGCTGCTGTGCCGCCGAACAATCCTTCATAAGCAAAAAATTCAAGAAGGCCGTCTACACAACAATAGGAAAAGAAATAAGCAGAAGCCAAGATAAAGTATGAGCTAATGCCAGTCCCAGAACAATCCCGGAAACTACAGTACAGGTACTCACTAGAAATTTAAGAAAATACAATTTTAACAATAACTAATTCTAAGTATGAGCAGTTAAATAATTATAAGAAAAATATTGTAAAACTTAGGGAATTATTTAATAAAGGGGTACATAGACAAAAAGTAATCGACGACACGAAAGAGTGCGTCAAATATATATACAAATATATAAATATATATTGTATGAAATGATAGTATTTTAGGTTCTAGGTTAAGTAATAGAGGTAAGGATACGAATGTTATAGAAATAATGGCGGAAAAATTTGATTTAAAAACCGCTGCAAGTTTGTTGCCTGTAATGAACGACAAACAAGATGTCACAAAGCTGCTGATTGACTCGATTAAGTTGTACGATTCTCTGTTAGATGCAAACGGTAAGAAAACTTTAACCCAATACGTATTAAAAACTAGGTTAACGGAAAAGGCCAAAATCAGATTAAATCGGGATTATGATAGCAACGACAACCTAATAGCTGACCTGAAAAAACATTTCATTACTACAAAATCGTTTACCGCTCTAGCAACCCAACTTATTCACGCGAAACAAGGGGGAAAATCAATCGAAGAGTTCGGACAAATAGTAGAAGATCTTTTCACAGATCTAACAATCGCACAAGCGGGAGACGACAACACGCTAACAGAAAAATTGCGCGACATAAACGAGAAAATAGCCATAAATACATTTGCAAACGGGATAAGACATAATGATTTAAGAATATTAGTAAAAGCTCGCAATCACGACAAACTAAGCGCCGCGATACAGCATGCATCAGAGGAACAACTCAATTTTGCAGAAAGCTCGCAAATATTTCACATGCATGGAAATACTCGCTGGCTGCGGGGTAATTCCCAAAATTTTCAATCACGGGTACCGTATACCTCTCCACATAAGACTTGTCCACAACGTAATTTTTCACTTAGCAACAATTTTAAACATAATAACACCATACACCCGCAATCAAACACCTTCAGACAGTACGGTAGAGGAAATAACAACAATAACAGAGGAAATTATAATAATAGACCCAATAACAGGAATTTCAATCGACGATATCTACAAAACACGTTTTCATATAACGTAGAAAATAAAACCCACCATAGTCAAGTAGGGAACAAAAATCAGTTTTTCGTTCCTAAGGGAAATCGACTCCAAACCGTAACAAATTTTAATCTTAACGGACTTACATATATTCATACTAAATATAATAACAAAATTTTAAATTTCTTAATCGATACAGGTGCGTCATCGACTATTTTTTTCAAAGATTACATTTCACATAGTGAATATATAGATGACTCAGCGAAAGTCACGATAAATGGTATAGCTGGTACAACACATTCTTTAGGATCAGCGAATATAGAAATACACATAGGCGATGTAAAGGTAGGTCACGAATTTTTAATAACAAGCACTTTTATTAATGACATACACGGAATCATAGGTTCAGATTTCTTAGCGAAACACCGAGCAAAAATAAATTACGAAACATTTGACGTTTCATTTCAGATAAACAACCGACAGGTAAAAGTAAATTTACAGTCGAACTACGACAAATCCTTAACAATCCCAGCAAGATGCGAATTAGTCACACATTGTACGGTTAACATTGAAGGAAATTGCGTTATCGAAGCCGGAGAAATTGCACAAGGTATTTTTATAGCCGGAACAATAGTGTCATCAAAAAATAACAAGATACCTATCCGCATACTAAATACGCGAGAAAACGATATCAAATTAAAAAACTTCACACCGACTTTAACAAGTCTAGACGACTACGATATATGTACATTTAACGGTCCGAAATATAAATCAGTCGACCGCGTAGACACAATTTTGCGATCAGTTAATAAAAAACATTTAAATAACGAAGAAGATATCGCCTTGCAAAAAGTTCTTGCGAAGTACGCAGACGTATTCCATTTAGAATCGGATAAATTAACTTTTACAAATATTTATAAAGAAAAGATTCGTTTAAATAAAACCGCGAAACCAACATATGTCAAACCTTACAGACTGCCACATGCCCAAAAACCAGAAATAGACAGACAAATCGGAAAACTTTTGTCAGACGGTATAATAGAAAAAGCCAAATCAGCTTGGTCATCACCAATTTTATTAGTACCAAAGAAAAAAGACAATCAAGGTAATCAAAAATGGAGATTAGTGATAGATTATCGGTTATTAAACAAACAAATAGAAGACGACAAATTTCCTTTGCCTTCTATAAACGAAATTTTAGACTCACTGTCAGGAGCAGTGTACTTTTCACATTTAGATTTAGCACAGGGGTACCACCAAATAGAACTGGATACAGAAAGCCGCCCATACACAGCTTTCACCACAGACAAAGCTCAGTTCCAGCTCACACGGCTACCCATGGGATTAAAAATAAGCAGCAGTGCTTTCACACGCGCCATGACAATAGCTATGACAGGTTTGAATTACGAAAATTGTTTCATTTATTTAGATGATTTAATAGTATTTGGAAATGGTTTAATGAATCACAATCAAAATTTAGTAAAGGTTTTAGAAAGGTTAAGAAAGGTTAATTTAAAGCTTAATCCATACAAATGCGATTTTCTAAAAAAAGAAATATTATATCTCGGTCACGTTATATCATCCGAAGGAGTATCACCAGACCCTTCCAAAATTAGCACACTGAAAAATTATCCAGTACCAAAAGATGCGAAGGAAACGAAACGCTTCGTCGCATTTGCAAACTATTACAGACGTTTTATTCCAAACTTTGCAAAAATCGCTTCTCCTTTAAATAATTTATCAAGGAAAAATACACCTTTCATTTGGTCAGATCAATGCCAAAAATCATTCGAAACTCTAAAATTAGCTTTACAAACACCTCCCATACTGCAGTATCCAAATTTCGAAGACGGGAACACATTCATTTTAAAAACAGGCGCATCAGGATATTCAATCGGTGCCGTTCTATCAAACAAAGACGACAAGCCAGTCTCATACGCAAGTCGCACATTAAATAAGGCAGAACGAAACTACTGCAGCATCCAAAAAGATTTACTTGCCATATGCTGGGCTGTGAAACACTTCAGACCCTTCCTATACGGGAAAAAATTTGAGACCCACGGAGATCATCGGCCACTCGTCTACCTTTTCGGTATGACGAACCCTTCTAGTCGTTTAACAAAATTTAGATTAACCCTAGAAGAATACGACTTTGTTGTAAAATACATCAAAGGCTCTGAAAATACGGTAGCAGACGCTTTATCGCGAATACAGATAGATTCAGAAGATTTAAAGAATGTCAGTAAACATGCATGCAACAGTATTTTTGTCACGACACGTGCACAGTCGAGGCAAGAGGCTTTTGAAGGCATCTCTACAAAGGACACAACAACAAGTACTACTACAACCGGAATTGATCACCCGGGTGTCGTGGAACTATTGAAAAAACCTAAAGAATCCGTCGAACTCAGAATAGTAAGTAACAATGACTTCAATGACATGAAAAATAATGACACATGCATGTATGAATTAAATTCAAGTTATAAATCAAAATCAATGTTATATAATGATAAATCAAAAATCATTTTCATTGACGAGTATGCAATTACAGTGAAGAGAGCATTTCGTGCAACACTTGAGCAACTCGAAAATATTTGCGCAAAATACAACATATACGAAATATGTATAATTAAAGATAGTTCTTTAAACAGTCAGTTCATAAAGAAACTAATTCCATGGAATAAAGAAAAAATCAAAAACTTAAAAGTTAAAATAAATGTCATTAACGGAGCTCAAAGAATTGATAAGAAAGAAGTCAAACAATTAATTTTAAACGATTACCATATGTTACCTACAGGAGGACATAGCGGAATAAACCGTATGTTCAACAACATAAAGAGATTTTATTATTGGCCACAACTAAAGAAAGACGTAGAATCATTCGTAAAACGCTGTAACGATTGTCAAAGACATAAATATTCTATACCTAATAAAGAACCAATCATTGTCACCACGACCGCAACACATTCTTTTCAAAAAGTTTTTTTAGATTTAGTAGGTCCTATACATCAAGACATAGAGGAAAATAAATACGTTTTATCCTTACAATGCGAACTCACAAAATTCGTAGAAGTGTATCCACTCAAAAATAAAGAAGCTCTAACTGTAGCCAAAGCTTTCGTAGAAAATTTCATCTTACGGTACGGGATTCCTGATCAAATAGTATCTGATCAAGGAACCGAATTTATGTCGCACGTTTTAAAAGAAATATGCAACATATTAGGCATAAAACAACTAAAATCAACCGCGTACCATCACGAAACATTAGGGTCATTAGAAAACACACATAAAAATCTAGGAGCATACCTCCGAATACAACTTGCTAAACACACAGACAACTGGTCCACATGGATACCATTCTGGAGCTTTGCATTCAACAACACGGTTCATACAGAAACTAAATACACTCCACACGAGTTAGTGTTCGGAAAACATAACCCTTTACCTACTTCAATAACAAGCTTAATAGAACCTTTGTACAATTTCGACAACTATGCAACCGAATTAAAATACAGACTACAATCGGCATGTACAGAGGCTCGAAACAATTTAATCGATTCAAAAACAAGCAGAAAAGAAGCTCTCGACAAAAACAGAGCAAGTGTTCATTATAAAATTGGAGACAAAGTAGTTTTACAAAATGAATCAGGAAACAAATTGCAAGAATTATATAAGGGTCCCTTTGAAATTGTAAACATTAACGATTCCCCAAACGTTACTCTAAATATAGACAATAAGTTAGTTATAGTTCACAAAAATAGAATTAAGAAATTTAACGATTAAGAATATGAATTCTATGTATATAATAAAATTAATATTACTTCTTGTAAGTGTAATACAAAGAAAATATATGGACTTCGTCATAATTTTCTTTTTCCCGCCCGCGAAAGGTGTAATAACCGACTAATCGACTAGACCTCGTACATTAAGAACATTTAATATAATTTAACGAGGATAAGCATTACCGCAATACTTGCTAACAGAAGTGCATATTTAAGCTTTTCTCCGATGCTCATATACGGTAATACACGGACAATGTTAATGCACCCGTGACGTCAGTAATTTAAACAGGTTAATATTGCAATATGTTATAAATAGTAGTGTAAGTTAGTTTTAAGGCATTCACGTTAGATTCACGATTATTATTGATTAACGTTCAGATAATGTATTGACTTTCAATCCGAACATGTACATTAATATATACATATAGTTAGTTAGTTAACGTGATGCGTTTTAATTAATAATCCTCTCAACGAATTCCCTATCTCGATCCGATTCGCGAGAGCTAATCGAGATGACGATCGAGTAAAGGTAAGCCCTAGGACCAGGCTTATCACAATATGATTATTATTATTATTTATGACAGTTCTAAAATAGCTTTTATAGGTTATATTACTTGATAGATAAAATTTGTGAACATTACAAATTTGACACCATTTTGCTTATTGGCGTATGGCGATTACCAAAGCGATTCTATATATTCTATATACTCAATACTCAATATACTTTGTCATTCCTGAAACTTCTTTTTAAATGCATTTTGAAGAGATGTACCAAGTTAATCTTAGATTAGTAATTTTTTACATTAAGGGCCATTTGTGCCGTTTATAATTTAAACGGCGTGTAACTAATCCCTGTTTAAATTTACGCTAGGATTAAGTTTCGATTGATTTGCACCGTATAATATTTTTCGCCAGTTAAGTAAACCAAGATTAAAGAAAAGCAACATTTGGCAACGCCCTAAAAAAATTCCCAACTAACTTCACATGCGATGTAAATAGGTTTTTTTAAGGTTATTCTTGTTTTATTTTTCTGAATAATCCGTCACCCGCCCGATTTGTGATTTCCTTCATCCTTCATATTCCCTCTATTTTGGGCTTGAAACAAAATGAATCAAGTCCATAACGAACAAAAAAAAGGAGTAGGTCATCTAATTTTTCAAGTGATGAAAAAATGTTGATCGCAAATATTTGCATGGAATACAAGCATGTAATTGAAAATAAAAGGACCGACCAGGTTACATCAAAGGAGAAGGCGAATGCGTGGCTAGATATTGCCAAAGAATTCAATTCAGCTGTACCGAATGGTACATATAAAGCGGCGGATTGTTTGCGACGATTCTGTGAGAATAAAAAAAAAGTTAGAAAAATTGCTGCCGAAGAAAAAAAGGAAACATTTCGTACCGGAGGTGGCTCACCTAAAATAATAAAAAAAGATCCATGTCATGATGTGGTGCTATCCATTATGAACACCAAATCAGTATTTGGATTAGACAATGGTGGATTAGATGAAGATGGAATATACCTTAACAAATCTTCACAAAATCAAACCACAGGCAATGTAGTATTTGAATACAAAGATAACACTATTGAAGATTATAGCAGTGATAATATCATAGTCCTCTTCTATGTCCATTTTTGTATGATTTTTGTGTACAGAATTACAAATTTCAAGCCACAAAAATGTCAAAACTGGTCACAATAATGCAACAAAATTAGGTTAGAAATAAAAATTAAGCCGCCAAAATTGACCGTTTAATTTAAACCTCGTTTATACTAATTTAATCCTAGTTTTCGCTACGGCGCAAGGGAAATTTACACTTTAACTACAGTTTAGCGTTAAACTTAGTTTAACAACAACGGTGCAAACGGCCATAAGACTAAAATCAAGGAAATGACCTTGTATTGTGTTACGCTGTAAAATTTACTTTTGTATTTCGTTCTCGAAAGATTATGTGTCTTTGTTTAAGTGCGTAGAATTTATTGGGCACGAGACTTTTGAGTGAACCCTGTACATCGTTCGTTTCACCGGCTGAAAGACCGTCTGCCGTATATCTATGTGTGTGCTAAATCGACTATTGTACTCTTAGAGCCCTAAGTCACGAACCACGAAATTGATAGACCGGTATCGTGTAATATCGAGCAAATACCCTCTATTTGTGTAAAAAACCTCTGTATCTATGTAACTAATTCTAATTACCTTATCTCTAGCTTATTTTACCCTACCTGTAGTTTCGTATTTTCTGCATTTGCAGTTACTTTTTACGCCCTGTTTAAGCTTTTTCAATATCTACTTATTTGTTGCCTCCGAACTCTACAAAGTGCATTTATTTGTGGCTTGAAATGCTCCGAGACAACGGCCTGTTGTGTTTACTGACTCACGTGTTTATGCGTATTTCCAAACACAGTCTCTCGAGCATGTCCGATTATTATTCTTCCTTCGCAGTTATGTCACTGAAAATGTAGGAGTATTAAATAAGGAAGTGCTTGGAATATAGGGCATACTTTTAATTGTTTTGCAGATCGCTGTTATACTATCATTGATATTCTCCGTGTTAGTAGCTTCTGTTAATTCTTCCATGGAGCTGCTGTAGGGGTTAAGAGTCGTGATACTCTGAAATATAAGTTTTGATCGGTTTTCTTTACCGTCTCCTTGCAGCGTTTTGATTAGAGCTTGCATATTTCAATAGTTACCTGCAGTATCTGTTTTCCTTCCGTAATAAATTGTATATATACTTCTGAGGTTTTGTTTTGTTGCTATCCGTCAAACTTTTGGTTATGTCGCTCAGGTGACCGTCCGCGTCACGTCTGCCAACTGATTAGCATGTGAATTCCCTCTCGTACTGCCGACTTTATATTTTCTACGTACAATTGTTGAGTGTTTCGCTCATTTTCTTTTCGTCTAAGTTATGTGTAGGGTTGCGTTTAATTATATATAAGACACGATGTCGACTCCCTTTATTGTCAATTTAGTTTTGTGCCTATTATGTTCTTTTGAAATCTCCCGCCTTTCGTTTTGAGATATTTCCGGGCATGTCGCTTCGGAAAGCATGCGGGTAATTGCCGCGCATTAGATATGGAAGAGGTTCCCGCTTTTTGACGGCACTTTATAGTCGATTCTTGTGTAAGAACATGGTGTGCAAATTGCTTATCTTCCTTTAGTAACCTGGTTACATTATCTAAGTAGATATTTTCGCTTATGCGGCTTTAATTGGAGTAAGCAGAAATTACCGTTACCTTAATTTTGGTTATTTTCGTGAATTTCTACCGTTATACCGTTACCTAAAATTCACGTATGGCCACGTGCTGGTTTCTTTAATCTAAATTTTGCACCCGTGAGTGACTTGTGTAGTCGTTTATCGCGGAATCTCCATTATCATATTGGGGTAAGTGTTTGAAACTTTGTGTTAATTTTCGGGATTTTATCTTTGTTTCTTTTCTTCTCTAATTTAATAGGATTCTTTTGACGGGCACAAAAGCCCACAGTAGCCATATTTCTGGCTTTATCACCCCGCATTATCGCTGAAGAGCGCGGTGGTTCCTATCGTTGCTGCAGTAGTTGCATCTCTACATCCATCCCGCCTGTTGAAGTGGAATTTTCATCAAGGGGGCCTACGCCATTTTGATTATCGTTGCGGCCATCCGACGTCCATTTTGTCAGATAAGTGCAACTAATGTTGTAATTTACATCTTAATTTACGACTGATTTTCGACGACTTTATGCCAGAGTGCAGGACTTTATCTTGCCTAAATTTTGACCTAAGAATTTTTGAGTGGCTTTAATAACTATCGCACCACTTAGTTTACTGCAAGGTCACATATTATCCCTAATTAAATTACCGGTATCTTTCTTGTTATTTTTATGTAATATTCAGTTTAAGTAAAATTTTGGTTATGTCATTACCGTAATTTTGTAACTCTTTGTTGAGTCGAATATTTAATTAAAAACTTATTTTAGTACGTTCATTATCGTATCCCTATCTCTTTTGGGGAGACAGTATTTAAATTAGTAATATCTCTAGTGTTTTCATACCTTTAGAATAATTGTATGTCTCTTTGATGTGTTGAATTTTAATCTAATTTTGATAATAATTTTTGCACGTTTTTTTGCCGTAAGTTAGAAAATTTGTCTTTCACGTTGTTCATTTAAATTTTCCTGAGCTAGTTAAAGTCATTTCTGTAAGAGCAAATTTTTGTTCGGGAAGCTCAGTGTAATTTGTATATTATAAAATTTCCTTTCTAATTTTATCTTTAATTATTTGACATTGGTTAATAAGTAACCTTCATTTAGATTAATCATGTACATGTAATCAAACCCTGTGTTTGGTATTTAACGAATTTTTCACTTTGTTAGACGAAGTCTTGTGTACTGGTCGATATTAATCTTCTTACGTATATAATGAATTACATTATGTATTAACATTGCCGTAGTGGCGTTTTCATGATATTTCTTGTATTTATATTCTGTGAGGTAATGAAACGTTTCTGCTACCAACCATCTTCTGCTGAGACGCAGAGATTATGAATTAGTATTAAGACTTATTTTTTTTAATTTCATTAATTTTGCCTAACGCTTTGTTTACATGCCATCAAACTGTCTAGTTTTCATTTCATTTTATTTAAATTAAATTCATTCAATGTTTGTTTTTTTTTATTTTTAAACTATTCAAACAGCTTTGTGACACTTGGAAATTTTATATATATTTAACTTCTACTTGTTTTTTTTTTTAAAAAAAAAATAATAATTTATTCAGCATTTCAACATAATTAAATCTTGCTACTTTTCGAAATACCTTATCTTTTATTTTACCTCTACATATCTCAAGTAATATTGTGACAAGCACGTACATAAGGTTAGGTGCAAACGTTTATACAGGGAGTTCAATAGGAAACCCGCTGGAGGGACACAGCCAGTGGTAGCTCATAGGAGGCGCAGGTAGGTTATCATAAGGTAACACAGTGTCCTGGTGCCCGGACAACGTCGCTAGCGTCGCTGCCGACCGACGCTCTACTTTTAGGTGTTCTAGTTTTTCTGAACCGTCACGCCGTCTGCGACTGAGTTAGCTCGGCCCTGCGCTATCCAGATTTTATCAACCCCTATTGTGATTCTCCGTTTCTTTACCTTAATTTAGTCATTTATCTTAGTGCGACGTAGTTCCTGTAGCAATTGATTTCTTAATTGATTTCAGATGATGTATTCCGTTGAAAATCTAAAATATAAACATATTGTAATTATTATTAAAAGATTGAATTACAATCATTTCCATACTACCTTAATTATTGCTATATTAGGGAATAAAATGTACGTATTATAATACCTATTCATGCGTCTGACTTTAATTAGTAGAATGGAATCTTTTGTTTAAAGCTCTTATAAATAAAAACTAAGTATTGAATAAAGAGTTATAAAAATTAAATGAGTATTCCAAGCCATAACTTTAAATAAATATATCTTTTTAGTCCAACCAACGTCCAGCATTAGTAAGAATGCACTGATGGTTCCACAAATTGCTATATTAATACCTCCTCTCCCAGTCGTAAAAATGTAGTCATTTATTATTTTCCCAATGGCATTGCAAACAGAAGACACATGTTAAATTGCCAGCTGGGTGGGGTAAAACCTGTGTTATCTGAAATAGATTTTCATTGGACAGTGAAAATCTGTTTCAGATAACACATATTTCTTACTCATAGCTGGCACTAAGAAACTAAGGGAGGTATATACACTGGCAAATAAATTCGGATATGAGTTTGGCAAGAAACGGCTCTTCTTAGGGCTACACTGAAGACGCCAGAAGACTATCTGGCGCTACGTCGGAGATTCAAAATCCCATGAACGATGGAAATAGCCCAAACACGAATTCAAATTACACTCCTTCCTCAACGATCACACGTCTTCAGCTCCACAATAGTTGCGTCTGCTGAATGCATTGATTCTTGTTGAACACAATAGCAGTAATAATATAGGAGTTATTTATTTTTATATACTGATTTTTATGACTTAGACAGAAAGCTAAAAAGTTGTCAGCAGTACCACAGTATAGTAGATGAGTAGAAGGACCACTTTCTTCTGCTCAGCTACAAGAGTAAACAAAGACTAGTCTAACTGGACCAACAGAACTGCAGCTGTACTACAGTGCATAAGACCCACGAACATTCACTTTATGGGGGGGATTGAAACAAGATTTTTGAAGAAGTGACACTCTGTAGCGGTGCCTTGAGTAGCAAAGAGATGTACCTAATTTAGCTAGTAAGAGGATAAGCTGCTTATTTTTGCAAATGAGCTTATGTTGGAGACTCACTTATTTTAACTTTGATATTAAACTTATATAGAAGTATATGAGAAACGTCCTAATTTCAACAACAAAACATTCAAATCTCTCAATATGTTAAGAAGAATATCTATTCACCCAATTTGATAATGTTATATCAGTTTATTTGTACCGAATCAAGAGCCTTAGAATTTCTAGATAGTATATTGTATGCAGTTTCAGAAATTTCAGGTTTTATTACTGCTCGAAATGATATTGGGTATGGGTTTTTAGTAGTTTCTCCATGATTTGATGAGTGAAATGTGAGGTTATTGAAAATTTGTGTTCCAAATTCAGTTTAGATTTTATATGAACACGAAAAACATGTCCTCAGAAGGTGAGTGAGATCGGTATAGAAGGATTTCACAAAAGTTAAATATCCAAACTCGATTCGTGATATAAAAGATAACCGAGACGTGCAAAACTCACTTAGAACATTTGTGTAAGAGGGAAGCATCTATTGTGACCAATCCTGTAAACCCATGGCCGAAAAGTTATATATTTACTTATAAAAATTAGTGTATAGTTAGAGAAACATTATTTTTCCAATTGTGTAATAATACATATTATTTAAAGTGTTTAGGTTATAATAATAATAATAATAATAATAATAATAATAATAAGGTCTTTATTAATTAATAAAAGGCGAAGTATTAGCCGAAGCTATTTACACTTAACCCTAGTAATAACAAACAATAATAATAAGTACAGAGGAAGCAAAAAGTAATAAAAAAAAAATAATAATCTGCAGCATTAGCTATTAAATTGAGCCCGCTTATAAGCCATCGCAAAAGCTGAGGTTGGTAACCGTTTGTAATAATCACTCAATCTATTGAAGGTCGTTGAAGCAGCGTAAGTGAACGATCGCTTGAACATAGCTGTGTGATGACTCGGAATAACAAAATGGTACCGGAACCTAGTATTGATCTTATGCAGTTCATACTGCTTCAACAACTTGAAAGACAAGTAAGCCGGAGAGGATGTTGCAGCTACCGAGTGCACAAAAACGGCATAATGCAGTCTGCGGCGTTTTTCCATATTCAGCCACCCAATCAGCTGGAGCTTATCAGATACGTGGTCCCGGAACTTCAAATCAAATATCAACCTCCAACAACTGTTCTGAACCCTCTGTATACGATATCTGTCAAGGGAATCACGACAGGGACCATACACAGTATCGCAGTAGTTGAAATGGGACAACACCAAACTATCCGTCAAGAGTTTTCTCAATCTAAAATCAAGGCAGTGCTTGTTGGAATAAAGAATTTTTAAAGAGGAGTATGCTTTTCTCAAAAGCTGAGTGATATGGGGTCTAAATTTCAAGGAACTATCAAAATAGAGCACCAAGTTCATTGCTGAGTCTACAGGTGTCAGCAACACGTTATTAATACTAACATTAAGAGAGCTTGAAAAGGCAAGGAACCTTTTATTACCGAGAATTATCAATGAAGATTTAGTAGCGTTGATGTGTAAATTATGTTTTTTAGCCAGGAGTAACAGTCTCTCCAAATCCTCATTAATTAAACGAGACTCCTCGACCGCATTAGTTGATGAAAGAGCTCTGTAAATTTGAGTATCATCTGCATAGAACATACAATGACAGTTATGTAGCTGTTTAGCAAAGTCAGCCGTATACAACATGTACAACAGTGGTCCCAAAACACTGCCCTGTGGAACGCCTCTACTCACAAGTAGATCCTCAGACTCAGACAGCTCAATTACCACTCTCTGCCTACGATCAGACAGGTATGAGGAAAAAAAAATGCAGGGCCACTGCATCGAAGCCATAATATTTCAATTTAGATAACATGAGTTGATGATCAATTGTATCAAATGCCTTCGTAAAATCCAACAGCACCAATGCAGTTCCAAAACCCCGATCCCATGACCGAAGGACATCGTCAGTCACCCTGACAAGTGCCGTTGCAGCACTAAATCCTTTGCGAAACCCAGATTGGACATCAGGGATAATGCCAAAAGTCACAGCATACTCCATCACCTGCTTGTGCACGACTTTCTCTAAAATCTTAGATCAACTGAATGTTTTTTTACATTAACAATTGAGGCGCTGTTTACAAAAACAACCATAGTCCCAATTTGCTTTATTTGGGAAATCAAAGAAAACGTTCTCTCGTTCTTATATTTTTTATAATACAATTACAATTGAATTAAATAGTATTTAATTGAGTTTTCACTAAGCAGTTCATCTTTCAAATTTGATTCACTTTCTGTCTAAAAATTATTAAAATTTTTATACGACGGAAAATTTTGGAGGAAACCTTAAAAGATTAAAAATGAACACTGACATTTTAACGATTTTCTTATTCGGTTGAAATACTTGACAAGTCTGCACTTTGGCAGATGTTTGTTTAGTGTTCATCGCCAATACTATTATCATCGTTATCGATTTCCACCTCAATAGGACTAGAAGAACCTGGTCGTTCAGGATTAGATTGAAGGCGTAGGTAGTACTCCACATTTTTAGGGGTTTTCAGACACTTAGCTAGATTTCTAAGAAAGGCTAACTTTGGGGGCTTTATTTAAATTTCCTCTTGATACAAAGGAGACAATGTTAGTTCGTTACATAGTTTAGTTCGATTTCGTAACTGTATAGTATGCCAAAGTCCTGCGTAAGTATCCTTTGTTTGAACGTAATCTACATAGGCAGTTATTTTAAGTACTCCAACTCCTTTAATCTTTATTGGTGCTTTAGGATTTGACATAAAATATGGTTTTAAAGGTTCGGATATGTCACAAAAAATTTCTTTCTTAACTTTTACTAAATTAAAAAGAGAAGGTTTTTCCCTAACTTCTAATACTAGTCGGTCCCAGTAAGCCAAATTTTTTTTTTGTCTCAATTAAACTAAAATCCTGATCATTTAGTGAACGAGAATGTTCTCGTATGGGGAAGTAATACCTTATGGCTTTGAATACTTTCAGAACATGTACTAATGCGTATAAAAATCTAACCTATAAATAGTTTTTATTTCACTAAATCGCACCAAGTCTTCACTGGTATTTAACTACGTTGTTAAAATAATGCAACAACAATGAAGTTTCATCATGTTGGTCCTTTTTTCCAATGTTTTCGTCATAAACAAACATATTCGCATCATTAGTTGCTAAATCGTGCACCCCAAAAACGTAATACTATAATTGACTAGAAAAGAAAACTTAAGCCGTCTGAATATGAGGCAAAGGCAAATTTTGTATGTAGTCAATCAAACGTTGTGCACATAATACGTCCTTGTGCTTTAAGCTTGCATTGTCTCTTTATCTCATGAAACTTGTCTGTCCTGAGCTGATGAAGATTCTTTTCAGTTTCAATAGTTCCGATCAGTACTTAAATTTAATTTTGATATCAATCGATCACAAATTGGGCAAGCATCAGACCTACGCAGACCAAATTTAATATTGAACGACGTTGTGAATACGGACCAGTAGGTTTTGTAAGAAATATTAATACGGCACTTCTCTAAGAACATTTTGTACATAGCTCTTACAGAAAGTGTTTCAGGTAGATATAAACGGTTGGGATTCTTTCTTCTGGAATAGTAAGATCGTCGTGCTTTAAAAGATTGAGTATGAAGTGTTATCAACTCTAGAACAGTTTCAGGTGTTTTCTTAAATCTATTTTGATGTTTACCAGTACTTTCATGAGGCGATCTGCATTGTTCTAAAAGATGATTTTGTAACCGCAAAATCTCTATAACGTGTGAACGTCTGAACCATATGTGTGGTTAACTACTGCGCAAGAAGGATTTCCTGCTTTTGTAGAACTAGTGCAACTTTACTATACTGAAACTTCGGACTATGTATTTTTTCGCAGAAAACGGGTACACCAGTTGATTAAGTGTTCCCGAAACTATTTAAATTAACACTAACCGCGAAATTCAAATTTTTGGACTATGGTTGTTTTTTTAAGAAGCGCCTCAAATATTCTAAACAAACAATGAATTGTAAAACCATATTGTTATTCTGGGTAATCAACCTCTGTACTCTTAGCAATTAATAATGTCTTTTCGCAGTTAATATTTTAATTATTTGATGTATGTATTGTATAATTACACCTATATTAAAAATATGCGTTCTCTGTTCGTAAATGTAATTTTTGTTTAATAAATGATTACAAATTGTTTTTTTTACTTTTTTCATTATTCATCTAATCAACTTTTACACAATTATGTAAATAACTATTCGTTAATCATTTTCAGCAGGTTAGCTAACTTGGCATGATATAGAAATCTAGTAATTTCAACTACTACTTATCGTACTATTTCTATTTTTCTGTAATATTAGATGTATTTAATGCATAATAACTGTGACGCCACTGGCTACATACATTGCGCATATCGGCTGGTGACGCATTGCCGTGGTCTCTTGCATGTTTAAAAATAGGAATAGTATGAAGAACTAGTTTAAGTATTAAATAAAATATGAGATTTAAAAAAGAATGTATATTTAAAAATTTTGACACCATACAATACTAATAACACAAGTGTATGATGGGTTGCATATATTTAAATATGAAGAAAATTTAAATATGGTTTTTATTATTACATTATAGGTTAAATAAGTATTTAAAATTAAGCAGGTACAAAATAAAGACAAAATAAGTCTAAGCAATATATTTATTTTGTAGAAAAGATGAACAGAAGATATGGTTTGTGTATAACAAAACGCAACCTAACTTTTCTCAAGGCGTAAAAATTGCATTGAATATTCTAAATAATAGACCCTTGTTCGAAGACAAAAAGGTACTTAAAGCAAACAATAGAGAAAGAGTCATTTTGAGGGATGGAACGGTAAAGAGAGTGAGTCATTTACACGACATCAAAGTATACGAACAAGATCAAATACGTTATTCAAGAGAAGAAAATATTACAGAATAAATAATTCATTTAAAACGTACATAATGTAATAAATTTTGTGAGAGGGATTTTTATAAATCATGCTTAAAAAATTGTAAAAGTTACCTCAAACTTATGACTAAATAAAGAAGGATATAAGTTAAAATATTCTAACACGATAGAGCCAGCAATAATATTTTATATAAACAACAGCTGAATGAATAAAAATGTACATTCATGAACTTGTATGTGTAACACAGAAGTTTCATAGGCTGTAAAGACTTGTATGGTTTGAAGACCTACAAAGAGAAATATAGTATAAAATTTGTTTATAGTTTCTTGCAGATAAATATATTACTATGTGAAAAGTCTTTGGTAGAAATGAAAGACAACGGAGTGGACCCGACTGACCATTGTAATGTAAGTGATATGGGAAGAAGAATTCCTGTTATCTACAATGTATTTCCCATTTTGCCGAGTCCAGTCTCTTCTAAAAAGAAAAAATTAAGGATTATGTTAGCGAATGGGAGAAGGAAGTATCTTACAAATGATGAGAAAGGCAACAAGTTTATGAACAAATACAAGGAGGGATTGTATTAAGAAAAATATACCTACCGTTGGAGATACCGAATAATTTAGAAAAAAGACTTTTAAATAAGCAAATGGCTTAAGATGTTGACGTTTAGTGAATGAACTGTCAAAGACACTATGTGCGTGTTTTAGTGTAACAACGACAACTTGCAGAAAATAAAGGGCAAAGATTTCACGATGATGCATAATGCCAACCTAAACTTTAGTTCGATGGGGGCGTAACAAGCGTTAAATTTTTTTTTCGGGTATAAATTCAAGAACAGGAATGAACAAGAAGAGATTCTTATTTCGACTTTGAAAGATAAAGACTTTTGAAAAAGCTAATAAAGGTTAAGCGTAGGGTCAAACACACTACGACTATATATATATTTATTCATTTTGTATTAGTATATTAATTTAATTTTCATTTCAATTTCATTTATAATAATAATTTACTTCGGATAATTTTTTTTTGTATTATAAAATGGAGATGCCTAAGGTAGAATTTGAAGAAATGTTTAATGAAACAAAATAAGTTTTTCAATTATGAAGAAATATAAATGCTGCAATGCGTTTATAGGAATACTATGTGAAAATATTTATTGAGCAGTAAGGATAAAATAGATAATGTCCTGTAAAATAATAATTCGTTAGTCTTTTTTTAATATATAACACAGAAAGAATTATTAATGGTGTTGGGTATTAAGAGAATACAACGTGCGAATGTTTATTTTCAGATACCTTTATCAGGCATCATTAATTCTCGCAACTCATTTTTGATTTGAAACTTAAAAATAAAAATATACATTTAGAAAAGGGAAATGTTTCTGTGTGGTGGGTTTTGAGACGCTGGCTGCAATACGTGCGAATGGTTGTTGCCAGTGGTCAATTCAAGCATATCTCCGAACATTGACCATTGCGAAGTTCTAGAATTATCAGGGCATTACGTGCAAATATAATGTTTCTGGTAAAATAGATTTTGCACAATATTAACAGATTACCGACATTCAATTGAGTTTCTTTGTTTTAAAACAGGATAATATTTTTTTTGATTAGCATTATCGATATATTTATTCTACAAAACATTACAACCGAGAATACGGTATAAATGTTTTTTTTCAATTATGTGTTTTTTATAATTTTTGAGGTGAATATAGTATAGCGATGCTATCTATTATTAATGTTTGAATAAAATATACAAGTAGACTTAGATTTTTCTTTAATATAAATTATAACCTTATCCCTAAACAAAAATAAGCAAGAGATTTACCAGGAGAAAAGGAAGCTGAATACACTGCTAGAACTCACGCGTACTTACAAAGTACGTGCTGTTAAGAAATAAGTTAGTACATACAAAATCAATTATAAGCATATAGTGAAAAATTTATTAAATCTACACAATAAGTAATATAGTGCTCAACGTGTGTCTGTGGTCATTATATTAATAATAAATTATGTTGCTGGTACAGCACACAGCAGTATGTGTACTTGTTATACTGTTCGGAGTCCACCTATGATAAATTTTATTGCAGTGGAAGGGTTAATCTATTCACGACACGGTATATGTAGGCAATATTGCAATATTAAAATGCATTTTTTATATTAAAATTTTTCCAATTAGGGTTCGGAAAGCATTATGTTCGATAGAGATTTTCTATTAATTATCTACAAAACCAAGACTTATAAATTTCAATATACAGTTGACTTACATAGAGTAGGTATAGCCTTTATTTTAGTTCTTGACGTGAAAGGGTAAAGTTAGAAGATATGAAGCGAAACGATGTCTTGTTATTTTTAAAATGTTTTCCTGTCAAGCCTTTCGAACAGTTGTTCTCCATAAACTGTGAACCAATGGCAAGTATTGCATGTGTAGGGAGTAAAGAAAAATGACTGTACCGACGAATAAGAAAAAAAGGAAAGTAAATGTAGCGAGGATCAAACGTTACTTTAGTCGAGCTCAGTGCACGTTCTACACATAACTCAAGCGCTTATACAAGGCCGTCTCGATTAAAATTCACTTCACGTTTCCTTACTTTTCGTACTGCTTTTCGTGTTGGATGTGACAGCAAGAAAGCAACGTCAGCCACCGGCTAACGTGAGCTTGGTTGCGAGCGAAAATACGTATACTGTTGGGCCGCATCGCCGACAACGTTAGCGGAGAAAACCCCAGGAGCCAACGGAGCGAGTCGCTCGTAAAACTTATTTGGGAAAAAAGAAGGATCGTAAGATACTCTCTTACATTGCAGAAATAGTCCGAGTCTCAGCAAAATATTCTGCAGGTTTAGTTCTAGAAGTACTCGCTTCTTTCTTTTGGTGTTTACAACATTGTATTTTATTATTCATTGAATGAGGGTGTGTTCTGCGCTCTATGTATGTAATTGCATATCCCCGGTAACCGCTTTGAAATAATTTAAACTTAATGCTTTCCTCCTCTAGAATTATATTTCATAAATATTATATGACATTGCAGTATGTGTAATTTCTTAATTAGTAGAATAAAAAATTAATAAATTTTAAGTTAACCCACACCGTCGACAAATGATTTTAATTTATTTTGACAAATAACTAGCTTCACACGCCCGTTTCAGTCAACAAAATTAAAGCCTAACAATAAAAATAAACTAAAGAAGTGTTTAATGCGAGCTTTCCTATAATATTTACCTACAACATTTAACGCCCCTTATTCAAGCTATATATGCTTCAAATTTGCCACTTTAGTCGTGTTTATTAGGTTTCCTTTAACTATCAGTAACTAAGTTATAAATATACTATGATATCAAAGATTAAATTGGTCAATGTTGGTCATGGAATTTAAAACGCTTGTCTTTGTTTAAATCATCCTTTTGAAATAAATCAATCATTGTCAAGCTACACTGACATTATCAATAACCTACAAATGTGTTACCTACTAAGTTCAGCTGTAAAATAATAATAAACTACAAGTTATGAAATAAATAACGTTTTTATTAACCAGAAAAACTAAATTACAATAATTGTTGGAAATGTCCCTCGTTTTGTTCAATCCACAAGTTTACGCGCCTCCTCATGCTGTGAAAAGCGTTTTGCAGCATTTCTGGCGTTATGGTTGCACATTGCTGAACAATTCTTTGTTGCAGTTCTTGCAAATTATGTATCGGATTTGCAAAAATCTTATTTTTCAAATAAGGAAAGATAAGATAGTCCATAATTGTCAAACAAGGTGATCTCGGAGGAAACTCAACTTCCGTATGCAAACTTACCAGCCGGTCATCAAAAAAGAGAAAAGCAAGATTTTCTCGTGTAGTATGTGCAGTTGCACCGTCTTGCTGGAAATAACCGTATTGAAGTTCATCATCGTCTAACTGTTGCACAAATTCAGTCAAAAAAATATTTCTGTACCTTTCTGCGTTGACGGTGAAATTGAACAAAATTGGCTCAATTATTCTTCTGCGAGAAACTGTCATCCAAACACCAATTTTCTGAGAATGTAGTGGTGTTTCAATAAAAATATGCGGGTTATCAGTGCTCCACATTCGCATATTCTGAGAATTGATGTATCCCGAAAGGTGGAACCAAGCTTCGACAGAAAAAAAAGTTAAGTTCAGCAGATCGTCATTCATTAAATTATTAACGAACCAATGGCAGTGCGCAAGGCGTCTGGGGTGGTCTGCAAGCAGAAAAGCTTGATATGATTGCATCTTATTTGGATGCATGTTCAGCTCCTTCTTTACAATCGTTTGGCGTGTTCCATAAGAAAGCCGAATTTCTTGACAGAGTCGTTTTAAAAGTTTTGTAGGCTTTTCTTCCATACGTTGATAAACGTCATTAATAACTTCTTCTGTACGAACTCTTGGTCTGCCAGCAACTTTTTTATGCGTCACAGAACCAGTTCGCGAAACACTTCAACACAATTTGTAAGGCATGCATAAAAATTGTCCGGTAATACTGCTACGGCTGGGAAGTGCTCTCGAAAATTATCCAAATACAAACGTTGACTGTATTCCCAAGTTCCATTAAGGCTATACGCCCGGCCTCGAAATCGTTTTTCCCATTTCCTAATCGTATTTTTCATGAAAACCTTACCGAATTTACACGCTAATTTAAGAAAAAAATGCATTTCAATGGATAAATCGTAATTTCTTCGAAATTGTCCAAAGGGCCCTAAATAAAAATAAAAATGTAAGAAATTTCAAAAAACAAGCCTTTATTTAAAATTATGTAACACTCAACAGCAATACATAAATTTTATTTTTTCTTAATTTTTAAAAATAAGGTCACGAAACGGGAAACAAAATTTTGAAATTTGGGCGAAATTCACTGAAATCAAATAGAGTATGTGGTACGCTCGCACATTGTGTCGAGAGGTAGCTCCGCCTACCATTTCGGGCAGTTTCTACGCAGTTTGTAAAATACTTCTGAGATCGGTGTATGTTCAGAAAGTAATCGTTACCCGGACATTATTTTATCGAAACCGTTGATATTTTCTTTACAATATAGTGTACTTATACAGTGTCAGCGTCACAATACTTCCTTATACTAGGTATCAGAAAGTAAAAGCAATATCTCTTCCCGTCCCTAACGCTATACCTGCTAGAAGCGCATGCTAGGACTCACACGGCTTACGGGCAGGGAGTATAATTATTATATTTGACTCGCAATAATCTGCTTCTGAAACGATTTAGAAATTTATTTCTTGCACAAAAAATAATTTTGGAATGTTGGCTTTATTTTGTTTCACATATATATGGGTAAATTCTGAAAAATAAGATTAGTTACTCGATAGCTGAAAAATACCTTACACAAATTGGTCGTCTACTAAAACTTTTTTTTTTATAAAATTTACACACCATAAAGAAAAATCGAAAACACTAGTATCATCCAAACACTTTAGGGTATAACCTTAAAAAAAACAGATCCCTAGCTCTCTGCATTGCTGAGATATCACGAGATAAGTATTAAAAATTGAAGAAAATAAAAATTTTAAAATTTACACAAAAAAAACGATTTTTCGACCTTTTTGCGATTTCGATTTTATTTTCCAACTCAAAATTTGAATCCGGCAGGTGATTTTACATATTCAGCTTCACTTTTTTTGTGTGTTTGAGAAAATATAGATTGACTAATTTAGGGGGGGTTGCTTCCCGACTGCCAAACATGTGGGCCAACCGGCGATTATCTGAGACGATAACGCAGCCATAAATTACAGGCAGATTAGATTAGGTGACAAGTTCTTTTCTCTATCAGACCACGCGTACCCTTAAACATTTGTCTTTTATTACATTTGCACGAAAAACAGTGGTACGTCTATTTCAAATCGAACTCAGCTTGAAGCGGGCGTTCAGCCTTAACTAGCACACCCGTTCGAAAACAGGCTTCAATCATGTAAATTTTGTGCTCGTGGTGAGAACCATGATTCAAAAACCGTGCAGGAATAAAAAACTTCAACACAATAACTTGACAGATTTTGACATTCAAAAAATTATGACATACCTAAATGTACGATGCACGCTACGACAATAATTTTAAAATTCATGACCACCATTGACCAATTTAATTGTTGATATCCCGGTATAATAATATAATCGTAATGTCACTTGTTGAATAACTTGCAATAAATTTAGATATTTATATTTTATGGCGATAGCATACATGAAAATTTTACCGTGTTGTCTGGGATTTGCTGCATACCTGTCATGTCATTCAAATTTTGACCATTTCATACAAAATTACAAGTTTCTCAATACTTAAATATAAAGATTATAGAATACATTTCGCTTTCTACGCAATAAAATTCAAGCAATATTTTAGTGTTTAGTGTTGATTCGTGTAAACAATAGTAACATTTTGTTTTTAAAATGTTATTATTATCATTATCATCATTATTATTATTATGATATACTAGAGATACCCGGCGCGTGTTATTACGCTAAAATAAAAAAAAACAAGCTTTACGGCACCAAACTTCACAGGAACACTCTTCAGACTATGCTAGAGGTTTCCTCAAAATTTCATCAAAATCGGTTCAGCGGTTTCGGAGTCTAAAGGGAACATCCACACCCAGTCACGTACATATATCTAGTTTTAATCTAACCACTAAATAATCACAGGTGATCTAATGTAAATAAGATCATTAGTGCAACTTCGTGGATTAGTACTAATCTAACCGCGGAATGATCACAGGTAATCGGATACCTATAAGATTAAATGATGGAAAATGTGTTTACTTCTAGACCGATTGGCACAACACTTCACATGAACAGGTTCCAGACTGTGCTAGAGTTTACCTGAAAATTTCATCAAAATCGGTTCAGCGGTTTCGGAGTCTATAGGAAATAAACAAACACCGCTTCCTCACAATGATTGTATATCGAAGCTTAATATTAGCTGGGTTCGGAGTTCGCTTTCTCATAATGTTTTTATTATACAAAAGAATTCGGTCTATGTTTTTTTTTTTTTGGTCGTGTCGTGACTATTTTAAAGAAGTGCAAATCCCAAGCGTTCTGTGCCTATCTACAAGCTATTGAAATTTTGTAATAAAAATACTCAATGTTTTTTCATGGACGCTGAAATTACTAAATCGAATATGAAAACGAGAGGAGCGAATGGTATATCAACTCCACGTCATACAACTGCTCTATATGAAAAACGACCGTATTATGCAGCGATTAAAGCTTTCGATGCCCTCCCAGGTTACCTAAAACAAACACGATACAGTGCAAAATGTAATACTGATTTAAAAGAAGACCTAGTTAACTAGTTTTTATAATTTTGACGAGTTTATAACTGGGATGTAGTGGCACAAGGGTTATTTTTATTATAAACATTAGAATTAGGAGATGATTTCTTACATATACTTGACAATATCAACACTTTTTACGGGTCTATGACAATAAATATTATTATTATTATTACTATTTTTATTATTAAATAATTTACAGTTGAACACTATATCGAATTTTATAGTCACTTGATCTTTTCTTTTAAAAATATTACATTTGGTTTTCAATATTTATTACAAATTTGTTCCGAACACGCAAATTTTCTGGAATGATATATTAAACCGAACTTATCTATACATAATTATATGTAAATGGAGTTCCATTTTGAGCTTTTATTCGAAATATATGTGTACACGTACTCCTTGGTTATCGTATTGTTAAATGCATTAATTATTCCTATAATAATTTTATTACCTTACGTCTGATATTCATCAAATTATGTTGAAAATTCCAGGGAGAGCTTCATTAGTTTAATGTTTTCCTAAGTTCTCCAATTTACTTGCGACCTTACCGAGATGAAGACCGCCTTTCCTTTATGACGTCACGCATTCAGTTGATTGCCATCGCGCGGTGTTTGAGAGCTTTCCAGTCATTACTTGTCCGAAAGCTCATCAACACAAACGCTTCCCTTATCGCCCTACCCTGGGTCCCATTACCAGAAACGAGTTACATCAGACTTACGTTTTAGTTCTCAACCGACGCCATCTTTAATGCTATTATCTTCTCTCTTCCTGCACTGCCCTCATCGCGCCTTTAATATCACCGAGTAATTACAGATAAATTCACTCCCGAGAAATTTTCTCATGATCGCAGAGATAAATCAATTATTATATCGTTCCATTACCAGTGGAGTTATCTGTGTACGTGGACCCATTACTTCGGTTGTTTTGCGTTTATTTCCGCGCGACAATTTTACATTGTTCAAGTGTTTACGCTGTGTGCTAGGTTTTATTCGAAAAGTTTCAGCATTTATCTCCGGGATTTTATTAGTTTTGCAGTAATTTTATTGCAGCGATCCATTGAAACGCCGATAAAGTGGAATTTATAACAAAATAGCGTTTAAAATTTTATTTGCGTTCATATCAGTTTCGTGAATATGTACACGGCTCTCTTGTCAACTAAATCAATTGAACAATTTTAGTGTTTAGCACAAATGTTTACTTATACACCGTTGCCAGAAATTCGCTGAAAAGCTTCAGGTAGAGCGATTTTATGATAATTCTGGGTCAACAATCCTAATTTAAAAAACTTGTACTATCTTTCAGTAAGTCACACAATGCTATCAGACCTGAAATATGTGAAAAAATAATGGCTGGTGACAGTGCACGTAATCAGACACAAACGCCTAATTTTGATAGTTTTGTTATGTCATGTAAATGTGTGTAATAATTAGTAATTTAATTTTTGAAAAAATGTTATTACAGTAATCAAAATGAAAAGAGTAGACACTGAAAATGTGGACCACTACCGCTTCATGCTTTCAAATCCATTTATTAAGGGTGTTGTATAGGTACATTTTCAAATATTTACAGATTAAAGGCTACCTTTAAACTTTATGCAAAAATGATTTAAATGAAATATTCTTATAATGTTAATCTACACGTCCCTAGGCATTTTGTTTTTTCAATTTTTTATTAATTGTTATAAAAAATTAAATATAAATAGACCATCGAAAAATAAAATGCGTACCGACGTATAACATATTATTGTGAACATTAATTTCTAGCAAAATTTTTTCGTATTTATTAAGATAAATGTGTAATTTGATAAGAAAGAAATGCATTTTTGGCACTGCTTTAGTACGCCACCTGCAGTCAAATATTTGATATATCCTTGCAATCCAAGAGAGGGCGGAGTTACTTTGTTTAGGTGGGGATTCACTTTACGAGCGATATTCGGAATACAGAAATCGTTGTTACGGTTTTGAGTAGGTATTTGATTAAACATTTTTTATATTATTTTACATATAAAATTGAAAACATTATCGCGTAACCTTGATTTAACTTTATAAAATTAATATATATTTTCTTTTTGTAAAATTTACTTATATTATTTTGTATTACATTTCATAAAATTGTACACATTGGCTGGCAGGCTTTGATAACTTTTACATAAATACAAACTTAAACAAAAACATTACATATGATTCATAAATAATACTAGCTTTTTTAGTTCTTCCACTATTTTACATTTATCAAGATAAAATACTACTGACATTTATAAGTGAGTTAAAAATAATGTAAAACTAATATAGAAAATGAGATGGATATAGATGGTGCCTACTTCCTTTGTACAGATATTGTACGAGACTGGTAGACGTTCAAAAGATTAATTTACTACGACCTAGCAAAAAATTACTCTCAAACGATTCAGTGTTCGGACAGTTATAAAAAGATTTGAAGTAAACCAGAAATTGCTCCGAAAGG
The DNA here is from genome assembly GCA_963170755.1 of Amphimallon solstitiale. Classification (NCBI taxonomy): domain Eukaryota; kingdom Metazoa; phylum Arthropoda; class Insecta; order Coleoptera; family Scarabaeidae; genus Amphimallon; species Amphimallon solstitiale. Next base: position 94,400,558 of record OY720681.1, on the reverse strand, counting down.
ATATATTTTATTTTAAAAATTTAGCTAGATTACTTTTCCTGTTATGGCAAATAAAGAACAGACAGAAACAGGACTTATTATTTTACAGATGTAGTTACATAATAATAATGAATAAACATTAAACTTTAAATAATTTATATATAATAATAAAATAATGAAATTTCATTCAATACATGATATTATAGTACAGTCATTCTGTATTTTTTTAGAAAAAAATATGCGAGACTATTTTATTTGATTAATCGTTAGTGGGGTATGCGACGACTCTAAAATCAAACAGTTGGAACCCCCCCTTCCCTCCTTGTGGGTTTTTGGTAATCTCAAAAAGTTTTTGAATGGAGTTTCCGAGTAAATGGTTGGTCGAACAACAAATTTTTTTAACAAAAAAAAATATTATCTACAAATTATCTAATGTACTCGCTGCAATAATGAAGATGGCAGTAAAGTTAAAGAGATACCACGTGACTTGGATCCGGCGCATTCAACAATTTCAACAATCTTGAAGGACAGGACTAAAGTAAAAGATGCATTAAAATCATCGACAGGTTTTAGAGCCGTAATAACTAGGCAGCGGAAAGGTCTGATTCTTGAGATGGAAAAGCTCCTCGCGATTTGGTTGATGACCAGATACAAAATAGAATGCCGATGAGCCTACTAATTATTCAGGCAAAGGCGCGAATGATCTCTGAAGTTTAATAGAAGTATTAGCGGTGAAGCAGCAAGCGTTGACGTGGAAGCAGTGGAATAATTTATTGAGCAATTTGATAAAATTATGGATGAAAAAATGTAAAATTTCAGAAAGTGTTCACGAATAATTTAGATTTTGACAAAGACGAGTACACTAATGCCATACATAAAGTAGTGGAACTTACTAACATACTTAATTTAGAAGCTGAAGTGGAGGATATTGAAGCATTAGTTGAGTATATTGAGGGAGAATTAACAAACGAAGATTTAATAGTAGAGTTGGAAGTACAACGGCTCCCGGAAGAGGAACCAGTAGAGTAAAGTGAATGAAACTACTAAAACTAGAAGATATGGATTCAAATATTGAACGGTTCACGAAAGTTGAACGGCCAATAAGTGAAGTTTTACAAGTTACAAAGCATACTACATTAACGACATTCTTTTCAAAAGCTATAACCAGAACTCCTGCCCTTGTAAATACTTCTATTTCTTCGCCTCCATCTCCCTTACCAGGCCCCTCTACAGGTTTTGATAGCTCTGGTGATAAATACAATGACGACGTTGATGAACCACATTTTGCACTACATATCATGAATAGTTATTCTTCGTTTTTCACACAATGAATTTAAATTTTTTAATACGTCACTTTTTAATTTTTGTATGTATTCTTATGTTCTGTAATAATATATAAGGGATGCAATTAAAAAGTTTCCTTAATGATTCACTATAGAATGCACACTTTGCAAGATATTCGAAAATAATAAAGTGTGGCCACCACACAACTTTCTTATACGTATGAGCGCTTCAAACTATAAATTTTATGAATCTTTTTATACAAAAATTATTCAAATTCCAATTTTGTATAATTTGAAACGCTCATATGTCGTGTGGTGGCTACACTTCATTATTTATAATGGTCCTCCGGCCCATTGTGGAAGAGGTGTCACTAATTTTCTCAATGAACAGTCTCCAAATCGATGGATAGGTCGTGGTGGTTCCATAGCTTAGCCACCGCGATTTCCGGATCTCTACCCACTAGATTTTCTCATATGGGACATGAAAAAATCTAGACACTTACATATTCAAGGGGAAAGCCTAAAAATACCGGCTCATCCATAAGATTCATGACATTTTATGAGGCGAAAAACAATATGGAGAACTACAACTGGGAACGAGGACTCTGACGGAAGATTTAGTTATGCATTGTACAATGCGGTGGCCACATTGAGCTGCTTTAATAATGCTCCGTAGGCTTTCCATAAAATAAATCACATTTTCTTCTAAACCCTCTAGTAATTAATTACAGCTTCGAACACCGATATTTCAAGAACCGTTAGGAATTCGGAAAAAGTGAATAAGAACATTTTTGCTTAAAATTAGTCATTGAATTCATGTACGAGGTTTCTCGGATACCTTGCCGACCACCTTGTATAATAATAATACCTGTAGATATAAATAATTATCCTGTGATTTTCAATACGGTCAATGGAAAAGATAATCAAGACGATGACATTAGTGCCTTTCAACAAAATATTATTATTATTATATAGTATTCATAGGCACTAAGTAATATTTCTTTTAATCAGAATTCCCTCTTACATATTAACTTATTGAACACATGTCAGACTAAAAAAATTTACGATCTACATTCCTGTAGCGCCAAGGCACCAGACTAAATAAATCATACAAAATATTACTAGCACCTACGTTACGTAGAGTATGTGTAGCCTGAACAGAGACAATTACCACTTAACGCATCAGACGTATGTCATTTCGAATGCATGGCTCCATAAGGGCGGTACTTATAAACTGGGAACTGTACAATTTAGATTTTTACTATAGCATTTAGCAAAACAGTACATGGTAGTGGGGTATTAGCAAGTCCCACCCATGAGCACTACCCCCCGATACCCGCGCCGAAGACGTCGAAATTTTTAGTTTGCTATACAACACCCTTAAGATTTCATGGATTATGTCAGCACAAGAATCCACAATAGCATTACGAAGCTCTTTGACTGTGTAATGTCGGGTCTTGAAAATGGTATTCTTTAAATATGGAAAAATAAAATATACTATAATTGTCAGCTCCGGAGACTTTGGAAGAAAATTAATAATTCTTGTATCGAAAAATTGTTCCAAAAAAGCAATTCTCGGGATTTGTGCGGTGAAATATCCTTCCGTACATTCAATATCATGGAGTTCATTAATAAAAGGCTGCAATAATTCATTTCGATGTCTTTCAGCTGTTATGCTTACATTAAAAAATATGGGTCCAATTATTCGACTTCTTGAAATTGCTTTGAGGATGTGGCTTAATTTACACAAATTCATGATGGTTTTCTGCAGACTTACATGATACCTATTATGTAGTAGCATATTTTCATTATGTCCTATCTTTAGGAGTAGTATTCGCAATCATAGCAGAATTTATTCATACCAAATTCTCATATTTTGCTTGTTTAAATATCCTGAAAGATGGAACCAAGCCTTATCCGAAAAGAAGCATTTGTCGAGAATGTCATTATTATTTATGTTATTCAAAAACCATTGAGATTTTGTGAGTGCTGTTCGTTTTCTAGGTGCCTCACCTCCAGGTCTAGGAGTTATTGCCTCTGTTTCATCAAATTTAATAACACAAGTATGAATATGTTTCTTTTGAAAGAATTTGAAGTTTTCAAAAGCTTAGCATGTTCACTAACATTGATTACTTAATTACTCAAAAAACAGCCTACTTTAATAAGTTAAGATTTTGAAGGCCGGTATATCTTCAGTGCGTTTATAAAATGTTACTTAAGTTTTGATGTTCCATTTGATTTTTTTTCTCCTTTGAAATGGTTGTGAGGACAAGGATTTTCCAGACTTCTTGTTTTCTGCCTAGTTTCAGGAACTATTTACACTTCATTTTACAACATGCCCAATCTTCGTACGACTTTTGAAATCATTCAGAAACATTTTATGCACTTACCAGTAGGGGAGACCGGGGCTAGTTGATACGCGGGAAAGTTGGTACAGTGCTACTTAAGAGGTGGAGCGCAAGCGCAGGTTTGTCAGCGTCTCAGAGCTTGTTGCTCTTGATCACATCTATACTCACAAGTGTTGTTAGAGAAATAGCAGCATCTACTAAAAAGTTATTCAAGTAAATTGGTTTTTAGTGGTGAAAAGTAAATATTTGTGTTGTTGTTTGAAGTCCCACGTTTAAACATTTGTTTAATCCCCTGTCTATTATCTTGACATCAAAGGTAAGAAATTCTCATTGTTGTTAGATATCTATTTGCTTTGTTTTTGTGTCAGTTGCGCTTTAAACGTAATGGCGTCGTTTGGAGTAAGTAGATACATTATGAATGAGGCACATTGATACACTGTATCAACTTACCCCAATTATTTTTTTTCTTACATATTTTCTTGTTTTAGATACGTAATGGTTCGCAACTACAAAAAGAAGACCAACCAAGGTGAAATATTGCACGTAAGATTTGAAAGAGCATATGCCGCATTTAAGGAACGTATACTGTCATTAAGAGAAGCTGCCAGAACTTACAAAATCGACAAGATGACCATGTTTAGATACAAAAAGTAGAAAGAAACAAATCCATAGGTTCGAATGGGTTATGCTAAACATCGACAGGTACTTAATGATAATTTTGAACTACAGCTGAAGGAGTATATTATTTATAGTTAAAAAAATTACTACGGCTTGACTCCTAGGGATATACGAGCTTTGGCACGAGTTGGATGACTGGAACTTTATTCTTGCTATTCATTACATTTCTATAACCAGTCAAGTCTTCAAAAGAACATCCTTGTTTGCTTATTTTGGATAACCACGTTTCCCATTTATCTATAGCTGTGTTGCTGTTAGCAAAAATAATGGAATCATTTTATTGTCATTTTCGCCCCATAGGATCCACCACCTTCAACCGCTGGATAAATCGGTTTTCGGGCCATTTAAAAAGTATTATTTTGCAGCAGTTGATAATTGGATGATAAATAACCCTGGGAAGATTTTTATCCATCTATGACATTCCTGATATGGTCAATTCTGCTCTTCCTAAATCTTTAAGCCGACAAAATATTATATCTGGTTTTGCAGCCACTAGGATTATGCCATTTAATCCTGATATTTTCAAGGGCGCTGATTATTTATTATCTAATGTTACCGAACGTTCGTTGCCTGAACATACAGAGCCAGAGCAACCTGTTCCTGGATGTTCAACTAGTTTGGCAGACAATAGTGAACATTTTGATTCAGGTCCTTCTATCGGCAGTAGTAGCCAGAAAATACTTTTTACTCCTGAGCAGTTGCGTCCATACCCTAAAGCAGGAGAAAGAAAAAGGAATACAAAAGGTAGAAAACGAATGAAATCTGCAATTCCTACGGACACCCAGGAGAATGAAAAGTTAGAAGAAGAAACTCGGGAAAGAGATGCTAGAAAGCAAGAGAAAGCAGAGAGGATAACAAGAAAGTTGAAGAAATCAGTGGGTTTAGAAAATCAAGAACTTAGAAAAAATAATGGGGGAAAGACAAATAAAGCTAAAAATCCATCCAAAAAGAAGAAAATAAGAACACCGAGACATCCGGGGAAAGCTGATGAAACTAGCTCGGAAGAAGATGAAGAAGATTGCTTACGTTTAATGTGTCTCGAGCCATATTCAGCATCGAAACCTGGGACAAAATGGATTACATGCATATCATGTCGTATGTGGGGTCATCCAGAGTGTGGATATGACAGTCCTATATACATACGTGTGTATTAACCGCGAATCAGGTGAGGAGGGTTCAGAAAACGAGAAGAAGTGATGTATTTCTATAATTAACATTTGTAATTATTACTTTTGTAGAATAAAATAGATTATGTTTAGGTTTTTTCTTATTGTATCAATTTACCCCATACCATTATTAATATTCCCCAAATTGGGGCAAATTGAGACGGTCTCTCCTATTCAACTCAACAGGTTTTTACTAGGTTTGTGTTTTTAATCTTAAAATTTCGAATTGGTGTTTGCATAGTAAAAGGCATTACGGTGTTTGTACATAGTTTTTTGAATTTTTAAAATGCAAAATTTGGTTGCAAAAAATTGTTAACCAGAAAATGTATCAACTAGCCCCGGTCTCCTCTACTAATTGAGAAATTTGGGAGGCAACTTACACCGACATCACATTCAGTCGTCCATATTACGTTTGTATTATTATTAGTTTTGAGTGATGCAGCTACACTATATCTAATTGCATGTAATAACAAACAGTTTCTTTCGATCTATAAATGCCATCATGCAACTGTCATCATTATTGCGCAGTTATTATGTTGATTAACAACAAAATATATTTTGATGTCGAAAATATTGTGTTCAATATAAATCTATTTATATGGCTTATTACAAATTGTAAACTTAGAAACGCATAAAGATATCAATACACATAACATGAAAATATAGGAAACGATGTAAATTAATAACAATTATCATAACAATTAATTTCGTGTATAAATGAAAGCTTAATGGTATCATCTAAATTACTTAAGCGTTATAACGACTTAATAATGTAATAATGATTAATAATTTATATTGGCGCCTTTTCTTCATAACGCAACTGCAATCGAAATATTTACGAATTTCGAACAATAAACTTAATACGCTGTGCGCGCAAAATGATACAAAATTGTAGAAATGACATAACATTTTACATCGTTAATAAAACCTGGAAATTATTAACGTATTTAAAAGCCCAGTAATAAAACGGCACTATACTAGTATACTACGACTATACGGACTGTTTGTATTGTACCATTATGTTTTGTCGTTTGCCAAACAGTTCCCTATATACCCAAGTAATTATGGCTATTAAAGTAAAGACGGTGTCAATCTTATTGAATCGTTCAATTTTAATATAAGATGTTTAACATGATTAACGTTTAGTAAAGACATTTAACATACTATTTATTGTGTTGATTTAGCTTGATTTAAAGTAACGATACTTTTTAAATTTGAGGTTGATTGTCGGTGCATTTGTTAGAGAAATATGATTTGATTTATATGTTGTAGATAAAACAAAAGTTTACGCTAACGAAATGAAAAGAAATAAAAGCTTTGATTATAATATATACAAGAAGAAATTAATGGTTGTAGTATTAAATGTATTAACTCTTCAATTTGTCATGTACAGAGGACGAAAGAGTACGATGTTAAAGCGGACTAACTGATCTCTTTGGATTGACAGGTTGTATAAAAAGGTATTCCCCAGGTGTCAGCCTTGGAATCTTTACTATTCGTAATTTAATTCAAAAGGCTACTTTACAATCATATAAATGGGTCAAAAATAACGATCTGTCATTGAATTTAAATAAACCATTATAATTAGTCTCATTTAAAACTAATTTGGAAATTATATAGCTTTTATTTCTTCTTGAAGAAATTTATTCAGAGATAATACAATATTCACCTTTAGCGTTATATATTTATGTATTTAAGTGTGTTGCGTTTGTTCACCAAAACTGGGATTTATTCAAATAGAAAGAATTGCGTCATAATGTCAACACACTTGGTACTACAACTGACAGCTTAATTGCTCCTCAGAAAATTAAGAGGCCAATTAAGAAAAGTGTTATTTTTCAGATAATTAATAAATTTAATTATCTGTGAAATAAAAACTTAAGGGAAATTAGAAGGCTATTTTTTTAGGCAATGTGATATATAGTTCCAATGAATATTTTTGAATAGATTTAAAAAATCCTTTGATAATCCTTGCATTTAATTCTTTTTTATGGTTTACTCATTTTTATTGACACGTTTCGATAATATTTAATTTATCTTTCTCAAACAAGTATAACATAGCTTCTAAATTATATGACAATTTGGGCCGACTTTTTTGAGAATGTTATAGTCACATTATTTACGATTTTATAAAATAAATTTTTAAAATTACATTTGATTAGAAGATAGTAAAAAACTGAACAAATACCTCGTTTTCGCATTTCGAATACATTACTACTAATATGAATATACAAGGAAAAAATCATCTAAGCCTTGTAACAGAGCAACTAAATGCCACAAAAGTTGGGCACCATAATGTAATGTAACCCCATATGGTTGGATACCATATTGAAAAGGAACAATTATATAAAATGCCCTACGTATTTTAATAATAATATGTAGAAATTGATTTATTTACCTGATTAGCTCAGTCGTTATCTTAGGTCGATCCGGATAAAAGAGATGTTGGTAATCAATAGTTTTTAGGGCATTATTTGGTATAATTCAAGAAAATACTATTGTATAAGTTTTTAATTTAATAGATTGAAAAATCATTAAACAATTTAGAGATGCTGATGCTTTATGATATTTAAAGCAATTTATTAAACATATTTATCTTTCTCAGATTAATATATTCGATTATTTCGTTTCTACCTTATAACGAATTTTTATTTTTAGTTCTTTATTTAACATTCATATAACGACAGTTTCTAAATACCTTATTTAAACTTTTCTTCTTTCTTATACTAAAAAAGATCTTCTTATTGTCGGTGTGTTCAATTGGATCCTTCCCATCGACGAATAAGGCTTCGGTAACATCCACGAATTGCTATTCGTCGAACAAATAACTTTTAACTGGAAGATGTGATATACTGAACGCTTTGACACTTTTTTGGCGGTCGATTTCTTTTAAACAAGAACCATTTTATTTACTTTAAAGTTCTAACTATAATTTTATATTTTATGGACCACTGTTTGTATATATATGAGTCGACACACTTTTAAATTGAACGACCTTATCTCTTTGTAGTAAACCGAGGTATTTACCTATGTGACTATTCTCATTAAAGGACCTCAATCGACTCTCTCGTAGAATCTCGTTATTCACTTCTTATAGGTGGAATCCTGGGGTTCCCCTTTTTCTAGAATGTCTGTGTATCCCCGTTATGTTTTTCACACGAAGTGTCACGTATACCGTGCGAAGTTGTAAATACCGCGCCACTAATCTTAAACTAACACACATATTCGGCGCCACTATTATTATAAATACTTTCTTATCAGACTAATGCTTATTTTATACATATATTAAAATATAGGAAATAAAGTTCTAGAAATATATATCTATTGATTTCCAATATATATTTAATAAAATATTATTCATATAATTATTTAATATTATAAAGTTTATTAAAAGGATAAAATGAGCCGTACTATTACAATCTCTAAGGGATACCTAAATATCTAAAAGAAAACGTATGTTTTAAATCTCTACTTGTATTAAGAAAATGTTTTTTATAATAGAAATTTTCGTTACCTGATTTTATTATTTGGTTGAAATGTGAATCTTTGTTATGTGATGACGAGGTTTTAATGCTATAGGTACAACCATTTCTTGCCAGTGCGTACCCTTGTCATAGATACATAAAAATATTTTACGATTTTGGTTGTAAGCAGATTCATTGATTAATAGTAGCACTCCTGATGAAGTTATAAAATTATAGTGAAATATTGAGAAATAAATAGAATGTGTTGGATTTAATTATACAGGGGGATTATTATATGCGTGAATTTTGCAATTTAAATTGAAAAGCAACATAGCTCCCCGCAGCTGTATACCATCTGTCATTAGATTACTCTCAAAGTTTGAGAAAGATGCGTCATTTAGTTAATGTTTAAGGGTCACTGAAAGCCAGCAATGTCGTGCATTTTGGCGAAAATGGAAAAAGTGATTTTTGTGTGCTCATCAATCATTATATTTTGCGGAAGAAAGCCATCGCCGAAACCAAGGCTAAGCTAATAATATGGTGGCTCTGCATCATTAGAATCAATGGTAAAGAAGTTCTGGGTGCAGAGTTGAAGTTACTACACTCGAATATATCGAAAAAATCCAGTATTTGGTGTTGGCCGAACAGTGATTGAAAATAAGCACGATTTTGGAAGCCATAGGTACATATATCATCACTTGCATAGGATAAACATATTCGCAAGATGGGTCTCACATTTGTCCACAATTACGTATCACAAAAAAGGAGAATTTTTGCACTTTTTCATAACCATGGACGATATTAGAATGTATCACAATAGGTTGGACACGAAGTAACAGTCGAAACATTGTGGTTTTCCGGGAGAATCGGCACCTAAGAAGGCCAAGGTGCATCCACAACATTTTTTTGGGATGCACGCGCCATAATCCAGATTGATTATCTTCCAAAATGTAAAACAGTTAACGGGGCATTTGGTCAAGAACAAAATGATCTTCCATCAAGAGAGTGCACGGGTGCACAAGTAATTAATCGCCATGGAAAAATTTCATGAATTGTGCTTAGAATTGCTCCATCGTCCACTATATTCTCCGGACTTAGCAATTCCCTTTCTAAACCTGAAGAATGGCACAGCGGAAAGACATGTGGTTCCATTAATGAAATCATTGCTCACACAAACGTCTACTTTGGAAACCTCGACGAAACTTATTATTTAGATGGTATCACAATATAGGAGAAACGATGAACAAAATGTATTGAGCTCAAAAAGAGTTCGTTGAGATATAAAACGTCCTTTGCCAAAAAAACAATTCCACAATCAAAAAGTCACGTACTGTGTTTATTTTCTGCTATTTTAAAATAGTTTAGACTAACTACTGTCAATTTAATCCAATAAAAAAGGAAACTTTTAATTTGTTCCTATTTTAATTCCTAAGCAGAGTATTGTTTCTGTTACACTTATTTGATATCACAATGCTAATATATATTATGTTTAAATAAATTATGACTTACGTTTCAATAATCTGATGAAAAAATAAATTGATACGAACTTTTAGAATAAACATTTCAAGGAATCTCTACTTTTTAACATGTTGTTTAATGTTCAAGAACTTTTTCGTTTTGATAAACACCAGGGAACAATGTAAATTTTAGAATAGGATTATTTTGTGATCTATATTATTGCTTTATAGCATTTCCTTTAGGAAAAATATACGAAGTAAATGTACGTTAGATTTTCACGCTTATTTTTGGTCTCCGATCGGCGAAGATAAACAGAATTCAATTTCGCCGGTCATAAAACTCGATTTATAAAATAAAGAGCGGTGATGTGGCAAAAATGTCCGACCGTCTGTAAACAAAAACGTCGCCTGAACCTAATTCATAGGTCCGCGATCGTCCACGCCACTCCCGACATCACAAACAGAAATATCCATCTTATTCATCCAAACACACGTTCATCGATCCATCCAGAGGGCAGTGAGCGGCGGGCGCTTCAGTAAGAAAAAAAAAAGAAAACGAAAAGCAGAAACGCGGAATGGTAAAAAGAAAAATTTGATATTTGACGGGTAAACGACTCGCTATCGAAAAAATATTTAGGGCGATGAATATTTTACAGCGGCGTCAAGGATGTGTGTATAGGAGGTTATATAATAAAGATAAATTGTCGAGCTTGAGCTCAAAGGTCAGATGGGAATTGAACTCTGGGAAGAAATAAAACTCGCTTGCCCTTATCTGAAATTCCAAGTTAAGAAGGGTGCCGTGAGGCGATAGAAAATAAATTGTTTGTCTAATGGATACTTGTCTAACGGTTTATTCGATCTAAAAAAAGAGAGATTCTGGGAAGTAAGATGTCTTAAGAGTTTTATTTTTAGCTATGTATATAGAATACGTATTAAAAACAAGTGCGTCGATATACAGTCATTTTGAGGAAGTTTAATGTTTCTTTATATATACATTTATGTATATTATATACATATAAATATTAAAATTCTTAGACAAATATACACGAAATGTAATTATACTAATCTGTCGTCTTGGCGTATTGGCTATATTAATTAAACTGCAAATTAATAACGAAAATGACAATAGGAAAGCAAGCTCCCATCCAAACAGTTTCAATGTATAAGTTAATATTGATTAAAATAGCAAATAATAAAAATTACAATTAGAAAAGTAAGTCATTTAAATAAAAGGGGCATTGGAAAGTTCGATTTATCAAAAACGACATCCAAAATCATTATAAGGTCTAGGTTGTTAATGACGTGTATAAAAATATGCAAACGCGAATTGCGAATTAAAAATGAAAATGTAAACATTCAATTCTAGGATAGCCGCTATTAAATGTGTAATTTCATCAAAAGACCATGATCTATCATGGACAAGCATATTAACTAGATTGAAACTGTTTGGACGGCGCCCGCTTTCCTATTGTTTTCATTAAAGATATGAACATTATCGGAATCTCTGAAAACTTGTCAAGTTTGATCTGGAGGTTTTTCAGTTTAGCCAATTTTTTTTGTGGATATCAGGATAGTGCAAGTAATGTGCAGGGAAGTAATTTGCCATAGTTTCTATATTTAAGTTATTTGTTATATTTTTAAGATAGTATAACACACATTCCTGCGAGAACTTGTCCGTCTTTTTTTTTTTACATGTATGGTTTAGTGAATTACTACAAATCCACCAAACATATAAAACCAATCAGTATCTTTCATAATACCAAGCAAAATATCATTCTTGTTAAACAACAACAACAACAAGGTTAAATACAGTCACAAATTAGACACATTTATGTATTCAATCCGTGCAATTCATATAAACAAGTAATTACACTTTAAAGAAAAATAAGCCACAGTAAAGCTCATCATCATAAGTTTGCATATTAGCAAAGTACTTCTCTTATGTAAATCGCTCGCGACGTTGCACAATTTCAATATTGGATAGGTATTAGGTAAATTTCATACGCCAGAGTTGGTATTACGTAAATTTCGTAACGATAGTAATGACGGTAATGGCTTATTGTCACATTGACATTGGTGGTCATCTTCAAATATTTTTCAAATGTTTATATTATTCATCACATGTCCTAATTACGTCAAGCGGCTTGACAACATTCTATGTACCAAATAAGGATAGTTATATACGAATCAATATAAAATAGCAAAGGAAGGCCTGCATAAGCTTCCGTAGTTCGGCTCCTAGGTGGAATAGATTATAGTAAAAAAATATTAATTTTTCACATATTAACTGTTAGTTGTTTGCATTAACATTTAATACGATTCACAGAGACTATTTATTGTCCAGAGCGTTCGAAAACGAACATATGAAAGTTGCTGTAAAATTATCAGTAAATCTTCCTATACATTTGCAATTTTTAAAGACAGATCATTTCTATTTCGAGATATGAAATTATTTCTATACGTTTTATTCACCATTAGCGCTCAAACATTCTCCATCGGATTTGAATAGATTATTTGCAAGCTATTGCAAAACGATTATATTTTTCAAACCATTTCCCAACAATTTATATATGGATCGGTGAATTGTTATCCCGAAATTTGAAGCAATAGTGAGCTTGCCTTACAAATGGTATCATTACATTCTTAGAAAACCATACTTATTTAGATAGATAACGTCACCATTAATAGGAAAATTCGAATAGCAACTCTTTTTTTTTGTCGTCAGCAGTGCGCGAACAGTTTTGAATTAATATAAATTTGGGATTAATACTTTTAAGATGTACGTCATTTGAGGTACACTATTTATTTTCATATTTCAGAAACGAAACATCACTTTACCTTAGCATGATTGAATCAAAATTATAATTCAAAAGGGAATGTTGTGATGGTTTACAATTTCCTATCAATAGGATAAATACAGTCACTCATATATGTAAGATTATTTTAATTACAAGAGTGTCTACTGTCTGTTAGTAGTACTATTTATTTTTATACAGTAAATTATTTACTTGTTTAAAAGAATTATAATACAGAAAGCCACACAATATAAGTATGTGTATTTATTTATTACAATGTTTGTTTGGGTTTAGTTTTTAAACATTTTGGAAGGCAATATGATTCCAATTACCTAATTAAGAGAGTAACCTTTTCCCTGTACTCCCTGCCTTATATGAAAGGAAGTAATTAAGGCCGGGAATCTTCCAAATTTCAGTATTCAAATATTTATTTTGATAAGTATTTAAATATTCGAATTATTTGTTTTTTGGTGTACAACATTCCAAGTATACATATCGACCTCTACTTGTTCATTGCGGAACAAAATATCCAAACCGATTTCTTTCTTACTTGATTCATGTTACTTTCATGAAATTCAACTGATGACTCCTTTGTTTTCCAAAATATCCCTTAGGTGCCTCTTTTTTAAGCAGAGATCCAAAAGATCTTTCCTTCTTAAATTTTGGATCCAGAAATGTGCTAATGTCAAATATTTCAATGGATGAAGCACCGGTAACCGAAACATTACTAGAAAAGACTTTTGTGAACCTTGATTGAATTTCCCGTTGCAAAACAGATTTCATTTCTTTTATCACTTCTGGTTCTTCCTTATCAAGCTTTTAAATGAATGTCTCCATCAAAGATTGCAAAATGGGCATCACCACTGACATCAGCGGTCGATATTTTGATGACAATAAAGTTGTAGCCAACTCAAAGGATTCCAATATTTTAACAATATTTTCAATGAACGTTCGTTCATCTCCAAAACTGTCTTTCCTAGAACGGATGTTTTTGCCGCTTGGACAAGGAAATTTGGGGATGTTATAAAGTATATTGTATGAGTTATAAACTTTATTACTTGACCGTGCTGAAGTATCAGAAGACCCCATTGTCCCAATTGCTATGATCTCAGATCTCTAATGTCGGCCTGTCAGATGGTGTTTTACCTTAAATACTTTTACGCTCTTGATAAAAAAATCTGTAGTTTGCGATATATTTGCAAAAAAACTGTTATTAGATAAAACTCAAAGTCCTACTTCCGGTAAAAATTTTGAAAAATGCTTTGATACAAATTTGGAAAACTGCAGAAATCTCGTGGACGAAACTAGTTTTGTTTCGCGGGCTTCTTTTTAATTATTTACACAAATACTATAATAAATTGTAATCCTTAACCCTGCTACTTTGAACTATCTTCAATAAATAGTGTCCCAAACATTCCGTATCAATAAAATTAACATTAAAATGCGGCAAATTATAATATTTATTCTTTAATAAAAATGTGATATGAATGCAGAAATAAATAGAAGGAAATATGACAACAATGTTATTTCGTTGTCAGTGACATTTCGTTGCTTCTCTTATTCCGCGTTGCTTTCATCATATCCACTTGTTTTTTTTGCAATAGATAAACTATGAGATATTAAAATTTATAGATAAATTAATAGTGTTACAGACGGCAGGCGGCAATTTTTTTTTATTATTATTTGTAACTAGCTAAATTTCGATTATAGTTGAGTCGCTCTCGCAACCGACATGCGCCGCTAAATTAAAATGGCGTCAAAATTGAAATGTTACGAAATTTTACCTGTCAAGTAATATAACCTACAAAAGCCATTTCAGGACTGTCATAAATAATAATATTCATACACCTTTTGACATTTGTCATAATTATCTTTTGACGTTTGTTGTAATTGTCATCTAAACATTTTAAATTAGTCAACAATGCTTGCATCATAAACAGTATAGCCAAATCTTACATAAAATATAGGTGTAGAAAGAGTAATATTTAATACATTGGGGAAGAATACTATGGAGACGCTGTAAAGCATCTTCGCCGCACTCTCAAAACGGAAGCATTGGGCGGGGCTAAGTGTGGGACCAATATGGCTGCCTCACCTAGCCCGTACTACTCAAAATTATAATCTGTCATCCCACACCTGTCAGGTCTACACTAACCTATGAAATGTTATTCCAGACAAATTCTTTTTATCAACGCCGTCTCTGCTATTGCAGCTACGTAGCGCACAAGAAACCATAACGTCTTTTAATATTTAACTTATTATATAACTCTAATATAAGATGTACTTAACAAACACTCTACTTTTTACCAACACTACCTGTTTGACGTAAGTGTAGTATCAATATGGCGGACCTGTACCCGGTTTGATCACATGACGTCGTCTCCCTACCTATTCTTCCTCAATGATTTAATAGCTTTATTTATAATATTTAATTTGTAACTGGTTTTCATGTAATAGTATTTTACTATGGGAAGCTATTTATCATAAAATGTTAATTAGTTAGTTTGTTTAATAGAAATTTGTAGTGGTATTGAATCGTCGTCTTTAGTTCGTATTTTAGCCGTGTCGCTTGCCAAAACGACTCTACTATAGTAGATAAGAACTTTATTGGCATGGCTATATTGTATAAAATGTAAATTAATTGTGAGGCTGTAAGTCGTTGATCAATTTTCCAAGAAACACCTAAATCATTTGCAGTATTCCATCCCAAAAGTCTAACAGAAAGTCGTCCACTTATTGCTATAGCTTTTCGTAATCTGCCGAATACTGGGAATTTATAGGCATGTAGACCTATACCGATCTATTACGTGAGGATTGAAGTCTTTGCGTAGGAAAATACTACATTTCTCTATTCATGTACATAGTTGCAAATTCTAAACAACTTTTCTTATACTTGTCAATTAGAAAAGACTATTTTGGAGTATAAAACTTTGCATATCGAATTTAGGATTTTTTTTATCTGCTATCCCACCGGTTATCAGGTAAACTAGTTTCTTATTTTACTCTCATAGCTGTGCCAAATAGATGTACCGTAAGAATAATATTGATCAATTAATTAATGTATTCTTATTGAAACTAAATAAATTTAGTGACCTCTTCTATAAGTGTATATTTCTGACACTATTGTTTCATAAAATAAAAATCTCACCGTTAGTATTGTATTGAGTATACAAGGTGTGTATAAATTGGCGGACCCACTACACGTGGCGACATTCTTGGTCAAATTTTGAGTTAAAAGTTCTAATCCTAAAACGATGTATCAGGCTTCCTTTGTCTTCAGAATGAATTTGAAAGAAACATACATTTGGCAACATTGAACACGCATGTGCTAGTTATAATCTTCGGAACATTTTTATACGTCGTCATGTGAACCTTACATTTTAAATTTAAAAAAGAAACAAACGAAATAAAATTGGTTTCTTAGATTACATATTTATTACGAAAATATTACAAAGTTTAAAAATTTTTTGATAATATTGACTAATTTTTGTACATTTTCTTGATAGAAATCAATGTAATTATTAGCTACATAATTGTTCGAATTGAAATCCATCAGTTTGTATACATAGCTGCAATGTTTGTGGTATCGTATGTACTATTCGCTCAAGTCTTTCTGGTGTGATTTCTAATACTGCGGCTTCAATTCGGGCTCTAACTTCGTCAGCGTCCTGTGGAGGTGTAGCGTAAACTTTACCTTTAATGAAACCCCAAACAAAAAAATCTAATGAATTGAGATCGGAGATCTCGCAGGCCACAAAAGGGGACCGCCACGACCAATCCATCTGTCTGGGAAGTGTTCAGTCAACCAGTCTCTTATATTACGAGCAAAGTGCGCAGGAGCTCCATCATGCATGTAAATCATATTACGGCGTACGTTCAGCGGTATCTCATCAATAACTTGTTCTAAAACATTTAAATATTCACCGGCATCTAGGCGATTTGGTAAGTAAATTGGTCCAACTACCCTGTGGTTTATTATACCCAGCCAAACGTTAACCGAAAACCTTCTTTGGTGACCGTATTCGCGAAATTCATGTGGATTTTCATCTGCCCAATGATGAAAATTATGAGTATTAAACACACCATCTCTGGTAAACATGCACTCATCACTCCAAAGAATACGTCTTAAAAAGTCACCTTCTTCCTGAATTCTATTTAAGATTGTATTGCAATAATTGATTCGAAATAAGTTATCATTTCCGTAAAGAGGCTGAACTTTAGAAACATGGTATGGATGAAGCAAGTTTTCTCGTAGAATCAAATGAACAGTCTTATTACTGGGAATATTTAGTGTAGAAGCTAATTGACGGGTACTCGCAGAGGGATCTTCCTGTATTGTGGCTAGAACTTGCTCTTCTAGTTGCACAGTACGCCTTTGCCTTGGTCGACCTGCGTTCGCATTTCTTGGAATAAACGAACCTGTTTCACGAAGTCGTTGGTCCAGCCTTCGAAATACATTTTTACTTGGATGCCTCCGATTTGGAAAACGCACTCGATGTTTCTGCCCTGCCATGCTAGCATTTCCACGACAGATACCGTATATCATGTACATATCGGCATATTCGTTGAACGTAAAATTCATAATAAACAAACAGAACAACTAGTAAACACGAAAACCCGAAAACTGATTAAAACTATACATATAAACACGAAAAATAAGCAAGTCGAATGAAATAGGTAGATTACAAAGTGTCAAAATTTGACAGTAGTAATGTATTTGATTAGAACAACATTAAGCTGCCTACTTATTGTTTTACAACGTTGTCAGATGTGTTTTTCATCAAAATAAGTTAATAAACAAATATTAAAAACAAACTTTAAAATCAAAAAGAAAACTTTAACGAAAGGATAATAACAACAATTCTTCTTTCTTCTAAATTGTAGCTCTTTCTATCAACAAATATCAAGTAATAATGCTTATTTCAAGACTGAAAGTCCGAACTTTAGGAACCTCGTGCAAAGATATGGAGCATGGTACAACATTTTCGTATTAGGATTTTGGACTCCGAATTTAACGAAGAACATCGCCGCGTGTAGTGGGTCCGCCAATTTATACACACCTTGTATATTTATTATTAGTATTTTTATTAATATGTATTATGTGATATTCGTTAATGCAGAGTCCAGTAGGTGTATTTACTATTAGCGCTATTATACAATTGAACTATATTTAAGGCTAACGTAATCATTATTTATACTCTAGCGTTAGTCATCTCTGAACCAAAATCCGATGATCCGCATTTGATTTGGGTTAATCGTTAATATTGGCAGAGGCAACATAGATTTTCGCAAATTAAATCATTTCAGTTTTATTAGTATTATGACTTAGCTGTTCTTTGTTTTCACATACCTTTTTCATACGCGATCAACGTCTGCCCGTGCGTCTTGTGTGTTGTTCGGTTATATTGCGGGTATTTTTATATATACAACACAGACAGAATCAGAGGACATAAAACTATAAATCGAAGGCAGGCGGACTCATGTAAGCGAATGGGATGCTGTCCTGTGTTCCCCTGATATAGGAACAGCAGTAGCCTGTACATTTCAATGCCAGTGATGTTTTTTAACCAGTGCCGCGTATATATTCGATCGACCTGGATCTGTTTTTCTTTATCACAATATTTAATGCGATTTACGTGTATATCCGAATGGTAAATGCAAATTAAAAGAAACAGAAGATGAATAGCGCGATCAAAAAATATAAATTTACATGGAAATATCTCTATTTTTACCTTGACTGGAGTGTATAAGTAAATCGTCTTTCTTTATCAAATGTATGCACGTCGTGTGTTCCATCTTTTATCGAGGGACGCCATGTTTGCGTGGAAACCAGTTAATGTTGTGTTTCTTCTCAGTCGCTTTGAACATATCGCAGTAAGGCTGTTTTATTTTATTTTATTTTGTTGCACTTAAAACACTAACTAAACGAACTCTACACGTAAGACGCTAACCGCAAACTAAACTAAGAAATTGCTTAAAACCACAATAATTATAAAGAGAAAAAAATCGGACTACCTGAAAGTGAAAATATTTTCATATATTGCGGTTTCCGTAACCATTGTTCTTTCTTGTGTCGATTTCCGTTTTACATCTTCCATCCACCATGCGTCACTTTTGCGATAAGCCCGGGAAATTGAAGGGTTCGTTTTTATTGCTTTATTGCTACTAAAAAAAAAAAGAAACAAGAAGAAGTGTAGCAGAAGAGAATGTGCACACAAAATTCTATTGTAAAGTATATACTCTATATGCAAAGTGTATACAGGCATAATTTCTGAATTATTTATGACTGCAAACAATTCTTGGAGCGGAGCAGCCGACCGACGGTCATGTCTCTGCCTTGTTTACCGGTCCTTTATGTCTTTATTGGGTGTCTTGGTGTTCGGCAATTATAGACGGATAAATCTGAAAGTAAAAATAAAAAATAAATATGTAGAAGTAGAGGTAAGATGTTTTTCTATGGCTGAACGGGTCTGGAGGGGTTTCAGAGGTAACCCCATGCTAAGCCGGGAAGAGTTCTTGGTTCTGGTTGGTCGACAACAGGCCATGACTTAATATTCTTTAATCATGCGGTGTTGTAGGCATTGTCGGGTGTTCAGCTCTCAAGCGTGTTTTTGCGCCCGTCGCTTGAAAATTCGCTCCTTTTCTTGGGGACACTGAACTCGAGTTCGCTAGAATTGCATCACGTGTTTGTGTGAAAGTGTTTCTGTGAAGGTCATACCGTGTGGGCAAAGGATTTCATTCCAGAGATTACACAAATGCCGCCCTTTTATATTTCCACGTCCTCCTACCGTTTTCCTGCAACGACACATACAAATACCACATTTAACGTATGTATATGTATAATATGTTACAGGTGCATTGTAAATTGTCTTATAGACGTTAAATGATATTTGTTTTTGTTTTAGTGTATTTACCTTTTTTTTTAATGCTTTTAGTGGAGAGTTTTGTATTTAAATCTTTTACGACACAATAAAATTATAAATTACTGGCACGAAGGATACTATAACAGATTTTATTGCCAATTAAGTAGCAATGTATGTACATACATACATATATTTTTTTTGTTAATATTCTTGGTGCTAATTGATTTATAAATTTATCTGGATTAGTTGTGTTTACTTTACTAAAATTTAGGTAATAAAATATCCTTGTTGTCACGAACATAATTCTTGCATATTTTATATTAGAGCTGATAAATGTATGTATTAATAATACGTTTGTTAATTAAGTGCGTATCTGAATGAAAACTCTTGGTTTTATGATTGTTCTTTCATAAATGAGTTCTATCATTATGGCGACAGATATCATGCTCTTTTTTATTGATTTGTTAAAAATGGAAGAATTTATCGCATTTTTTAACTACTATTGTTTATTGTACTTCTAAATGACGTTTGCAGTAACAGGATCGCATCCAATTATTAGAGTAGTATACTGAAGTTCATTTTATATGCTGTCAAAATATTACACAATTTGCAATACAAATGTAATATATTTTTACTGCTTTTATAACGGATGCAATAGTATTGGTATTATAACTATACTGAAACCGAGGAATCAGTTAATGCACGTAAGCAATTACTTTATTTATGACGATCCATGACAACCTCACTACTTAATTTATATGAATAATATAATAACTAATAATAATCTACATTTTTGTTTTTAATGAAATAGTTCAAAATGTAGATTATTATGTATTATAACTATTTTCTTAATATTATAGGTGTTAGTAATTATCGGATTGTTTAACTTAACAGAAGCACATTAGGTATATAGTTCGTTTATCAAATTTATAGTTTTTTTTTGTGTGTTGACAGTAACATTCGAAAGCTTAATGTAAGCAAAGCAAGATACTGGTTGCATCGATCGACTATAAATAATAATAAATAATGAAGGCTATTTCTATAATCAATCTCTTAATGAGGTACATCATATACATTAATTTTATATAATACGTAATAAGAATATTAATAATGTGTTATAGAGACTTCATGAAGTATTAAATATGAGTTAAATATTAGTATGTTTACTGTAATACAAAAATGGTGGGACAGATAATTTGGATTTGACAAAGACGATGCTACTGAATCAATTATAGGTTTAGGTGATAATAGCGATACGATATAATTTGTTGCATCTCTTTATATACTACATAATATCAAATTTCAAGTGCTACATAATTACTTATGAAATTTTAAGAAAAGAAATGCATACAAATTTTAATACATATTAGTGGTTAATAGTTATTTATGTACCAAGTCAGTAAAGTGATACTTTATTGAACGAGTCTGACTTACGAGCCAAGCGAGTGAAGCGAGCGCGGCGAGTAAAAGACGAGTTCGATAATAGTATATTAAAATACAAGTTTCATAAGACACGATTTTTGCGCACGCGTTCAAGTTTAGAAAACTCGCCTAGCGGCTCGTTTTCTAAAGAACAAGTACGCAAAATGTCTTATGAAACGTGTATTTTATACTATTTTTTCTATTTCGGTTATTAAAAGTTCAAAAAAGTTTAAAATAAGAGACATGTTTTGTTCGAATATTTTAGAAATTTCGCTTTTTTGAAGTTGGTTACTCTGATTTTTAAGTAGAACGTTTTAAATATTTGAATATCGGTGGTGCTATATGTAATTGTGTTTAAAATTCAGACTGATTTATACAATAAATTATTTCAAATTATCAACAAAAAGGACGAAATAAATAACTGTACGCCCCCAGAGATTCGCAAAATAGCAGAAGACAATTTACAAAATCTTTCGTCCACAAACTCTCTACATATTTATCAAAACAAACTTTTATAACAGTTGTACTATTCAACATGGTAAGTAAATGTCAATAGTAGCATCCGAAAACTTATCATCCAACTCTGCTTAACAATTTATATTGCTAATTAGTAAGTGAAATGTTAGCATGTGTGCTTTTTATTCTTTGTACAATTTTATTGCACATTTTTGTTACTTTAAAGGCTTATATTTTGACATTTAAATACGATTTGGTTCCATTTTTTTCGTTACCAACTTCAAAAAAATAAAATTAGCGTGCGATAAAGTAATACTTTATGCAACCAAAACGGGTGTCGTAAAGTGAACTTTATAGCACCGGAATAGAAAAAGTACTTTATTGTACAGTACGATAAAGTGTTTGTTTACTTCCGCAAAACGCTATGGTAACGCATCGCTTTACTGACGGTTGGCGATAATAGTTATTTATGTAACAAGTCAGTAAAGTGATACTTTACCGAACGAGTCTGGTTTACGAGCCAAGCGAGTGAAGCGAGCGCGGCGAGTAACAGACGAGTTCGGTAAAGGTACTTTACTGACGTGGTGCATACAAAATTTTATCGCCAACCGTTAAAATTGTTAATTTAAGAAATAAAGATATAATAACTTTTGACAGTTTATGACAGTGACAAACGATTTATTTTTAAAAGTCATCAGTCATGCTACGCTGACAGATATTAGCGGCAGGTAAAGTACTTTATTGTACAGTACGATAAAGTGTTTCTTTACCTCCGCAAAACGCTATGGTAACGCATCACTTTACTGACGGTTGGCGATAAAATATATTATTGTTTATAATTTTCATTATTATGTAGTTAGGTAGAGTTACAGTATAAATTTTAAATGTTATATCGCAAATTTGAAATATATATATTTGAATGATCTATAATAATAAACTGTTACTTTTTATAATTATATATTATTTATATAATTATATATATTATATATATATTGATATATGCAGTACTAGTATAATTATCTGAATAATATTTTAATGTAAAAACTCATCCTTTTCTTTTCTTTGCAATTCATAACGATTGACATAATTACTATAGACATATACGTTTCTTCTAGCTATATATTTATTTATAGTTTTCATTTGAAACATACATGAACATAACCTGCAGTATCTATATACAAATTCAAATTAAGGCGGCCTACAATTGGCAACATTGCAAAAAAGAACGTCATGCATTAGATATGACGTACATAAACTGATTCCCCGGTTTCAGTATATAATAGGTATACAGAAGTATTTATACAGTGCGTTCATGA
Organism: Amphimallon solstitiale; assembly: GCA_963170755.1. Taxonomy (NCBI): domain Eukaryota; kingdom Metazoa; phylum Arthropoda; class Insecta; order Coleoptera; family Scarabaeidae; genus Amphimallon; species Amphimallon solstitiale. The sequence goes on along the minus strand of OY720681.1, from coordinate 94,377,331 downwards.
TGAAAGGAACAAATTCGTTTAAAATTCAGGTAATTATTTTGCAGAAAAACACTCGGACAGGTCGAATAGTATTTTTAGTTTAGAATTTTTTGACTTAAGAAAATTATGTACAAAGAAGAAATTATGTCTAAAGAAGAACATATGCAGCAATCATTGCTTTTTTTAAATTTAACACCCTGTATATTATACAATTTTTGAATTGTTGGGTGAATTCTAAACACATTAAACACATTTTTGTGTAACATACCATATCCCCAAAATCAGCGGTTTTCGGAATAATGAGTTTTGTGATAAATTAAAATACACATAGGTAATGAAATAAAATGCTTAAATTGAACAAGGACACCTTGAACATTTTTTAAAAATCCAACAAAAACAACCTGGTATTGCAAATTTTATCTTCAACAAAAAACTCTACTTCAAATTAATCGATTTTCATGTATTTTTTTGAATTTCAAACGTCATTATTCCGAAAACCGCTGATTTTGGGGATATGGTATTTTACACAAAAAGTATTGAGAATTTACCATACAATTCAAATATGGCATAATATACAGTATGTTCCCTTTAAAAAAACCAATGATTGCTGCATATGTTGTTCTTTAGACATCCTGTATATAATTTCCTTATGTCAAAAAATTCACAACTAAAAACACTAATCGACCTGTCCGAGCGTTTTTCTGCAAAATAATTACTTGAATTTTAAACGAATTTGTTCCTTTCATCATGAACGCACTGTATATTCTATTATTTGCTTAGATTTAAAGCAGACATATTTTAATTTAAAAATGTAGCAAAAATATTCATTCATTTTAAATACCTCCTACCAAGATTCCGTACAGGTAATTAATGAATTGTATGGATTGTTTTTATAAATTAAAGCTAGGTCAGATGTATTAGATGATTCCCAAAAAAAAAATTCATTATTTAGTTTATTACATGATTTTTTAACGCAAACAATGACTAAACATATTAAACATACGGTTCAATATGCAAGTTTTTGTGAAACATGAGACACACAATATTGATTAAAATAATTACTAATAATAATATGATAACTAATTCTATTCTAAAATAAAACACAAGTAACTTTTTCATTTGTTATTTAAGGAACATTTTCCTTCTGCAAATCTAAAACCCATTACACGTTATAAATTAAAGTATTTATATATACAGATGCTTAAACAATATTACTATCAGGAGCATATAGTCAGATATTGTGTTTTATTATTTGTGTAAATCGTTGATGTATGTACATTAGAAAAAGGCAGTATTATTTAACCATAAACTTCGAGTAAACCTGGTATTGTTAACTCCCTCAAATCATTTAAACACAATGTGCTCATTTTAGTTTATAGAATTTAATATTTTTTATCTTTTCTCAGGATAAACTATCTGTCTTATCAGAATGAGTAATTTTTCTCTATTGAATAATGCATGCGTTCCTATTAATTATTAAATTGAAGAATGACATCAATTCCACGCTCCCTGGATTCTAAACAGGAATCCATGGGCTCTCGACCAATCACGCTCTCGCATTTACGGAATCCAGCGGCAGATCATCGAATCAAATTCCCTAGCCATAACATTAATCGCGGTTGCATAGTAACTGTAAAAAAATCCTTACATTATAAAATATCAAATGTTTGTTGCTGAAACTCCGCATTTAAAATCTATATATAATATAATAATTTTTTAATTTCTTTTTTTTTGTATAATCATGGAGAAAGTATAGTCTTCTACTCACGCGTAATAGCAATTACCTATTCACGAAATGAAAAAATATCCTCTTTGAAGAATATACCGCGAGATCCAAAATTATATTAATAAAGGTTTGCCATATAATGCAAAAGGTCTGTCTTAAGTTATGTCATTAAGTGTCATACTGTCATTAATATTAATGACAGTGTGACACTGAATGATATAACTTAACACACGTTTTACATTCCATTGATCTCGCGATACTATTCTCATCTCTTGGTTAATAATAGCTATCTAAGGTCTTTTTAAATGATTTTTAAGTCCTATGTTTGATAAGCTTTTAAAAATTGTCCTTTCTCTTGAGAAAATTTCTATACTAACTTATTTCATCCTTATCATTGTACGTATATATATTATTTTTAAAGCAGGCTATTAATCATGATTTGACGAAACGTAGTCTTGTCAATAAGCTTAGCATATCTGCATAACAATTACTTATAATAAAAAAATTTAAATTTATTTTGAAAACATCTCATTTAAATATTCAGTTTTGCTATTTACAAAAACTGTCATGTCAAACGACTATTATCCGTCACTATCATTATATAGACTTCATGTATAACATTAATTATTTTATAAAAATATGTTTTTCAATTTAGTATTTGTAAATTCTGTCACTTTATTAATACCACAACAATAAATCACTTTAATAAACTATGTACTTTAAGAAAACATTTATTTGAGATTAATAATATTAGATATATAATTTCTATACATTGAAAACAATCAAACAAGGCAAATTTTTCATAAAAATAAAAAATAAAGTATTTGTGTATGGCCCTCGTGTAGTATTTTAATAGTTCTAAACTATTAATGAATTTCTTTGTTTGGAAATTGTTCCAGTCAATATCAATTTTTAGTAGCTGTGAATCATCAAGCAACCAAGAGGTCAAAGTTACGAAATACATCGTAACTTGGATCTCTGGGTTATTATTATAACTGTTACAGTATATGCTAGGTCCACCTAATCTCTGGTATAAAAGTCACATAAATACCATTTTATATAAAAAATTAAGAATTAGGTAAGAAGTCTTACTTTCATATGAGTATTATTCATTCACTCTTTAGAATAGAATGTAACGGAGTTTTATTCGCTGTATCATAAAAACTATGATATATCAGGTGCACATATAAAAATAATAATAATAATAATATGTATTTGTTAAACAGACACATAATTCTATTATAAGACAATATATATGTAATCATAATAACTGTAACATAAATGTAAAAACCTAATATTTAATTTAAACTATGTATATTTCTAGATATAACAAAATCGTATGTTAAACATTGACTTAATTGTGAAGCTGATGGAGTGAAGTTAATGTTAATAGCTGAGTTTGCAGGGTTATTATAATAATTACACATCTTATAGACGGGAAGTCTGAACATCGTTTGTCCTTGGAGGTACTGGATAAAACGTACATTTGATCTAGGAAAGGGAACTTTAAGTTAGTTTTATATACACGGCGGTTTAACGGTTCGATATTAAATGCATTCAGTAAATTAATATGATAGTAGCCTTGACGAATATAATCTCTAATCTGGCGAAAAACAGATATTTTAGAAGTCTGGTCTGTACTAATTCGAGTGCATAGATGTGTGTCAATCCATTACACGTATAATCCAATTTTGTTCTTACAGAAGAAAAGCAAAATTGTAGTGTACTATCAATTTTCGAAAAAGTTCTTGCAATTTGGATAATAAAACAAATGGTTTTTAAGTCTGTGGATGATTTCTTTTGTGTGAGTGTTACATATCTTCATATATGCTCAAATTCAACCTGTTATTGATGCAACAAATCTGGAGAGCATATATTAGAGAGCGATACTTATTTACTTTTTCTTACATTGAAGTATATTATATATGACAAATCGTAAGTATTTAATATGCCACGTAATCTCTGTTAAATATAGTCTACTACCTTCATGGCATACTTTCAACAAGCCTGTCCGTGTAGTCCAGTTTTCTCAAATCGCGGACAGGCTTTCTGCGTTTTCATATTTTTCCACATATTTTCGATGAGGTAGGTATTTGGGGACAAGTAGGCCAGTTCATTGTCGTGGGGCCTTTTTCTTCTTTCCAGCATTTGCAGAGTCGGTTTGATGTTTCAGGTGATTATTCTCTTGCAAAGCCCAATTTTTGTTTTTCCGTGGTAATATCTTCTTCACCGATTTTAAAAGGTTACACTTGTACATCTGCACCAATTCTTCGGCGTTCATATGTGGGTAAACAAATCTAAGCAGCCGAAATTGCGTTCAGAGAGAGGCATCATCAAACATTCACGTTAACTGGATAACATGTATACCACTGGTGCACCAAGATCGCTTCAACCGAACCCACGTCCTAAATTTGCTTCATCGGAGAAAACAACTTTGTTTTAATCGCAGTCCATATGTTGGTAGCCCAAGCTTTGCGTTTTTCGAGGTGTTTCTAAGAGAACAAAGGTATTGACGTCGTGGAACGGTAAGATACATCTTGCAATCAATTATCTTGTTGCTGACTTCTATTTCTCTCTTAACAAGAAGAGTGCGAGCCTTGAATTGTCACAGGGATGGAATCCGTTCGAACAACATATTTTGTCCATTGATTTTTTAACCACTTTTGTAGAGTATGATAGTGTTGGTCCTTTTTAATGCGGACATAAGAATAACGGCACACTAATTTTTCTGGTGGGAGAATTACGCCGCAAAAAGTAGACAAGAATATATTTTTTACTCTTCAAGAAAAGGGTCCTTTCTTTGAACACAGAGCGTAACTGTGTTTGGAGATTAATACACTCGTTTATATATTTAGCGTGAAATACATTAGTTGTTTTTGACAGTCAACAACATGAAAAATAGCATCAATATAGACAGAAAATAATGGATATCCAAGAATGGACCTTTGGGGAGCTCCAGAAAAAAAAATAAACATTTTTCGATTGGTATCCTTTGTAATAGACGTAGTTGCTCCTACTAGAAAAATTTGATGTAAATAACGAGACCACTGAAATTGAGAAGCCAATAATGGCACGCTTGTCGAGCATTAGTTTGAATGCTGTTGACAATATTTTAGCTTAAATATTCTTCAAATAACGTTTGATTTGTTACTGTTGGTTGCTTGTTATTAAACCATGGTAATAGTTCGATAGTAAATATTTAATTTGTCGAAAACTTCAGATGTCTTCGAACCATACTATATTTGTGAAAACATCTTAAGTTTTCGACAAATTTATTACAGGAGTATGGTTCGAAGACTTCTAGCTAAATTATTTGCGATCGATCGATAATTATCGATGTAACTAATATCCCTTTATTTATGCACAGCCATCACTCTTCCTACAAAAGCACTTGCAGTTAAAAGATTTAAGAGCAGATTAACTAGCTAGCACAAAGTACCGGAAAAGCTATCGGCGCAATTTTTAAGCATGTAAGTCGTTATACCATAATCACCCTCAATGTTTGCGTTTTTGAGTCTTTTCAATGCATGAAATATGTCTGATTCGTAAATGAGAGATGCAATAATTAAATTGCCATTGCATGTATGAGGTAGGCGCCATAAATTCTCGGTCTGACTGGCTTATACAGGTTCAAACGTGGTCAAACTCCGTCACGTCATGCAAGCACATACGCGATGTGTAAGCTATAAATATGACGCTTCGAAGCCTAGTAGTATTTAGTAACCAGCCAACCAACTTGACTAGCGCACGAAAATGTCTGAAGTAACGAAAATTGATTACCGTGCGGTCATTAAATTTTGAACGAAAGAAGGGCCTTATCGCATTAAACAACGTTTAGACGGCGTTTACAGTGATTTAACTCCTTCATCTTCAACTGTAAAAAAGTTGACAAAATGTTTCCGTTTCGGATAAGAATCACTGGAAGATGCTGATCGGTTAAGTCGACCAATGCAAGTGACAACGCCTCAACAAATTTCAATTATTGAAAATTTACTGCTAGAAGATCGCCGTTTGAAAATGAAGGAATTAGCAGTGATAACAAATATTTACGAAACAAGTATTCGCCGAATTTTCCATGACCATTTGGGTATGAATAAAATAAGTGCTAGAGAGCAGAAAGAAGGCGACCCTCTTTCTGCTCTCCAACGTGAACGTCGAGTCGAATGTGCGCAGTCGTCTTTAAACGAGTTTGGAGGCGACCCAAAACTGGTTTTTCAGTCCATTGTCACAGGGAATGAAACAATGGTTCTGTTTTACGATCCTCTATCGAAAAGGGAGTTCATGGAATGGCGGTGACCTGATGAACCTCGTCCCAGAAAGGCGAAAGTTGTTCAATTAACGAAAAAGATGATGGCCTCAATATTCTGGGATTGTGAGGGCCTTTTGCTAATTGACTTTAAAGAGCGCAATACAAGTGTGAACGACACATTTTATGCGTCTTTATTGCTTAAATTAAGGGACAGTATTCGTGCAAAACGTGGAAAATTTACAAAAGATGTCCGATTATTGCACGACAATGCTTCCGTCCATACTGCCGCCATTTCACAAGCTGCCATACGCGAATGCGGCTTTCAAGAATTGGAACATCCACCGTATAGTCCGGGTATGGCTCCTTGTGATTTTGTTTTGTTTTCTAATTTAAAAAGAGACCTTAGGGGACGTAGTTTTTAGGACGACAGCGAGTTGTAAGCAGCTCTGCCGAGAATTTATGGCGCCTACCTCGTATGTATACATTATGCAATCAGTTGCACTCGTCGAGACAAAAACAAATAGACAAATTATGGAATTTATGCACAAATAAAAATAAATAAAATGATATTATTAATCTCATAACATTTCGATGTTAAGAAATGTTTCAGGTTCTTGTTAAAGAAAGTACTTAACTTTAGTACATTTTTAAAATAAATGACTATCATTTTTATTGTAGATTTCTTAATCAGTAACGAATGCTTCCGGGAAAATATAATTTTGGTTTGTCAGTGAAGCCACTGTGTTTCTTTCATACCTGCTTGCTTTTGGAATTAATAATTAATATTATATTATTATTAGTACCTACACATAACTTTAATATAAAAAGTGTTAATTTGATAGATGATAATTACTTTGTAGTATATATTGGCAGTATATATTGCACAAAATACATATATGAGTCATACCTTGTTTGTGTTCTGTTCCTGTAAATGGCAAATTGTGAATAATAAAACTGCATAGTTTATTCAACTTATTCCAAGTTGGCCGCCCGTCGTTTTGTTGCTCGAAATTAAAATCGAAACGCTGTAAAAAACTTCTAGTTTTATAAATTTAGCCGGATAAACTTGATATCTCGAGGTAATATTCTCAGCAATAAATTTTTGAACATGTGCAGCAAACATAAAAGTAGTGTAAATTTCCTTCAAGGTTTTCATATTTTACTGCCACGTCTGAATATTTACTTTTATCGTCCTGTTTCGCGTGCATTCGTGTATTCGCCTTACGGATGATTGCGAGACAAAATACTTACACCCAGTTTTCTTTCAGCGTGCATAGTTGCAATATAAAGTAAATGGTTCACATAGAAAAAAAGGTATTAAATAAAAGGAAAAATAGCGTGAATATACCCGATGTGTGAATCTATGTCATAGTCATTATTATTTGACAACTTGACAGTGTCAATTTCAAAGTTTCTATTTTCCTAGTTTAATCTATATTTCTTTAATTTTATTTGATTTTGGTCGATGTAACTATCTTTACGATGGTCCTAAATGGAGAGCATAATATTGTCCATAATAACCATCACTTGGAAGACCGTACAAGATTCTCACGGTCATATGACATCAACTCACCTCAAAATGTACATGTAAATAATATATAATACATTAACAAAGGAAGGAGTTCATTTAAATTCGCAATTGTTTAAGTCTTGCTACAAAAGGCATAAGTGTACGGAAAACAATTATATAGAATAGCTCTGAATTTGAAAATCTCTTGAGAAAAGGGCCCTGACAAAAAAATGTAGAGCTGCTGGGTCGGACAAAAAATAACAAAATGGTTAGTCAAGTTATCAAAACATTACAGGGAATAATTGACACTTTGACATTTATGCCAGTCACTGGACAACAGGAATTAGGAACTCACTTAGCCATAAAACAAAGTACAGGCATCCAATGAAATAATAGTTATTTATTATACAAGACAATTACAAGTATTATATTTTAGCTCCAGGTTGTGTTTGTCTCAAAATACCGAGACCTAAAAATCTAATGTTTTTACCCGTGTACAATACACTATTTTTTTCTGTGACGGGAGAATATTATTATAATTATTGTCATATATTAAAGTCAGAAAATCATTCGATGTAAAATTTCAAGTTTTCAATTGGTAGGCAGTTGTACTTATATCCACATTGGACTTGCGCTGCTAAGGAAACCTTTAAAGTAATCAAATATCTGTCAATTTAATTTTGTGTTTTCTCTTACTCCACCGGAATTAGTAGAAGCAGCGAAAATAGAATCGCCAAAATTATTGCCCGCTAAATCGTGGAAAATTTACGAAACCACGTATTCAAGATTTATGGAATGGAAGGAAAAGAAATTGCAGTTTTTTCTCGAAGACGGTGTTATTGGCTTATTTTTCGGAACATATTGGGGATTTTTTAAATAATGCTCGAGTTGAATTTTAGTTAAAAGCCAAGGTTGTTGTTGTGTCTGGTATTACAGGAGCCTGTCGAATTTGTGAAATTAAGCAGATAATTTTAGATGATATTCAATATTCGGGAACGTTAGTAACTGTGAAACTTAAGCAAATAAATAATGATGTAAACAGGAAATATATAGTTACTGAAGAATATATAATATTTTATATAATGTACATAACAAATTCGTCCAGCAACAGCAATGGATGACCGCCTGCTTTATGCATATCGCAATGGAAAATGTATCAATTAGATTGTGGGTAGAAATCAGTTTTATGAGGTACCAGAAATAGCAGCCAATTGCTACGTTTTAGTTAAATCTGGAGGAGACTTGATGACACTAAAGAAACATGGTGGTTGGAAATCATCAACGGTGGCTGAAGAGTATGTTATATATGTTAATGAATCGGTAACGCACAGGCCAAAAGTAGTTAATAAAGTGTTTAGAATGTGTGATAGTGCATTAGAAATAGGACGCAGTTGTCGAACATCAATTCTCATATGTACCTGATATGGTAAGCTGGAATCACATGAGCAGCAAATGAAATAATCAGTTTGTTTCGATATGGTGCTGCATAGGCATGGAAACTTTACATACACAATAATTGCACCATGGTTCCAGTAGTTATGAGAACTATTTTCATTATTATCTAGAATTCCTCAAGAATTACGAGAAATGAATCAAATCTGAATAACTAAATAAATTATATCGTTGAATATGTCTGTTTTTGAATTTCAATTTTATTTAATATTTTATGATATTTTCATTTTATTGCAAAATACTCTTTGATCATACAAGCATACAAGCAGCTAACAATCAAAGAAACATATATTATGTATGTAAATGTATGGCTGTAGATGCCTAGCAAGTTGACACTTTTGGACAAGTCTTGGGATGCTCGATCCAAATGTTTCAATATTAACACATAGGTATATCTATACTTATAAAGATGTAATTAAATCTCTAAAAGGTACAGGAGACGTTGCTGGTGATGGTATAACAAGCAGAGTTTTAAAGGACATTTGTTTGGTGTCAGCAAATAGAATACTAGACATAATAAATACGTCAATGCAGTCAGGGGTATTTCCTAAATACTGGAAAATATCATATATAGTACCTGTCCCAAAAGTCAATGGGACAAAACTGTGTGAAGAATACAGACCTATAAATATAGTGCCATCATACGAAAAAGTGTTGGAAATGTGCGTTAAAAAACAAATCGATAGTTATTGTGATACAAATAGCATAATATCGTTGAACCAGTCAGGTTTCAAGAAATCACACTCTTGTGAAACAGTTTTGGTGAACATTTGCGATAATTGGACGAGGGAAATGGACAGTGGCAAAATGGTGCTGGCTGTGTTTTTGGATTTCCGAAGAGCTTTTGAGACCATCGACCGACAATTACTATTGAAGAAATTGGAAGTCATCGGCTTCAAAGGCATCGCTCTGGAATGGTGTCGTTCATACATGACTGACAGATACCAAAGTGTAAAGTTTAATTGGACAACATCAGGGGTGCGCTCTACTAAATATGGTGTACCACAAGGAACAATATTAGGACCGTTACTTTTTAATTTATATGTTAATGATATTATGCTAAGGACCAAAAACAGTAAGTTACATTTGTTTGCTGATCACTCAATGTTATATGTCAGTGGAAATAATTTAAATGACATGATGGACAAAATAAATGAAGACTTGACTTTATTATATAAATGGTTATGTGCCAATAGTTTAAGTATTAATATAAGTAAATCTAAATTTATAATCATTGGTAGTGCATATAAATTAAATACAATTAATTATGACAATATTAAGATAAAAATAGATAATAATTATTTAGAAAGAGTAAATAGTATAAAATATTTAGGGATAATTATAGACCAGCATTTAAATTTTAAAGAAAATACAAAACATATTCTAAATAAAATGTCTAAAAAAGTAGGTTATTTAAGTAGAATAGGTCAAAATATGCCTACATATATTAAACTGTCTATATATAAATCACTAATTTCCGTACACATTGAATATTGCTCAACAATCCTTTTCAAGTTAAATAATTACGAAACTCAGCAAATGCAAAAAATACAAAACAGGGCTATGAGAACAATTTTAAAGTGTAACAAATATACACCAGTTACATTAATGCTGAGTACATTGAAATTGATGAATGTACATCAAAGAATAAACTACAAAACGATGCTATTTATTTACAAGACTAAAAAAGGTGTTACGCCATCGTATATTAGTCAGAAGTTGATTTATATACATGACACACATAAATATAATACAAGAATCATCAATGATTTCTTTATAGAAAAAGTTAATAGGTCATCAACGGCTAATAATGTTTTTGTTAATGGGCTAAAAATGTTTAACAGCCTGCCGTATGAAAAAAAACATTGTAGTAATATAAATAGATTTAAGAGACAACTGTCATTATATATTTTAGATAAATTTATATAAATAATGTAAGTATATGTAAATAGCGTATTGCTAATAAAGATATATTATTATTACCGCATGTGTCAAATATCATTAGGATTCAATGTGTACGTATAGGTCGCACGTACACATTGAATCCTAATGATATTTGACACATGAAGCTGGTAGAGCAGAAAACATAGTTGCCTTGAGAGAAAACATAATTGAGGCTGCTAATTCAGTAACTGCTCACATGTTAGAAAACTAAGAGTAAATTTCTACGACCGCCTAGGCGCAATGTCTTGCTGTGCAGGGAGGAATCCTTTTTTATTTATTTTATTAGGATTATTTTTTTAGTTTATTACAATTACGCTTTTGTTTGTGTCATGCAGCGTGAACGCAGCTTAATAATTCTCTGCATTTACTGAAAGGAAAAAGAAAAACAAATCCTTGCAACTCGTAAATATTATTTCTGAACGCATTAGAAACACCCGAGTCGGTGGTCCAATGGTTACTGCACGGTTACTGCTAACTTGTATTTGCGAGCATGTATCGGTTGTCGCATCGCTGGCATTGGTAAGGAAAGTAGGGTTACCACGTTGTCACGTATTCCATGGATTGATCGCCTATGGCTAATAAAAATTGACACATGCGGTATGCTAATAATAAGTTGTTGGTGCGTAGCGCTAGCTTCCTTGTCATCTTAATAAGATAAATATAACTGACTAACGCGTACACATCCCGGACCTTCAGGAATTCTATAATTATATGTAGAAACGGATGTTATTAATTATCTATTATTAACTATCTATACATATACATCACTTCTGTTATTTTCTGTAATACAAAACTCACGATTTGAAAAATTGTAATTTATTTTCAGCATATAAGAAAAACCAAAACGTATCCCAGAAACGCACCCAATTTTTTATTTAGGCGTTCCCGTTTTTACTGAATTATAAAATTGAGAGCAATCGCAGATCGAAAATAAATATAAGCCGAGTGAAATTGTTTACATATCTGAGTCGGAAATATAATTCATAAGTTAAAGCAATCACGGTTTGTGTCTGGGATAACGTTTTACGACTAAATGTTGGACATAAAACTAAGACATGTTTATTATGATTGCCCCGTACTATAAATACTGATCATTCCACAGCAAATACTTATTAAATTGATTGAGACTGTGTTACGAAAAACCGAAAAACGGAGACAGACATATCGAATAAAAAAATACGCGAAATCTGTTAAATGTAAATAAAGTTTTATTGTAGCCGTATATATAGTTTCTTTTTACGGTTTACTTACTAAGTTATCTTTTAGTTTCAAAAATAGTTTGCGACTTTACCACACACTTTTAGGTACTATTCCGAGATTGTTTTATGGCGCCAATTATAATTACGTTTATGGCCTAATTATTTAGTTAATACCATTTAATGGTTAATAACTACCGAGAAGTTAATCTTTATGTGAAAATTGTAAATAAATTTATGTTTAATATTGCAGAGCAATTATCGCTATCAATTTTGACCAAAATAAATTTGAACCGTTACATATCATCGTAAATACAGAATTATTTCAATTGTTATGTATACAATTACCAATTCATGGATAATAAATTAAATACTTTATATTTTTGAACAATTTGTTAGCCATATTAAAGCTTGTATTGTATAGACCACCAATACCAGTTAGATCTAAACGACATTAGAAGGAAACTAGAAAATATCAAAAGTCCTGTAATCCTGTTAATTTTAGAAAAACATAAGAAGCATAGTTTCCGAAAGTATCCCTCAAATTCCAAAGAATTGCATAATCCTCTTAAATTTTGGATTTGGTATCATTCATGTCAACTTCCTAACTTATTTGTAATGTATGCTATTGAAGATGAAGATACCGTAAAAAGGCTTTTAAAAAATGTCTCTCTCTCTCTCTGTGTGTGTGTGATCACCATAACGACCAAACGGCTAAAGCTATAAATATCAAACTTTATATTTACTAGTACAATCTTCCTCTTGAGATGTGATTAGATTTTCAATGGAATTAGTGGTCAGAAGTAGTAGCAGCGACTAAATCAAATTTAATTTACTGCAAAGCTCAAAGAAGAAATCTAAATAATACAAAAGTACTCACAACTAAATTTTAAAAATATGTTTGAAAAATACTTTTTTATCGGAAGTAGATCTTTGTATCTTATCGGAAAATAGGTTTTTGCGAATATCTGTCAAGTCATGCTTTCTAGACATATATATTGAGAACACAGAAGCATTTAAATAAAGCTTGATTTAGAATAATTTTTGGATAACAAAATTTTTGAAATTCAAACCGGAAGTAACACTTTTATCTGATAGCAAGCTCTGCTATCATCTTGCTTGCTAACATCTGCTTATCTGTCTGTCTATACCTCCGTGTGTGATAACGGCCAAACTGCTAAGGCTATTAATACCAATATTTTAATTTAAGAACATAATCATTCTATTAAGATCTGAATCCAGACAATGTGGTAAACAGAAAGTAGTGGTAATTAAATTATACCAATATCTCGTCAGCTATAAGTTCAGATAATTTATCTAGGGAACAGAAAAGTACTCTGAAATAAATTTTATAAAAATTTGATAACAAGGGTTTCTAGAAATTCCTACTCGAAATAAGTCCTTCACTTTCGTAGAAAAACTTTTTTTTGCATATATCGTTATGCCTCCTAGAAAATATACTTTGAGTATGACACAATTTAGAGCTTTAATTTGAGTAGTTTTTGTATATAAAGAAATTCAAAATACGCCTTGGAAGTAACATTTTGACTCTTATTTTGTGCCAGTTTTCTGTAAAATCTCCAAAATTATTCATTCTAAGCAGATTTATTACTATCAAAATATTTTGACACGATTTGGAAAACTTCTTGTATAAAAGAAATGTCAAAATTCGCACCGGAAGTAACACTTTTACTTTAATTCAAAAGTAATTTTTGGCAAAATCTCTCAAATTATGCATTTTATCTAGATGCTTTATTAGAATGAAAGTATTACTTAATATAGAGCAACCTTTGAGTAAAAAAAATTTGCAGCATATATGTACGTATTTTTTATATTATCTACCATTAGATTTGTCATCGCTGCATGATTCGTTTGCAACGTATGCTTTTATTGAAATTAGTATTGATTTAATTGCATTATCTTTTTGTTAAGTCTGTTAATTTTATTCAAAAACTGTTTATATTAGATACTGACAATATTTCAAAAAAATATCCTCCACATATGCTTTTCTATTGACTTCGGCGTTAACATTTTAATTTGAACGTATAGTAACTGATCTGTTCTTATTTTAACATTTGAAAATACTTTTCAATGCGTATATGTGACTTTCAAAATTATTCTTACTATTTATTTCATTATATTTCTGGCTCTTAAATTAAATTTATGAAATGCATAAAAGTAAGTATAACTTCTACTAATTAATTAACTCTTTTGATTAATTACACTTTTAAAATAGCCTTGCTTTTGTTTTGTGTAATTAGTTATCTTAACTTAAAAATTGACTATAAGTCAATTTATTAAGTTATTTACACTAAACGACATAAGTTAATTTATTTTTATAAAGAAAACGTGCGTACAATGATCAAATTCTGATTATACTATACTGACCTATTTGAATATTTTAAACAATTTGTATTTGTATTTTAAGTATGTCAGCCTAAATATTATAGAATAAAAGAATGTCTGTTTTTTCATTTTGATAATTCTAGAATGTCAAACAATTAAATTCAATTATAATACTTGTAATATTCGTACTTCGTACTTATTTGTTTACGTTTACGTATATTTACGCTTTCATTATCAGAATTTTACAAATTATTAGTCGCAAACAGAAAACAGAAAGAAAATTTTACTAATTTAAGGTAAAATGCTTTAAGTTATTTTAATAATGCTAATTTTTAAATACATACACTAGGCCTTTATTGTTTTTATATAGTTATTGACATTATACAATGTTCACAACACTTTTTCTAAAACCTTTTGTTACAATCATTGGCTGTGCAATTTTTTTGGTTTATTGCTGGACATTACTTTCCTCCAATAATTTTGATATCTGTTTATTCTTGTTTGCTGGCAATCAATTGTCAATAAGAATTTTAATACGATACGCTCCCTAAATAGCTGTTTTTCTTGTCTGTGTCGCTGTTTAGCAACGCCAGATAGTCTTCGTAGTTTTTCTAATTAATAATTGGCATTGTATTTTGTTTTCGGTTTGTTAAGATTAAAGTTAACAATTATAATGAAACTATAATGACACAAAACAAAACGGATAAATCAATGATAGGCAGAATATTTAGCACATTATCGAAATAAAACGAAATTGTAAAATGCTCTAAGTTCAGAACACATTGAATTTATATTCCCAAATGGTGAAGATTATTTGTTGAAGTCATAAACCAGAAAATTGTGGAATAACAGTGTATCTCACTGCGAGTTGGCTGGTTCTACGCTTAACATTACCTTTAGATTTCTCTGGTTTTCTTACTGAAGGCAATTTGATAAAATACGTATCTAAGTTACTTTTATTTTATGGAGGTTAGCGATTCTTTTTATCGAATTTACACATATGAGCAAAAATCAATTCACTTAATTTACCCAAATATTTCTGAGTAAATTATACCATTGCTATCTAAGGCAAGACTCGTAATGCTACAGTAAAATGTTTGTTCAAACTTTTATAATAGATATTAATGTAATAAATATTACATTTTGTCTAAATAGTTGTTACTCCAAGTTATACATTATGATAAAAATATTCACGTCTAATCAGTAAATAGATTATGAATACTTATATTTTAAGGCGGGTAATATTATTAATAACAGTGGCATTTAACGAGGGAAACCGATGAAGATGAATCAAGAGTTTAGGTCTTACTAAATTGTATATTTTTTTCTAACAGGATGGTAATTATTGACGAGAAACTTACATAAAACTAGAAGTGTAAGCACACGAGTTAATTATGTGTATAAACTTTTAATAATGTTACAAAACACAAGCATTATAAGAGGTTATCTACTCTCCATGTTCAGGACGAATTCGAAGAAGCAAACACCTACTTACTTAATTTGCATGACAGGCGTTAGCATAATAATGACTCGTGGTTACCGCAGCCTCCTGTAATTAGCGTAAATTGATGTTTGAGGAAGTTTTTAGCTACAATACCATTCTATTACATAGTCAATTATTACTAAACTGTGAAACCGTATTTTCTTTAATCTGTAGCGTTTGTTGTAAGCTTTTATATTTAGTACTTCCAAAGCCTGTTGACAAACATTTCAATTTTGCTCTAAGTGTTATCAATTTTTCGAAACGTATGCTTGCACGATGGTATCGTGTTGATTAGAAAAAAATACAGAAAAATAATGATGGAAATGCTTAGAGAAGTAAGTATAACAGGAAGGATGATGGGATTAAAAGTAAATGAATATAAAACCAAAAAAAAATATCAGGTTTGACAAGGAATTCACAAAACGAAGATTTCAGATTGGGAAATATTTTTATGGAAGAAGAATACAATTAAGTATTAGTAGAAAACAGCGTTTGCCATGTAAGTAGAAAGTTATGACAAGCGAAATTAAAAAGTAAAAACTGCAAAATAATAATAGTTTATACAACGAGTCAATAATGACGGTTATTATTCCCGAGAGCCGAATTTACGAAACGAGCCGTGAAGCGGTGAGGGAGTAACTCGGCTCGGGGGTATAATAGTCATTATTGGGAGTTAGTATACACTACTTTATCTACGACTAACAGAAGATTACTAAAAAAATCAAAATAATTAAACGAAAATGTCAGAGTACTATATCGATATGATGTTTGACGGTTAGACAGTTAGTAAAATGGCCGAACTTATCTATCGTTACTACGACAACGTTGTTAACGTTATGTTCTTATTGGCGGGATGCAGGGAATAATGGTAATGTTATGTCTCATTATTCCCCGGTCGCATTTCATTATTTCCTCTGGGTATTATGAGTCCTATTATTAACTAACGCGATTAATATTATGCCTACTATATTGTTTAGTCGTCGATAAAGATTTATACGACATAAATACAACCAAGATGTATGTGGTGGAAACACTGTCTCTCACAAAGAAGCAGTAGGAAGACCTGAGAATCGCGAGAATGATACTGTAACGTTTTCGGGTTCGCAATAAACAATTCGTGCAATTTATTTATTTAAAACAGTCTGTATATTCATACACTTAAAATTAATTACAATATAAAAATATAAAACTAATGTATCACACTTAAACTACTACGATTTAAATTAACACTTGTATTTATTTCTATTACTAATATGTCCGTATATTTATATCACTTAAGGAACTATTTCTTTTTTCTTATATTTATTTCTACGCGCGTCGACTACCTAAGGAACTTCTTAATCTCGAATTATTCATCCATCGGTAACCCAGCCGCCTAATATACACATACGAAACATCTGGAGCATTCGCGTATACTCCATCTCCCTCTCGACGTTTGCAGAACATTCGATAGACATTCTGTCTCCAGGCAGTACAACGCAAATGGATGATCCACTGGTTCATGATGTTTACCAGTCGCGCCGAGATGATTTACAACCTTTTTTTTTGATGTCGCTCGGAAGTCTGCTGGTTTCGTTACAATATTATGGATAATCTTGAAGCTAATGTATACAGAACAATAAATAACTATAATGAACATCGCAGTGTTATAGAAAATAGCTGACGATTTAAGACGGAGTTGACACTAGAGAGCTAAATGATTGGGTAACATATGGGGGGGGGGGGGCGGGGGAGCTGGACCGGTTTCTGTAATTTGTGAGATATTTGAATGGAATCTGTGAGGAATATGGATTGAGGGAAATACATCACTACAAGAAATAGAAGTACATTAAGCAGACTTAACTTCTTAAGGAGAGTAGCGCCATAATAATAATTTCCGAATATGATATCATAGGTTGTACATTTTGTTTAAGTCAGGTTAAAATATAATAACAACTTACAATCGTATTACCGTTTAAATTTCTTGCCTGCGCAATATTAATACAATTTAAATCGTTTTTCAAGTCATATAAAAAGGCACATATTTTTATTTATTTAAATTATATTCAAATCATTTCTCAACACAGAATTACACCTTTTTAGCAAACAGCTAATAAAGTCTTTCCTAATCTTGCAATGACAATTTAGTTAAATAACCATAATTAATTATAAACTAAATAATATTTGTAGGTGTGTTAGAATGTGTACTGCCTTTACAGAAGATTAGTTTTTTATTTATTTTTGTTCATTAATTTATAGATGTATTTAGTGCATATGAAGACATCACATGCAAATAATTTGAATCAAAACTATATTTATAGTTATTTTAAACACTTTAAATGTAAATTTCATTAAATTTAAGAGAATCAGTTCCCATAAAGTAGCGCTGATCTCTTAATATAAAATAATAATATATTTAAATTGCTAATTTGTTGTTTTAGTAAAACACATTGATTTATCCTCTGCAACTTTTGGTCACTTATATTATATATTAAACGAAATTTATAGAAAAACTTCGTGCATTATGTATAGAATAAAATTGGGAAATACAAAATCGATTAATTTAAATTTAAATTGTTGTATGTATCTGACTATGTTGAAACCTAATCGACATTTTTTGTAAATTAAAAACGATATTCAAACCTTTCCATTTCCTGCAATCTTTCGTTTTTGAATACTGATTTACTAACAAGCAAGCCAATATTAGATTTTTATTATCTTTTGATGGATACTTAAATGGTTTTGAATATAAATAAACATACAACATTTTTTTCTTAAAAATACCGATCAAAATATTTCTACTAATTTAATTCTATCTTCGACCATCGTCATATACTAATCTCCTTTATTTTAAACAAAAATCAGTAATTATTTTTTTCCATAATCCTAGAGTGGACTATTTTATAATTAATTTATTAAATTCTTTTGCAGGTAACAGAATAAAATTCTTCCGAAACAGCACAAGCCTCTCTCTATTTAAATTCCTCAATAGGTAAGCAAATTCTTATAGTTTAAGCCACGAATTTCTAATGTTATCTATGGTACATAGTAATGTAATGAACTATCTGGCAGAGAGCTTGGTCATGTCTAATTGAATATGCAAAATGTGGTGTACATGTTCAGTTACCATGTCCACAGTCTTTGCAATCTCCACCACTTTTATTCTATGGCCAAGTAGCACATCATTAACTTTTTTAAATATTCCTGGTCCAGGACGCTCTTATAGTCGCGACTCATGTCGCCACATTTAAAGCAAGAAATTCAGCGGCAAATCTTATGTTTCAAAAGAGCATAATTTCTCATTTTTGGTGTGTATACGTCACAATCTTAGTCGTGTTCATCTTCTTAAAAAGCAAGTACCAAGTTTGCAACGAATAGCGATTTTATCCTGTGTGTAACTTTTATTAAACACGTTTTATTTAAGCAATTGCATTGGCCAAATTTAACTTCAGGCAATGTTGAAAATTTAAAAATGGTAAAGGCAACGCATACCCGAAAATAATATCAATTTTGTTCACAAACAAACACTGATAGTTGAGTCTCATTGCACCTTAGTAAATACCAACAGCATAAACATGGATATGTACGTATTAACGTAGAACTACTTTAATTACGGAAGACTAGCTGACTTAGATTAAGCGAATGATATGTGTATATCTAAAGGAATTTAAAAACTATATCTTCGATAAATGTTTATAAAATAATGTAAACGATTATAGGTCTAGAAAGTTGATTGGTTTAATTCTGATGACTCACTTTTTTCGAGTTTATTATTTATTATTATTATTATTTTGTGTATATTTATTATCGGTGTTTTTATTATTGTGCTGTTATTGATTATGTAGAGCACATTGTAAGGAACTAACTCAAAATCTGTAGATCATCAAATTTTGAATTTGTTTATTTTTATTTTTTTAAGTATATTAATGTTGACTAGTAGGTACGGGAATGGTGTTCACTTATTAAAAAAAAATCGTAAAAAAATCTTATTTTTAGGATTTTGTCTACAGACTACAGCTTGTGCTACGTGAATTATAAGCAGAATTATTTGTTATTAACCTTACAAATTTTATGTAAATATACCATAACAACCCAATTGGCAATCATTCCCCACTTGTAGGGAAATAGCGTAAAATTCTGTAACTTATAGTAATACCATATAATGAGAAATGTTTTACTAAAAATCCAAACGACGGCTCTGGATTTTTTATTTTTCAAGCATAAGTAGCACATATAATTTTTAAAACTGTCAACGTTGCTGCAATCTGCATGGGCTCATGCTTCCCAAAATAACCATATATTACGACGCATGTCTTCCTCAACGATGACGATTCAATTGGTTTAGTCCCATGTTTGGTTTGTTAGTTTCTGATTTTCTTACACTTTTTCCGCTTTGTAAATTTAGATATTTTGTTTTTGTTTGTTTATGATTCTCGTTTTTTCAACCACGGTTGTTCTTTCAATGGAGTGCGAGTTAAAATTTGAGAATGTTGCTTTTTAGACACTAGTGCTAGCTAGCATGCTATTGTCTTGAATATAATAAGGAAGAAAGGAAATTACATTGATGAGTACTTCCATTCTTTGAGCTTCTATTTAAACCTAGTCGGTTCTGCTACTTTTTGTAAAGTTTCAGGTCCCAAATATCTTCATCGGAGAAAACGCTAGGATTGATTGCTGCACTCATTGCGCATATAACTGTAACTAATTGTCCTCGCTTCTGAAGAAGCTCTTGTTCACTTGCCACTTTCCTGGTTCTTTTTTGCTTTTTGCGCTAAAATTATTTCTCTCTCCATAACGGTACTGATGCTAGTTTCGTTCATGTTACATATTTTCTTTCCAATAAATTAAAATTGAATCACGGACCACAGATTTTTAGAAAATCCATGCCTACTAAAAGAAGTCACACGATTGATCCCTGTATCTTTCGTTGTGATATTGTTGGATTCCTTTTTTAAAAAAATATATAACCAATCTCTTCAATCTAGTTTTGTCGATTGATTTGTTTACCATATGATTTTCTTTGCAAAATTGAAGGCTGTTTCTTTAAACTGTCTCGTTGTCAATCCATAGAAAAGTGGACCCATTTATTTCAGGTGATAGGCAATCACTTGTTCCTGTTCCTATCAAGAAACCCGCTTTTCTCCCTAACTTTTTACTATAAATGGGTTGACTTTGGATAGCAAGGTGCTCAACGGAATACCATCAGTAAGAACTGCGTGGGGATTATGTGCTCCATTCAAGAATTGGAGGTTCAACAACAGGCAATGAATCTTCTTCTTCTTGTTGTAGTGGCTTTTAAGTCAGGCCTTAGGCCTTTTACTTTTAGTCTTATCTGTATTAATCTTATTGGGGTTTGATGGAAATGAACTCTTTCAGAGGATTCTTACAGAAGAGGGCCTAGGTGAGGGAATGAAGGCGACACAAGTAACCGGGTATCTAAACACAATGGTCTGGCGGAACAAATACCTGACTAAGGAAAGTAAAGTACGAGTATACAGAGCTATGGTTCGCCCAGTACTAGCATACTTCACGGAGACAAGAGCAGATACCAAGAAAACTAAACAAAAAATTCGAACGATAGAAATGAAGATTCTCAGAAAAATATCGAATGGTACTTTACGAGATAGACAGACGTGTAGATCCATAAGAGAAGGATGCGAAGTGCAGGATGTGATGAAGTGGAGTAAGCGAAGAAGGAAGGAATGGGATGACCATGTCGAGAGAATGCAAACCAACAGACTAGCATATATATATGCAAACATGAGAGACCAAAAGGATAGCGATAACAAGGATGACCACCAAAGAGATGGGGACAAAGTTGGTTTTCCTCATCCGCTGAATAGAAACAGGCCAGGCAAACAGGGGATGACCCTAGCTAAAAGGAGAACAAGAAAAAGATTCAAGAATGCATCCGAAGCCCTCTGAAAATTGTCTTTGCTTCATTAGTCCTTCATTTTTTTCTCTTATACTTACGTGGCATCAATTTCAGAAATAATACTACTATAATATAATGACGAAATGATGTCATTTAAGTATATGTGGGGTAATAACGTCACTGATGGTAACAGCCAAACCAAAATGATCGTCATTACAAGAAAATGTATGTTATAATATTGAGTGAAGAGAATGTGATTGAATCGAGTATGAATTCTGTGCATGCTCGAGTAATTCACTAATGGTTAATGCTCACATATAAGTACTTACAATTTAATGAAAAGAGTCACACTGGTAGATCAAATAGACCACTAAATATTTTCGTCTCATTACATGAACGGTATTAAAGACAATATATTTCCGAGGCTTACATTCACTTGCATCGAAAAAATTTAAAGGGGCTAGCAAAACGAAACCGATGAAATTGCTTATTATATTAGTAAAAGAGTGACCGTCATTACATGCCGAGGGCAATTATCCGGCGCTTCCTTAAAATTATTATTATTATATCAATAGTTTTTCGGACATTTGTATTATAAGATACCACAGTGGCAACTATCTATTTATTTTTATGCCATTGGTATTAATAGATCTATATATTTTTTGCAATACGCAATATTTTATGTTCATCAGCTAGGTTATTTTCTTTTCAAACTTCCCATTCGCCTGCAATCTACTGCCATCCATTATTTAGATATATCAGAGTTGTAGAAGCAGGGTCATAAATATTATTGAATATAATTTACTACCTACTCCGCCTCTATACATGTATGTAATACCGACCTACACCGGTTGGATCTACATTTTGAAAAGAAACATCACGTCCTACATGTATTCTCTCTTTATCATTACAGATCTATTTACTGGAATTCATTTCCGCGCATTGACGTAACGACTGAGACATTTAGAATGTAATATATTTTTATTAGTAACATTGTTGCATGCCGCCATCCAACCATGCTTGCAAATTAATGTGAGCATCGGATAATTTTTCAGAGATCAGTTTTGCTATATTTATTGCATTATGTGTTTTTCCTAACGAACACGTCTTTTAATGAAGACATCCAAGAAGAGTACAGATATGTTTCTAATTATCCTTACTTTGAGAATGTTTAAAACAATCACTTTAATAAATCATAGGTAGTTAATGATTGTACATGTTTTGCAATTAAGTTGTTTAGTGTACGTAATTGGTACTTATATTCGAAGTTAAGCTGCCGACAATTATTATATTCTTCAGCGTGGGCAATACAGTTATGAATAGTAGTGTAATGTCGGCATATGATCAAAAATGCTTCGAAATAAGAAAATAGTGTTTAAAATGAGAGTTATTTTCTACATTTTTTATCGTCAAATTATATCTACTTATTAAACTAAAAAATCACTTTTTTCTTATCGAGATTTTTCAATGGAATAAATATACCAATTGTTTAAACGTAATCTATATCTGGACATTTTAGTGAAAATTCGCTTTGTTAGATCAGAAAGTGATTAGTTTCTTTAATACCTTGGGATGATAATGATAATGCACTGCGTATCTATTTACGAAGAAGTGTTTTTAAGTTTGCTGAATGGAGGAGTTGAATTATAATGAGAGAGTTCTTTCGTGTATTAACGTGTTGATAGTGACATTTCATTAGTTTAAATATAATGCTTTAACACAATCGCGTCAGTAGTCTAAACTATCATCGACCAAGTTCCTTACAAAACAAGAAAAGTCCGTTCATACCATACTGGAAGAGATGTCATCGGATTACGGGGATTCATGCACGGGAAAAATTATGGGTTTTAAGTGGCACACTCGCCTTAAGCAAGAGGGAATCACTTGAAGACGACCCACAGCCGAGGCTGCCTATCGAGGTCACGATTTAAGAAATTTGTTAAAAAAATTAATATTGGAGTTCGGCTAAATAAGACAACTCGCAGCAATGACTGGAGTATTTGAACAACTTCTCGTGTCTAAGGTTCACGCTGCAGAAGCAACAACGCGTGAAATGTTTCCGTGCATTTTAGAACCTCGGCAATGAAGGCAGGGATGGCGTATTGAGTAGTATTTTTGCTGGGTATGAAACGTGGGGTCATTAATATGAATATGAGTCCAAGGAAGACTTTATACAGAGGCATAAAAAAGGCATACCGTCACAAGTTTAAGGTGTCACATTCGGCCGGAAAATTCAGGGATTATATTTTCTGGGAATCCTGTTAATTGATTACAAAGATAAGGGCTTCTCCATAACTGCGCTGAATAATACGCTTCAATCCAGGAAAAGTTAAAAGAAGTCTTAAAAGAAAAAAACAAAGGGAAAATTGACGAAATTTCTTGTGTTCCTGCAAGAGTCATGTTGTGCTGCCTGCCCTGCATAAAGTGTGCTTCGATATTTTGAAATACTCATCCTATAGTCCAGACCCGGCTCCTTGAAATATTTAAATTTAATTCATTTTATTGGCACCAGTTTAACACCAGTTAATGTTTTTCTGCAACTGGTGTGTCAATTGCGTTTTCGACACATCGGTATTAGTTCAAATCTTCCGTCCATCCTAAAGAAGAACATGTCAAACCTTGAACAGTATAACAAAAACCAATAAAGGTAAGTTGGATTTTAGATCTACCAATTTGATTTTCTAAATAAATAAATATTAGGAGAATTATACTTAAAACGGCATACTTTTTGTTTTGATAGCTAATACGGCATAACAAAAATATATTAAATTTTCAAAAAATTGAAATAGATGTATGGGGAAGGAGACATATCATTATGACACCGTGTATCTTAGCTTGCATGACCAACAAAAATGGGAATAACTGTTCCTCTTTCAATGGTTTATCGTATTTGATGAAACCGCTAAATAGATCGGTTACCATGTGTCCTGTTTCATAAAATAATTCGAGGAATCCTGGTGCGCCTCAAATAGTTCTGCTTTATGATTTTTTCGAAGAACTCACATATGCCGCATCAGTGACATGAGCCCCTTTCTGCACTTGTCACGCTACGACTTGCTTTTTGCTTTTTTGGCAAATATCTTTGGGCGCTTTTTGCGGGTTGAAAGACCGAACTTGACCATATTATACGGTCTACTATTAGGAATACTTTCTAACAATTCCAACGATTTGGTTTGCGTATTTTAACATTTACCAGCGTATTTCAGGGGCAACATTATTTACGGGTGAATATAAATATGTTTTCTGAATGTACTTGGTGGTTGTTTATCACTAAAATACGACTGGGCGAAGGTCGGATGAGAAATATCAAAGGATCCGCCAATACTGTTGATTCTTTATGGTTGTTGTTCTCTGATAACATATTAACATATTTTATTATTAACTTTCATTAACAAATATAATACTTCCAAAAATATCTGAGCTAGAATCTAGAATAGAAAGGTATTTTACATAGATAAAAGAACAAGAATCTTATTAGAAGTATTTCTATTTGATTTATATAATCTATTTTTCTCAGTGTAATTATAACTAGAGACTGGAAAATATGCACTTACAATATGCAATATGCACTTATGATGTGCATTTATTTATTATGTTTTAGGAAATTAAAATTCATTTGTCGTATTTACAAATTGCATATTTATTTATTACAATAAAAAACCATATATTTCTTTAAATTTTCCATAGTTAAATTATGTCTACGATCTGTAAGTATATGTTTACATTGGGAAAATGTTCTTAGAACATCGCAAGATGTGATCGGTGCATTCTTAAAACTTGGTATTAATGAGGGGCTTATATTAATGTCTTCATTAAAATTGCCATTAATTACATTATTTATAGATTTTAATGTAACAAAACCTCCATTTTTGCTTAGAATTGCGGGTAATTTTTCTTTAATTCTTTTTCCAATCAATCCGTTGACTTTTCCAATTTTCTCTTCAATATCATTTACAATGCCAACACCATCATTTACAGATAAAATTCTATCTTCTAATCTAGTAACTGCCTGCTCAATTATCGTAAAATTAGATTTAATATATGATAGCTGATTTGTATTGTCGAATTATTGAAAATTACGTTACACTTTTCTATGGCAAGGCTGGTTGCTGAATGAAATTGAGTTACAACATTTTTGATGCCTTCGTAATTATCGGAAAGAAACACAGCACATTTAAGCCATGTTCCCAATCTTGTTAAGATAGGTTCTGGTGGCAATGGAATGCTGGGAAGTAATTCGTTATATAATTGCACTCGTAAGGGCGCTTTTAAAAATACTTTTTCGATATCACTAATTAAATTATTTACATCTGGAAACTCTGATCTAAC
Organism: Amphimallon solstitiale; assembly: GCA_963170755.1. Lineage (NCBI taxonomy): Eukaryota > Metazoa > Arthropoda > Insecta > Coleoptera > Scarabaeidae > Amphimallon > Amphimallon solstitiale. The sequence continues at coordinate 94,351,263 of OY720681.1, read as the reverse complement.
TTTTTCAGCAACCCTATTTAAACCATGAGCCAAACAAGTACTATGTATTAAATAGGGAAAAAAAATTTTCAGACTTTGAGCTGATTTTAACATATACGAAGCGGCGTCAGTCACCATTAACAGAAATTTTTCAAAAGGTACTTTGTCGGGTGAAAAGAAATTCGCTAAGGACTCATTAATAAACCTGGCTATGGTAACATGATTTGTTTTGTCAAAATTACCTACATTAATTAAATGTCTTTTAGATTGAGTTGAACCATTTAAGTTTCCAATAATCAAATTAGCAATCTGACGGCCCTTTGTGTCGGTAGTTTCATCAACAGAAAGCCAAAGATTTTGGGTTCCTTTCTAATACCATCGGTAACATCTTCATAAATTTCGTTGACGTATTTCTTGCACAGAGCTGAGGAACTGGGTACATAAATGGGTTTATCATCGACTTTGCAATAAGTTTTCAGGAATTTTTGAAATATCGAATTGTCCAATTTATGTAAAGGAATATTACAACCCACAAAAAAGGATTACACAAATCTTTGGAAAATGCTTCTTGTGGATTCTTCGAATTATTGAGAAAACTTTCCTCCAAAAGTTGCTGCCGCGGTTTATTCAAATTTTCAGAAACCCTGTTCTGATGAAATGTTGTGTTCAAATGTTGCACTACTTGAAATTTATTCTGGCAGGTATCTGTGTAACAAATATATATTTTTAACATTCAGTTATAATAATTATTATTAATTACTATATTACTACAAAAACTAGAAAAATAAATTGTCTGGTTTTGTAAAGTTCTCCAGTTGTTTAAATTTGATTGTTTTTGGTTATTTTGGTGTGTATGACAAAGAAATATTACAAAGATATATTAACTTTAAAAAACATAAAATTAAACATATCTAATAATAACTTATTATGAAATTGTTTCATTATATTTATGAACACAAAAAAAATTCTCATAATTGTAGAACTTGTTATTGACAAAATATTTCAAAATTCAACTTACCCTTTTGTCGCAGAGTGTGCACAAAACACTTTCTTCGTCAATAATTTTTAGTGCACTGCAATCACTTATCCAATTTTTTTTATTAGAGATGACTTCGCTTTAACTATCTTCGGCATTTTCAAAACTTTTTAATTCACTTTTGTTTCACCAAATAGCACAGACCTTAACACGTTTACGAATGAACAAAGTATAAAGGAAATTATTTCTTTTTCTTATATTGATATTAGGCGTACGGTATAATATACCTGCATTAATACCTACATTTCTGAAAAGGATTTCTTATGTAAGTTCTAATTGCCCTAACCGATTATCAGTACAGTAAAATCCTATTTTTGGGAGAGTCCATCTCATTATTAATTAAATGGACTTTTAATGAGTCATTAATGCAAAGTTGAAGGAATGCAATCCCTTCACGTTTACACAAACAAATTAAATATCTTTAAATATCAGATTTTATTATGGTTCTTACGAAAATGGCGAATATATGCATAAATATGCAAAATAATTATGAAATATGTACGTACATATGCAGTTATGGTAAAGTGTCCAAATATGCATTATATGCACTTAAAAAATGATAAAAAACGTATTCTGAGGGTGGAAAATGGATAAGTACACAGTATAGAAGGGATATACCAAAAAACAACAAATATGCATTTTGCATAAAATCCAGTCTCTAATTATAACCGAAAATGTATCAATAATAAAGTGTTCAGTTTAATATAGCCATCCTGACGTGTTAAAACAGGTCTCTCAAATATTTACTCTTGATGTAAGCAAAATGCAAAATACACACGCACGCACGACGCACACAAGTGGTAATTATAAAAACAATGTAAATATGAAGTGAGCTACTGAAGGTTCAACGGGTTTATTACTCAACTTCCTCATAAATCAGTGCCTCCTCTACGAAACAGCAAGTTTTGTAGCCGCTCCTCGTCGCCCATACGATATGGATACAGAGAAGCAATAATATTTAACTTAATGGCACTGTATAAAGTTAATGGCTTTATGATAGCCATTACGTTCGGTGGAGGGTTTTGGGACGAGCCGAGCGGCAAATTCATAACTAGGAGGAGGACAATTCTTATGAATGGAAAAGCATCATCATCGTAGAAACGTAGCATCTTATATATATATACATATATACCGAGTAAAAGTATGACAACTTTTTTTTATGACCATTCTGAATATAAATACCATTTGCTCAACCTCATTGCGTTACAATCCCGGTGAAATATTTCCACAAAAAAATTGATCGGTCGAGTGAATTTCTTGAATGACAGTGGCACGGATCGATTTCAATTATGCAGATTGAATTGTATCTCTTTTGCTGACTAGGAGGGATCAGTTTTTATTGTGGAACGTTATGACTATAAACTGTCATGGAATCTGAAAATAAAATTATGAATAATAATGTATGATGTGGCTTAATGGATTGGGAGCTCTCTGGTATATTGCAATTTCGCTAATTGAGTGATAATAAAGTTTAGGAAGATAAAGCAACGGTTCACGAATGGAATAAATGAAATGAAATTAAGGCTTATTTCAACTGTATTATTTAATGCTTTATCGTGATTGGCTGCTGTTTTCCCTAATGGAGATGCGGTATTTTTGAAGAACGCAATAGTTGTTTTTAACAAAAGTGGTGCGATTTTACCTTCATTATTTGATTATGAAATGAAAGCACTTTTAATAACTAAATGTATAGATCATTTAGAAATATATTCATGTTTGCCTGTAATAAGAAAACCATTTTGATTGACGACATTTTTAGTAAAGAAAATGCATATTTATGGAACTATGTCGTGTTATATCTGCCATATTTACATTAAATATTGATAATAATTCTTAGTACAGTTAAGTTACATATGTCTGATATCGATGAAGTTAATTTGGAACAAAATTAGTCGAACTAACTAAATTGAGTAACGTATTCATGATTATAATGCTATTTAAATTGTAAAAATGTGGAATCAATTTATTATAAGGGAAATCAGATAATTTTCATTATGTGGCATGCAGTGAAGTTGTGACAAGGATAGCCTTGAAATATCAGCCGTAGTTACACAGATACTTGATATTTTGGAGAAGTCATAAAATAAATTTTGATGCATTAGACAGAAATATAAAAATTACGTTTATAAATTTGAATATCGAATTTATATTAAATATATAATTAAAATATTATACATATTAATTTAAAAAGCATAAAGGTCGATGTGGAAATATAAAAGGAAATTTATGAAGTCTGGACTAATGAAGAATTAAAGGATTGCGGATTAGATAGAATCTAATATACATAAAAAAAAGAAAAGGATATATAAGGAGTTTTGAAAATCTTATTAATCGAAATGCAAAAGACGTTGTATTGGACAAAAGACGGAAAGGAAGCATACAAATTACGCTTTATATTATCGCACTTTAAGGTTAAATATCTATTACATTATATTATTGGGGTAAACTAAATATTGTAAAATACTTATGTTACACTTATTACTAGGGGGCGGACGTCCCACATTTAAACTACGACGGAGTTACAACGGAGCAAAGAAATAGTGTAAATAACACACATTTACTGATTAGCATTATTCATATAGTGAACTGCAACATCTATTGTTTACTTGAAAAGTTATTAAAAACGACAACAAGAATTGCTCATCAAAAAAGTAATTTATGAGTAAAATCCTTTCTTCATCGGCGTAGGTAGAAGCGCGAGAGGTTTCTAACATTTATTATATTAACCTTATCTTTACCAAGAGAAGTAAAGTTACATATATGTATACACCTATTCATACTTACGTTAGTTTCGTTTTTAATTGTTTTGACTGTTAATTACGTAGTTAGTAATTTATGTAGTAGTTCCTGTTTAATCCCGTTTCATTGAATCGACTTTTCCCAATTATCTATAGACTTAAGTGTGCACTGGATTTCGTTCAGTTTCAATAACATACGCGTACTTTTTAGTTATCATTTATTTAGATCTAGAACATTGTTTATGTTACTTTTTCAGATATGATATCGAAGAACGTCGAGAAATACATCGTGAAACAATGGCGAGTTGGATTGAGGGACATACTGATTGTATGTCCATTGTCAGTGATTCCGAGATTCCGATATTTATTGCAAAGTCTTTAAAATATCGTTACAGAATGCCCAAAAAAGGGCACGCACAACGTCACTTAGCATCGCTAAAACATACACGGAAATTGGACCCGTTGAAAGCTGAAAATTTTAACGAAGAACTCTGTGAAGCTTTAATGGCGAACAACATTTTGGCAAATTATTGGATTGTATCTGTTCTCCAAAAAAATATTTACATTCTTAAATAACTTTGAAAACAAAAATAAAACATTTTAAGCAGTTGAAGTGTGTTTGAGTAATTTATATTTCAGCCTTAAACAAAAAACAAAAAATTAAACAAATCAAAAGATATTTTTGAAAATCTTCAATACGAATCGATCAATTTTAAAAAAGTTAACGCGAAAATGTACTGCTTCAAAAGACCTTTAAAATAACGTATTACTCGATATCCCTTTCCATTTAAGATTTAATGGGGTAGCTCCCGGGGGCGGGGGGTTAAAGTGGGTGAGTCAATTTTTGCATTAAGAAATGGCCCCCACGATAATGCTTCTTAGCTGTTTCAGGGAATTTTTTATAGATTTCCAGAAATGTGGAATGGAAAGTTTTCAAATGGAAAGCCTGTATATTACTTTAAATAAATAGCATTCGTTAAAAGAATCGCGCAAAACATTCCAATTCAAAATCAAAAGTAAAATGCCAATGCTTAAAGTATTTTTTAAGAAGACCCCATTTTATTTACGATAGGCGATATATTCTATCATAAAACCATAAGAATCTCCGTCTCTGATATTAAACCACACAAATAGTACATGGCGCAAAATTTATTTTACATTACATCAATACAATAAGTTCAAACAAAACTCATATAATGAAATCGATTTACGAAAATACAAGTAATACTTATAATTGCTTAATTCAAATATTTTGTACAAAGTTATTTACTCTAAATTATATTTTTTAATAAAATATTTCAGACAAGACTGTGTTCTAAAAGTTATATATTATTAGAGTAACTGTTTGACAAAGTAACGAATATTTGAAACCAGTATTCGTTACTTCGGATCTTATCGAGTAACAAATACTTTAGTAGCGGATAGTTACATATGCAACACACAAGAAATGTAATTTTATTTTAATTTAGGCTGGAATGCATTTTTCCAATCTTCCAGATTTTTTTTTCAATTGAAAACATTTAATTGAGTTATTTCCATCCTTGGAGCTTAATAAACAAAACAAAAAAGAATCAACCAAATATGTCCTTCCTGTCGTTAGTTATAATTGAGAGTGCATATATAAATTATGATTTTTGTAGTTTGTCCGAATTTTCCGACTTTCCTTTGAAATTGTCCGGAATTTTTTTTCCTGAAAACTTTTCCAGGATCATAACAAAAAAAAACAAAAAAGAATTACGCATATCCATCGTTCAAATCGTGAGTTGTGGTCTTGAGTTCATACAAAAATCTTATAGAAAAAAGCACTTCCAGGTTTTCCTGAATTTTCCAATTTTCCGTGTAACTTTTCTAAATTTTCATTCCTTCGAAACCCTATTCGGACTATTACGAACATTTTTAAAAAAAAACACGAGCCAAATCGATCCTGCCGTTCTCAAGTGATGGGCTTACCAACGAACTGTATTTAATTTTTATTTATATAGATATTGACTACTTACATTTGGTAAAAGTAAAACAACACTATGTGAATTAAAAAGTGCGTAGTATGGTGTACAAGTTCTAATCATTACAATATTAATTTCGTTAACACAATTAGTAGTTGAACTAATAATATTGATAATATTCGTTACCTTCGTTACCAAGACAGGATTAGCAAAGGAATATAAAAAATTTATATTGTTAAGGAATAACACTTTATGATTATTACTTCTAGGAATACTACATAAACAATAATCATTGTTCGCGGACGCATCTGACAGATTCAACGAAAATACATTAGTGCTTCTCAGATCATTTAAATCTAAACAACTATACCTCAACAACACATTAGTTACTATGTTACTATTGTCTGTTCGTTGTTAGTTCTGTATTGACCAAGAAACCTTAAGATTTCTTTATGAGAATGGAAAAATCCTTTAAGGACACCAATCATAGTCATTCTGATAAGTGTTTTCTGCCCGGTGAATTAGTAAAATATCCTGATCTAGCCGAAACCTTTTTCTATCTATTTTTTTATTGAAATTTATTTCAACGTTTTTTGTTTTATTTTTGTTCTCCTTGAATAAAAGTGCAACGGTTACGTTTAACCTCACGAAGTACGTGTTATGACAAACATTATTACTGTAATTTATCCAAAAATCTTTACATTTACAAAATATAGCAAACAAAAGGGAAACAAACAACATTTATTGTTAACCAAATACCATATTTACCATAAAAATACAGTGTTAGTGGAATAATTATATGAGAATTGCTTAGCAGTATGAATTAAAGTATTGCCATTGTTAAGATTAACAGGTATATTGTTAGTCCTAGAATATTTTTTAAAGTAAGCTATACTGCTTATACTAATTGAGATTTCTTACAGTGCAGCTTTATCATCATCGACTTTATTGTTAACTGAATATATACAGCTGAAAAATAAAAACAGATTCGCCTTTTATTTAAAGTTAAAATGTGGAAATTTGCTAACAAACTGTGCTCAATGCTATTTTGACCGTAGAAATTTTTGACGACTTTTGGCTGGACGAAAGTTTAGTGAAATTATTAAATATATGCACAGAATTCAATAAATACACAGGGAAATTTATTTGCGGGTAAAAGTTCAACAAGACATCTCTTACGTTGACGGAGTGTCATTAAAAAGTTTTATCGTCGCTTTAGTGTGGCAGTTTGCACGTGGTCGAACGAGCCATAATGATATTGTTACATCAATAAACCTATCTGCTACATCTAAACATTTGACACTACTTTTATACGCTAATAAAAATTTAATTTCGAATATGATTGACGGCCGAGACCTGTTGGATTATATTATTATTGTTATTATTGCACCGCTAGACAAGTTAAAGTTTAGTGTGGTATGACCATACCATATACCATTCTCCTTTTTTAAAACTCTTAACTTCGTTCTTTCGGTATCTCTACAAACATGATAAATAATGGTAATTTTAACTCTGGAAGTTATTAATCATTCGGGCCCTGATTTTGATTTATCTATTAGCTGCTTTTATATGCCTTTAATTACACTTTACGATGCGTCATATATCTTACAAAGTGCGGGAACGTTTTACAGTGTTACACGAAAAAAAAAACCTTGGCTCTCATTCTTATAACTTCTTTTAAAATAGCTGCCACCGGCGTTATAAAATTCATTTTCTAGTTGTTTTTAATACTATGTATACAAAGATTCCAATGCTTGGAGAATATTTTATGCCCTTTGTTTACGAATGAATTTCAATTAATAGTTCTTATTGATTGGCTTTTATTGATATGTTATATATATACACGGAAACAATCAACGTTCTACTAAACAAGAATTGAATTAAATATGAAATACAGCCGTTCAAAAACCGGAACTTGTCGGTATACAAATAATAATAATGATATAATATATTGCCTCATAGGTGAATCTAATAATAGGGATACAACCTTTAAATATGGTATATATTATACAGTACAATTTCGATTATCCGAATCGCGATTATATAAAATCCGGTTTATCCGAAACAAACTATTTAAAAACAAAAATCCCGATTAACCGAAAAAATTCGCATTATACGAAACGCGTCTGGGATTCACCTATACTGCTAGGTGGTTCCCCTCGGGGTTTCACGGCAATATGACGGTCTAAAATGCGAATAGTTTTGGTTAGCCGACAGAGCGTTACAAGTACATATGTATTAACGTCTGTTATTATCGCAAAAAGAGTAGTTTTATTCTCAAATATTTTACAAAATGCAGTGTCAGAGCAATAAACGTAAACGCGTTGTTATCAGCTTGCAGGAAAAACTTAAAGCGGTTCGACGATTAGATAATGGTGAATTGCTTAAAAATATAGCAAAGGAAGGCGTAGGCGTGAATACGGTTGCAGAATGGAGAAAAAATCGCGAAAAACTTGTGTTTTGTCATCGCCGACCCCGGCACGAAAAAGTATGAAAAGAGGTGAATACGAAAAAGTGGATGATTCTTTATCTTTATGGTTTACAAAGAATCGAAAACGTGGAATACCAATTTCGGGGACCATTTTAAAACAAAAAGCAGTGAGTTTAAGCGAAGAATTGCCGGTCATTGAAGCGCCTGAAAGTTTTTTTGCAAGTGATGGATGGCTAGACCGATGGAAAAAAAGACATGGTGCACGTCAACTGAAAGTTTGTGGGGAAAAGTTGTCTGCCGATGTATCTGCCGCAAAAAAATTTGCAGAGAATTTTATGGAGCTTATGAAAGAAAATGATTTACAACCAGACCAGATCTACAATTGTGACGAAACCGGCTTGAACTACAAAATGTTTCCCTCAAGTACCTTAGCTTCAAAAACGGAAGCTGGAGCACCTGGTTACAAACGTAGCAAAGAACGTATCACTGTTCTTGCATGCACTAATGCTTCTGGGAGACACAAACTTCCATTATTATGTAATGTCAGCAAATCCACGAGCCTTCAAGAATATTCGTCCCAATGCTTTACCTGTTTTGTATAAAAATCAAAAAAAAAGGCTGGATGAATGCAAATCTATTCAAAAATTGGTTTTTGGAAGATTTCGTACCAAAAGTAGAGTCTTCTTTAAAAGAGCACGGATACCCCAGAAAATGTGTTTTGTTACTAGACAATCACTCACCCGAGTGCGGAGCAACTTGAAAGTGGGACAATAAAAGCAATGTTTTTGCCTCCTGCTGTAACTTCTCTCATTCAGCCCATGGATCAGGGTGTGCGGGAAAATTTAAAACGAAATTACAGGTGTTTGCTATTCGAGCATATTTTGGAAGAAGTAGATGAGGGTGCCAATCTCACTGAATGTCTAAAGAAGTTAAACTTGAAAAATGTTGTATATTGGATAGCTTCAGCTTGGAATCAAGTAAAAGGTAGAACCCTGGAAAAATCTTGGTCAAAATTGATTCAACACGAGGAGGGACGTATCACAGAAGCAGAGTCCGACCATGAAGAAAGTTTACAGCAAATTTTCACGAAAAAGCCAGGATGTGAAAATGTTACGGAAACAGAAGTTAATGAATGGTTAAACAGTGATAATGTAGAAGATGAAATGACTGACCAAGAATTAATTGAAAGTGTTTGCAAAAATTCTAATGAAATAAGCAGTGATGACGATGACGAAGTAGAATGCATTGACAATATTCCAGTAAAAATGTTACATTCAGAAGGACTAGAAGCCTTGGAGAAAGCGTTAACTTATGTAGAACGACAAAAAAATGCAACTGCCGCGGATGTTCTTTTAATAAAACGTTGGAGAGACATTGCGGTCAAAAACAGAAGTAGTGCTAAACGAGTGCAGTTAAAAATTACCTCATTTTTAAACAGTAAAGTGTAGAATGGGATATATATTTCATATTTTACGTTGCATTTAACATGTCTTTTATGAATGTACATATGTACATATTTAGGCATTTATGTACATACATACTATTTTAAAAAAAATTAAGTAATAAAAATTAAACAAATTATTTGTTGATGTTATTTTTAAATTAATACATAAATTCAAGTAAAATATTTCATAAATGTTTTTAAGTCTATCTAATGATATACGCATCCTAAACTCCTATTTTCCAAAAAAAAATTCGGATTAACCAAAATTTCGATTATCCGAAATCACTTTGGTCCTCATTATTTCGGATAATCGAGATTGTACTGTATATGTTTTCGGAATTTATAATTTTGAGTAAGAGGCAAATCCATCCACCAATTTATTGGATCTTATCTGAGCGTATCAAAAAACTGAAAGTTATCACGATTTAGTTTGTGAGATGTAAAAGTCAACGGCAGTGAACCATTGTACGCAATAAGTTGATTGTAGGAACTGTTTGTGTAAAGTTTATTCTTTCAATAAAACAATTTTTGCAACACATAATCAATTGTATAAGCACCGTATGCATGTTTTAGTGGTACGGAAGACGGCTGAAGACTAATAATTATATAAGACATGCTAAAATTGGAATTCTTGGATTTGGGGGAAGAGGCAGGTTGATATTTTATACATTGAATTCTCAAAGGCTTGCGACTGTTTGCATCTCTTTGTTGCTCCATGCAAATTGACAGTTTTTAGTTTTAGTGGTGACCTAATTTGCTTGTTTATATCTTACTTGTACCAGGGAATTACACGTCTTTTTTTCTGTTATATGGCACTTCTGGCATCCTGTAAGGCTGAGTTTTGGGCTCTTTTATATTCAATATGTTTATTAACGACACTACGACCGTTATAACTACTGATAAACTTTTATTCGCCGATGGGAAAATATCTTCTATTGATGATTATCTTATCCTGCAAGCCAATCTAGGCAATGTTTTAGAGTGAAGCGATGCAAACAATATATTTTTGAACAATACTAAATGCTATGTTATTTCATTTACCTATAAGACCAATTCTACTCTTTTCAATTATAGCCTTAATGCTGTTGACTTGGAACGGCATGACGTGGTGAAGGGTTTTAGGTTCCTGGTTGATTCTATGTTGTTGTTTTTTGACCATATGGCAAAAAAGATTATCGGACATCATTATTAGACACTGCGACTCCTGTACTCATGTGGGTTGCTTAAAAACTTTATATATTTTACTTGGTTATCCCGCCTAGGATGCGCATGGTATCCCACTAGCCGGGTGACATGCGTCTAGTGAAGAATGTTCAACGTAGGTTTGTTAAGTATCTAACTATCTACAGGGATGGAGTCTATGCGCCAATAGGCGTTGAGAGCTTTGTACTTTTATCTCAGTTTGGCTTGACGATGCTATATTACAGAATGATTGTTACCATTGCAGTATCAAATTTTAATAGAACTTAGGGCACAATACAATTCATTGTTCTTTTATACTGCGTTTATTAAATTTTTGTGCTCTAAGAACCAAATCACTGTGTTCGTTTACCACTTTCTACTTATCTTTTCCTAGAACAAATGCACTGATTCGATCTCCAGTATATGCTGCATGACATGGAAAGTGCAACACCAAGAATGGGTGCGAATTTTTTGACCAAACTTGGTAGAAACGTATAACTAGTCAAAAGCAATAATTGATTAAAATTTTGTTGCGATAGATCAAGTGGTCATGACACATCTGACACTTCATTCAGTTTTCGCTGACATTAATGTGTGGTGTATTAATTGTTTGTTTGAAATTAATTTCAACGGTTTTGTCTTATTATACCTTTGTTTAACGTGTTTAAAGAGTTTTATTATGCCTAGAGTGCGGCAACGTGGAAATTATCGCCAATTAAGGGAATTCGACAGAGGTCGAATTGTTGGTTTGCGAGAAGGTGGTTTTTCATACAGGGAAATTGCAAATCGCCTTAACCGGAACCAATCCACCATTATGCGCTGTTATCAATCATGGACCAGGGAAGGTCAGGAAAGGCGCCAAAGAGGAACCGGAGGCCGAAGAAGAACTAATGAGATACAGGACCGCCGCCTTCGCTTAATGGCACTAAGAGACAGGTTTTCCAGTACCAGATCAATTGCTGACGTGTGGTTAGGTAATATTGGTCGTCCTGTAACCCTTCGAACCGTTTATCGTCGAATTAGGGGTTTCGGCTTACAATCTTATCGTCCACATCTTGTGTTACCACTTACGGCTCAACACCGGCAGCAACGTTTGGAGTGTTGTAGATTGCGACTGCACTGGAACGTAGAGTGGCACAGGGTGGTATTCAGTGATGAATCTCGATTTTGTCTAGGGATGCATGATGGCCGTATGAGGGTCAGACGAAGACGTGGGGAACGTCGTGATATTCAGTTTTCCGTTGAAAGGCATGTGCATCGAGCAGTGGGTGTTATGGTATGGGGTGCTATAGCATATGGGAGTAGGTCTCAATTGGTGTTCATCCAAAACACCATGAACGCCCAGCGTTCCATTGATGAGGTGGTAGAACCCCATATTCTACCATATCTTCAAACGCTCGAAGACCCACTTTTCCAGCAGGATAATGCCCCTCCCCACGTAGCGAGAATTTCTATAAATCGCTTGGAAGAGGCTCATGTCAATATCTTGCCATGGCCACCTAAATCCCCCGACCTCTCGCCAATAGAACATGTGTGGGACATTATGGGACGAAAACTTATGAATTTAGACAATCCCCCGCAGACACTAATAGCTCTCCGGCATGAATTACAGGTTGCTTGGGACACCATACCCCAAGAGGATATCGACCACCTAGTCGAATCAATGCCACGAAGAGTGAGGGAGTGTGACACTAATAGGGGCGGTTCAACACATTATTAATAAAAATTATGTTAAATTGTGTTAGTCTTTTGTTTTTTTTCTTTGAAATTTTAATCAATTATTGCCTTTGACTAGTTATACGTTTCTACCAAGTTTGGTCAAAAAATCCGCACCCCTTCTTGGTGTTGCAGTTTCCATGTCATGCAGTATATGTGATGTTGAGAAATTTTAGTGAGATAGCTAAAGATTTGGATATTATTGCCGCTCAATGTATCACTTGAGAAATGTAATAGCTCATCATTTCGATAACCTTCGTTAACTATTTATATATATATTTGTACACATATACTGTATACTGTAAAAGGAATAATGTAAGTCTGTAGGGCAGTAAGGCACGCTATTCTTCTTATTATTATAAACCTAAGAACTAAAATACGGGTGTAATGAGTGTAATCATTGGTTTCCTATGATTCACCAGTTGCAAAATTATAACGTTTAAATCAAGGAAAAGTATGTATTATAAGTGTTCCTTAAATCACGTTTTTATATTACTTTTAGTTTGTCCAATATACACATCCTACAACATACATTATATGCGATGGAATATATGGTCTATCACGAATTGCAGTCGCGGCCAACCTTTCAATCAATCCCCCGCATGAATTGCAGTCGGACGGATTAATAATACCCTCATTATAATCTAGGTGCTAGAATTGACTTCTCGTTGAAAATATGTTATATAAAACGCAGAAAATCTAAATTGAAACAACCACAAGGTCTTTATTGGAGGTATTTGAAATACAAAACGAAATTCTACATAAGAAACAAAACAAATTTTTGTGAAATTAAAGGTAAAATAACTATAATAAAATAACGATTGCACAAAACAACATTAAAGAAAATTAAAATATGTAAAATAATGTCTACACATAGAAATGCGAAACACATTTTACAAAATGAATTCTACTTATTTCGTTATTTTCATATTGCCTAATTTTTGTGCCAATAAAGTCAGATTTGTTTTTTATTTTTCGGTTAATAAAACGCTTTTCATAGATTTGCGCGGAATTTGTTCTTGTATCTAATTGCATGTTTTCCAAAGCATTCACGAAAGTGTGAATATTGGGATATGAAAAAAAGTACAAATTAAATTTGGAATGAAATGCTTCACATACATTTGTTTTTCTTGTTAAAGAGTTTGTGTTTGCAGCCCAACTACAGGGTGAAAAGCTGGAGTCTTCGTTAATATATAATCGTATATAGTATCGCTTAAGTAATCAACAAATTTTGTGACTCTTGGATCGCCTGGATGATCAATTGCAAAATCGAACACAAAACGGTCTGTTACTTCATCAGATTTAAAAATGTTAAACCAAATAAATGTCTTATCCAATTTCCGATAGTTGATTCTTTATCTTTATATATAAAGTAAGATCAAGTTGCTGGATCTTTCGCCACCACCTGGCCCACGTGGAATCTGCATCCTATAATATTCACAGTTGGCAGTACTTGTAACACACCCACATGTATGGCTTTATCAAATTCAATAATAATATTTCTCGGATTAAAAGTACATTCCATTTCAGAGCACTTTCGTCTTATTTCTTCAAATAACTGGCGATTTGTCGAGTTCAATTTATTTGGCAGTAAACAAAACGCTACGGGTATGTAATAATTTCCAATAAACACATGAATGGTTAACAACTGCAAAAAAATTTCGTGCAATTATCAAATGTTTCATCAACATAAATAGTTTCACTATTACACATAACTTCAATGTTGTTCCTACATGAAACACACAACAATACTGGAAGATTTGTTATTAATCCACAAAACATACTCATTCTGCGAGGTTTTTATGGAAATTGAATTTAGTAGTCATGTACTTCTAAAATTGAACGCGATAACTTCGACAACTTCAAATCAATTTCGCCCGATTCATATTATCTCTTGTATACAGCTTGTGTAATGAAACACTTGATATTACCAGGTAAATATTGCAACGTCGTATTCTTTGGCCGTAATGGGAGTGCGACGAGAGAGAAGAGCGAGTAGAGATAACTTCTGTATTGCCAGTTGATGCTTCACCGTTAAATGTAGCGAGAGCAGGGATACAGTATGCCACGTTGCAATTCTGATGTATTTTGGACTTACTATATCAAGTGTTCATTACACAACCGGTATATATTTGTTTGTGTAGAAACTTCTTTATGTATTAATTTCGCTGGTCTTCTGCGGCTTTTCTTTTTACACTGTTGCTTATTATCTGTCCATTAAATACTTTTTACTGAGAAAATTGTGATTATGAGAGCCACTTTTCCGCGAAAACAAATAATTTGCATCACACGAATATAATTTAGCAGAACATTTACGTTTCGTACAGCACCAACATGTTTCACTACCTTTAAGTTCGCGATACTTGTTAAATATGTAATTACCTGTTCCAAGAACCAACCCTGCACGCTCGTACTGCAATTCATGCTTCGGATTAACGGTCTTCATTATGGTGTAGGTGCTAAAAGTAACCGCGACTGCAGTTCATGTTCGCCCGAATATATTCCACACTTTGATGCACTACTACTGCTTCTTTCGGATTTCCCAGTATTTTTTAGGTGCTCTTTATATTTTGATTCATAAAAATGTTGCTTTAGCTATTTACAAATTATGTGAACTTCTATTTTTATGCATCTTAGGTATATTAATTCGCGTTTCTCGTAAAATTAAAATAGCAGATTTCTTTGTATTGCCTTATCTTTTAAAATCCCTTACTTTATTTTAATATTTAAGTATATGATATTATTTCTGCTATTCAATTAGATGAGAGTGTATATAAGTTAAATGTTACGCATATGTGTATTGGTAAATCTGTCTACCCACGGATCGAAGGGAAGTGGTTTTTTTCATGACATATAAAATAAATACAAATCATTTTTTCATCTGCTTCCAAACTGTGATCATGTACTTCAGCAAAAAATAATGGCGCTACTGAAATATGAATACGGCACTTAACCAATTGCTTTTGTGTGGTAAAATGGTGCTAAAAAAATTGAAGAAAAAAACTGCGGGTTTAGAAATTCATGATATTTTTGATAGCATTCAAGCTATGATCAGAATATATGTATAGGGATTTTAATAACGCTGTTGTATTGTCAATGCTTACTCTCAAGCAATATTCTATGACAGATATATACTTTATACTTTATTCTTCTGCTAGTGGTAAAGAAAGTATATAAGTAACTCATACCGATCAAGCATTATTATTTGGCGCCTGGCATACGACTTTTTCTTTTTGGCTATGGGAGTAAGGAAAACCTCAGTAGAACCAATGTTTAAATAGACGGTAACAGACTATGAGCAAAATATATGGTACATTGTCTCACGAACTTTGCTGTAAAAAAGTGTGGGTATTAAAATAACTTTAATAATAAATAATTAGCTTATTGCGCTATATACTCCCACTTGACACTTTCCAAAAGGTATAATATGGTTATACTACAGTCTACTCTAGTCAATAGCACAATATAGAAGTATTGAAACCTCTCACAGATCTAATAATCTAAATATCATAATGATAGTAGTTTAGAAGAAATTGAGTAAAGTAATATTTCTTTTTAAGACACCTTTACTTACCTAATTACACTCTAAAGTAATGAAAATCACTTGGAATTTGTACTAAATACCGTTTAATACAAATAAATTTAGATATTAAATAAGGTAAATTTTTATGAATGTACAATTTCAAAGAAAATGTATTGTTTTATTTAGAAAATTAGTTCAAAATGATCACATGGAGCTTTAATTCAGCTGCCAACCCGTTTGGTCACATACACAAATCAAATTTGAAATGATTAATAAGTTATCGGGTTGTATGCTTCTCCTAAGTCTTTAGTTATTTGCAAATTAGTCTTATATACCGTTTCTTTTAGATATGAAAAGGCATACAAGTCGACAATTATTAAATCTAGAGAGCAGGCAGAAAATTTAAAAATCTTACACCAAAAAATTCCTGTATGAGTGCTGAAATGTCTCGCGTGGTATATACTAATGTAAAAAATGACTATTTGGACATTCATGGTCGTACAAATTATCAAAAGATAATCGTAAATGTTAATGATAGAAGTGTAGTCAAAGAAACTAATTGCCAAACACTTACGTTCTGTTAAAGAAATGGAGTGTGAATAAAGAAGAATAAAGAAATGGAGTGTGAATATATTATTGTGAATTTTCAGACATGCAAATCCTCACATATTTTTTTTTTATTTATTTATAGGAATGGAACTCTTCATAGGAGAAAAATATCCTTATTACTTAAAAGATTCAAAAATTACTACAGTAGTATATCTTTTTGAGAACATTTATGCTATAAAATTGTCTATAACCATTATCTGAATTCTGATTCTGACGTAAATCCTTTTCTAAAATTATATGATATAATCCTATTTGCTGAGCTTGTCTACGAGTGGAATATATTCCTTGGAAGATTGTTTTATTTTTGCTTCAACATCATGCACAAGCATTGGCGCTACCTTCCTTTTGCAATCGCTAATAGATTTTCGAAAAACATTTTTTTTTTTTGGAAACTTGAAGTACATTGATGGATATACTGCATAGGGACATTTGTATGTACAGCAGCGACTTTACCTTTCAGCATTTTAAATACACGAGTAATTTAACAAGAAAAATTCTGTTTCCCACCAACTATTTCACAATTTTTTCAATTTGCGTTTTAAGTGCTCTGTAAACAGCAATTTGTGACAATCTAAATTTGCGGGCATGCGTATAGGAATATTAAATACACGAGAGCCCCGATTTATTCCTTCAGGTACACATGCTACATAGTGTTTGAAGTTGGTAAGGTAGACAGTCATTATAATTTTACACTATAAGGTCAGTTTTTAAAATATGATTCTTCATTTAAGACATTTTTTCAAACAAAATTGTACACACCTTTTTTTTAAACAATGAAATAAATGTCTTATCGTAAAATTTGCTAATAATTAGTACCACTTAATGACATTTTCCTGTACTGAGAGAAATATATTATAGAAATACTACAGCTACTGTTAATTTAAGTTGTTGTTTGTGCTATTTTCATAGTTTGCTGGATTTGGAAAAAGCGACGTTTCGGCAGACATTTTTCTGTCTTCTTCAGGGTAGCCTGCTAAAATCTGTTTCTTCCAAAGAAAAAGAGATTAACATTTGTAGTATATTAGAATGGAGTTTTTAGAAACACTTATGACGTATGTCTTACTGGATCTCATTCTGTCTTGTGTGTTGTAGTATTACATTAATAATTGAGATCCAGACTCCTTTGATATCCAGACTTGGTGTGCTTATGGGGTTAATTACTGTGGGCATATTGGGCATGATTTATAACTTCCTTCTGATGCCATATTCTTCTTTCGTCAGAATTGTCGCGTCATTCCATTTGATTTGATGGTCTGCTTTTCAAGTGTGCTGTGCCCTGCGGGATTTTTCAGTTCCCCCTAAGCGTACCAGTTTCTTGTGTTATTTGATTCTACTATTAGTACAAAAATCTTTTTTTGTTTCAGTTTCAATATGTATTACTGCCCTTTGCACAAAATTATAGACTGCTTACAGCATACAATCCGGATTATCACAATAAGGCACAATATTTAATTTAATATGTATAAAAATGACAAAAAGCTATAAAAAACTATATAATATTAAAAACTTAATTTACAATAATATGTTGCACCCATGTAGTACTTATAAATTCTCAAGTGTAAAATACTTTTTCTACTCCCATACTTTAATTGTATTATTAGATATGCCGAACCTGTACTTTAATGATGTCCATTACGAAACAGATTTTCATTATGATACAAGTTTATATCCAATAGGAATACAGATTTTTCATTACTATACAAGTTTATATCCAATAGGAATGCGACATTCCAATATTCAAACAATATTCCATATGGCGACTGCATATCTGACAGATATACAAATTAAATAAATGTGACAGTTCTCTACAATTTACATGTAAGTACTTAAAATTTGTGCTTTTTTGAAAATATAAACGGTAAAAATGAGGGATAGTGACAGTGAAATGTAAAATTTGAGTCCACCAGAAATTATGGAGCAAGCCTTAGTAACCACGAACAATTTATTACCAGCTAAATTCGCAAAGTTGCATGGAAAATTTTAACCTCAATTTATGAAATGGAATGTTCAAAAAATAATGTTTTATTATGGGGTCGTAGAAAAAATAGTGTATGCAACTCGCATTTAATGGCTATTAAGACACTCGTATTCATTACAATACTCGGCTTCGCCTCGTATTGTAATTTTCTTACTCGTGTCTTAATAGCTATCATTAAATGCTCATTGCATAATATACTAATTTGTCACCTTTCGGCAATATTATACTATAATAAATACATTATATATTATATATTTATATTACATATATATGTGTAACTTTCTCAAAGATGAATCAGAAGTAGTCGATTGCAATTTGATGAGGCGGTTAGATCCGCAAATTCTGTACTTAAAAATTTCCCATCATACCCCTTATTTAACAAAAAGTAATTAAAATACATATTGTGCCCTTATTATTTAATTATAATACAGAAGCTTTCAAATGTACTGTTTGTTCAAAGGCTGATTTAATAACCTACAATAATGTTCAAGATTTAAGATGGTAATTTTTTTATTTATTTAAATAAGTAAAACATGAGAAGTACAAACTCATAATTACCGATGTGTATCTTATTACATAAATTTAAATATGATTTAATTTTTATTATGAATGCCTTATTAATATTTATTTTCAAAAAGATCCTACAATGATAGCACCCATGACGTTGTTGGCGCGACTGTTCTTTGTTACTAATGGTGGCTTCACGCTTACAAAGCGGACACATCCTCTCTGCTTGTGTTCTGTGACTGGGTGTGGTCGAAGCCATTTTTAGCCGTACACGAGTTCATCGCCTTCCTACACTAGACACCACATGTAATGCTACAACAGGAAAATATTGATAACGATATGCGATCAGGTGCATAAAAGTTAAGTGCCGCACTATATTATAATAAATTATTACTGGAGAAATCACCGATGGAATTGTGAAGTAGATATTAAGTTAATTAAGTGTATTGAATTACATGAGATTGAAGTAATAATACGAGGAATGTCACTGCCGTTATTCTAAATTATGCATAGAAGACATTTTTTAAATCGATTCTTGAAAATAACTACCTTCGATAAGTCTTACTATGAAGATAATTATGTTTAATGATTTAACATTCCAAAGTCTGTAAACACGCATGACTTAACTTTTACCATGTTTGTTTAAATTAATTTTTTCTAGCAATATACTAGAAAATGTGCAGAGTTTTGTGTCATTTTATATATATATTTGATTAAAATAGATATGTTTCCCAGTATGCTACAGAGATAATAAGTATTGACATATTGACCAGAATTTACGTTCATGTTTGAATTCAATAATATTTAACAAATTTTATACTATTTCTTATAAGCGCAGTTTATCGGGTTTATAGAATTTATTCCGAAAATAATCAATAAACCGATCCTCCTTAATAAAATTTTATTAAGCCTATTTTATCAAGTTTACCCTTTAAGACGACTTGTGTTAGGAGATATAGGTGATGCGATCAGGACAAAGGGACCTTAAGGTGTTAGGGCATATTGTACAGGAAACGCAAAAGAAGTCTTTTGGTTCTCAAAAATATGTAATTTGTGCTGTTCAACGTCAAACGCTACAGCTTGTCTAATTTTTGAAATAGAATAATTCTGAAAACACTAGTAAATTTAGAATTTAATTCAATATAAAAAGGCGCCTATAAGCGAAATTGTCTAAAAATCACCTTAAGATCCCTTTATCCAGATCGCATCACATATATTGTTCCATAATTATATTCTTAAGATGTTAAGCAGAGAAAAATATATGGAATAAAATAATGCGGAAAACTGCATACTGATGAGGGTGTATACTGTTGGTGGTGATACCAACGAACAACCACCAATGAGAAGCGACAGTGTAGTCAGATCATTTTTTGTTTCGTACCCCACTTTTGTCTCGTCGCATTTGACTGATAAACCACCGCCAAATACACACGTATTTATATTTACATTGATAGGACCGTCGGTAATGTTGCTTCTATAATACGTGGAAAAATGTAAAAATACACAAAATAAATTGTTGTAATACTTTAAATTTTAATTAGTTAAAATTATAAAATGTGTTATAGTACCACACTTAAAATGTATCTTTTATGTAATTATTAACAAAGGATAGATAGACTATCATAGTTTTTTAAACTTAAAAAAAGTAGTTGCTTATGTCAAAGCAATAACCATTTTTTTTTTAAAGAGGTGCTCTTGTTCATGAAACATACGGGCAATATCTTTCAAATCATGAGGTGTTCTTCTATGGATTATCTGTGTTAATTACAGTTTATATCGTACCAAGAATATCATCTATTATAGCAATTTGCGATACTTGCAAAAACAAATGACCGAAACAGTTTTGTGCTTCTACTATAAAATTTACTTTCGCTCTTTGTGTTTTTGCGAGAATAAAAAAATTTCAACATCTTGTCTAGCCAGACGACCGCACAGACAAGCACACTTGTCTGGTCCACCAAAGAGATAGTGACACAGTTTTAACATCTTTGTCGCTTCTTGTTGATCTTTGTTCTCTGGTGACACTACTAATAGCTATTTAATTAATATGTGTATACTATAAAAATAATGCCTGGAGGGATTTCACTTGGCATAAATTATATTTATGCTAGCAGGAAGACTATAGCATATGTCTTAGGAAGATACATTTATTTTTACCGGTGAGCTATTCTGTATATATTCATGCTTCATAATGAAAATGTTATATGTTTTATACATATATTTATCGCTATTATATAGCGTGTACTCTGTCTTTGTTTCAGCTAAGAGAGATGCAAGAAGTCACCCAATTTATTCTGCGACTGCGAGGAAAAAAATTCTATTTGGTAATATATGAAAAAAGAGGGAAATGCAACACATAAATGTAACCTCTGATTTAAATTGACAATATCACAATATAATCGAAAACATTGAGTTCGGATGATATGTAAATTTCCGCAGAAATTACGATGTAAAACAAAGAAAACACATGAAGACCCAAACACACACACCCACAAACATATGATGTTTGATTCCAATGGATATTTAGCATTACTCATGAAATTATAATTACCGTACCTATTCACTTGTATACCAGGAGAAATAATTTTCCGTATAACAATTCGCGGAGGTGTATAAAATGGGACATGTCTTGCCTCATCAACCTTATTGTTCAGATTTAGCACCATGCGACTACTGGTTCTTTCCAAAATTAAGAACCGTGCTAAAAGGTGAACGTTTTGATACCATTCACGACCTTGAGAGTGCCACGACGAAGCAGTTAAAGGCCCTTCCAAAAGAAACATTCCTGAAATGCTTCGAATCATAGAAAGAACGTTGGAATAAATGCATCGCTAGCCGAGGAGAATACATTGAAGGAGATTAATTTAAATTTGATTTACGCTTATTATAAGAAAAGTTATTCACCGTACTTTTTTGATCATACCTCCTATATATGATTTTAGACTCAACGTAGGATCTATTTTATTTTTAATAACCTCTTCGTTGCTTAAATTCGAGAAGAAGATATTCATGGAAGTTTTAATAACTGATCACCCAAACAAAGAGGACCACACTCTCTTTTCATATATTTTTTTCAGATTTTTCCTAATTAACATTTTCAGATGCATCTGTTCTAACCGAGTAAGATAATACATTTGAGAAGAAACTAATAAAATAGTTTGATGATTTTAATACCAAAAAAATAAGTAAAAGAAATTTTGAGAAGTATTATAATTTTGCAAATTACCTCCATATTTGTTTTTTAAAACGTATGTACATATTTAGATTATTATTTGTATTTCACAAATAATATTAATTTATTATTATCAAGTCACATTAATTTATTTATTAAAGATGTTCATTAGGAATACTCAGCAAAGCCGAAAGTCATTATCAGATTTATATGATATTTCACTTAATGTGCATAGCGAATTTAATTTTTAACGGCAATTTGTGTTAAAATATTTATGAACAATGGGGGAGACCGAGTCAATTGCACTAATGCATATTTCATGTGTATGTGTTCTGTTTACATCTCGAATTTGTGGCAGTTAAACACAGTGTTCTCAGACTAGCGAATACGAATCAATTAAACTGTTGAGTACATTGATCTACCAGATAGTGTAGATGCAGTACATTTAATATTAATAAAGCAAAAGGATTATCAATCGTTTTGAAAGATTGAGTCAATTCTTTCTATCATGATTTCCAGATCTGACATTCATGGATTATTTCATTTATCCAAGACTAAACTAGAGTAGCGTCTTCATGCAATTGAAGATATAAATAAAATATTTTTTTCACCAAAATATTTTGAAGAACAAGAAAAAAATTGATAATTTATTACAACTTACTTTATTTTTATTTCTTACAACTGCAACGTTTGTATGTGGCAATTTGTCAAAATAAAATAACCTTATCTATCAGTGTTCTCACTTACTTCATTAACAATAAGTTAAGTTCAATGTGGAAAACTGACTATAGTATTTCATTTGTATGATATATAATAATAATAATCTTTATTGTTCAACAGAAGAAGTAACAATAACAGGACAAAAATTACAAATACATTAAAGGATACAAAAACTACTTAATACTTAATAATAATAGTATAATACTGATAGCAGAAAATAAGAACAGTTTACAAGAAAACCAAAATTTAACAACAACAAAAAGTTAATTTAGTTTTAACACCACAAATTTGAAGAATGACTACTTCCAATAATTAAATAGCAAAATGTATAAAATATACACCCAATACATAGTACAGGGTAAAAATAATAAATTATAAGAAAAAAGAATCTGGGTTGCACTTATTATCACTGATCATTTATTAGATTTTATTAGAGTGTTAGTTATTGCTCTTGAATAAGCAAATGTATTAGATTATCGGGTTGCCCTTAATGGGACGTGCATATTTATCTGGGATAATAGTGCTTGGGGCTCTATTTTGTTATAAAGTAAATACACAAACGACTTGGTACTACTCTGAACTCTTCTACTGCTTAAAGTGTCGATGGAGTGTCTGTTAAGGAGCTGCAATCAACTCACCTTTCCAGATAATAAGCTGCACTTTTAAATGATAGATATTTCAAAAAGCGCCTCTGAATTCTTTCAAGAGCCAATTGCAGGTATAGATAGTAGGATACCATATTAAAGAACGATATTCTAACTTGGTTCTTAAGTCTATAGTTAATCAATTTTAATAAAAGGGATTATTAAGATGACTACAAGATCTTATAAGAAAACCAAGTGATCTACCCGCGGAGAATAAGTATCAAAAATATGATCAGTCAAGCGGCGCAACGAGGAGTCGATGGTAATGCCCGGATCCACCAGCCTATGCTTTCCAGGAACTAGAATGTGACCGACATCATGGCGGAATTGAAACGGGTTTGAACTTCTCGTGCGTACGTGACAACCGCGCACTCATTCACATTTAAAGTAGCATCATTTGGAACACACCAGTCAACAATAAATTATAGGTTTCATTGCAGGTGTTCATAGCTTCTCAACGTAAAGACTCGGGAATACATTTTGCGGTTATCAGCTTATGCTAATACTCACAATCCAATGACAACAACAGGTCGTTGATGAACAGGTTAAAGAGAAGGGGATCCAGGTTGGAACCCTGAGGGAGCTCAGAAGTTAGGTTATATTTTCTCGAAGGAAAATCATTCTAGCATAATTGTAACGGCAGTTCACGTACGAAGACAAGTTGCAGCAGGTGTGCGATTGTCCAGAGCGTCAGTTATAAATTTAGTTCTGCCACGTTAGGTGGTAGTAGATTTGCCCGAAACGAAACCGTGATGTTAACCTACACTTGCAAGAAATTTGTTGACTTAGAGTACTTTTAAATATCTTCGCACAGTTGCTAACAATAATATATGCAACATGTAGAATATCATTAGCGACATATAAAAGGGAATGTCACACGAATTATATAAATAGAAAACAAAACATTGTTGGACGTTGGAAAAGTCATTATTTTTTAGTCACAGTGATAATAAAATCACATAAAGCTGAGGACGACACTCAGAATAAAATACCAATATTTATTATATTCTCTCTGCGAGATAACCCCGTCCTATTTTCGCGTCATTCATTCCTTTGTGTTGTCCGTGAAAAATTGTTATTGCATGCGACTTTGTTTATGAAACATAGTAATACATATTTCACAATACACTTTGGAGCATAAACGTCCGAACGATTGGGCGGACGGAATTTCTTTCTTTTCTTCGCCTCCTTTACACGGGGATCGTGAGAGCGTCGGCTTTCCTTTTTTTCTCCACCATATATTTTATGGCAATTTTCGCGGTGGCGTGCCTTGAAAAATGTTATTTCATTTCGGAGAGCCGCGCGGAAGAAAGCCGTATATATAAACTAAAAGAACGAACGTTTGATGCGGGCAGAACGGGGTGAAAAAGGAAACGAAAAGAGAACCGTAAAAGTCCGAAAGTTGAGTAAAATAGGACTCTGAAGTCTGCAGACG
Organism: Amphimallon solstitiale; assembly: GCA_963170755.1. Classification (NCBI taxonomy): domain Eukaryota; kingdom Metazoa; phylum Arthropoda; class Insecta; order Coleoptera; family Scarabaeidae; genus Amphimallon; species Amphimallon solstitiale. The sequence goes on along the minus strand of OY720681.1, from coordinate 94,326,206 downwards.
CCAGATATATATATAGAGTGAAACGATTCGAAGCGAAAAAGAATTGATGACGACTTGATGTCATAAAAAAAGAATGTGAAGCCGAATAGCTCACGAACAAAGCCTTCTGCAGTAAGTTAACATTACGAATGGTGAATTTAATTAATTTGGATGCTTTCTCAAACCAGACAAACCAAAGTAAATATAGCAAGTACAATATTAATTAGCAGTCGGTTTTATATAAAAATCCAATTTTGCTACATAATTCTACATTTAATAATATCTTAAATAAAATTTATGAAAATCTTGATAAAGGGATTTGTTTGTTTTTTGATATATTATTGTGCTATTTCCAGTATTTCGATTCTGAATTCCATTTTAAAAACACAATTTTGTTTGTTTTTTTTTTTTTGCCAAGAAACAGCCCTTTATAGGGCTACCCTGAAGACGACAGACGTAATGTCCACCGAAACGTCGGTTTTTCAGAATCCGAGAGATGAAAATAGGACAAGTAATATATCAAATTAAAAGAAGAGAAAAGGATTTGTTCTTTGGATTATGTTTTGATTTTTCATACCCGTTTGAAAGGAATTGGAGTTTGATTGAAGAAAACCTGCATAATCTTGCAATTCGTGGTGTACACTGAATAATCAAAAAACAATAGTATAAATTATATATAAGTGGGTGTTATTTTGATTACCCTGAAAATTTAAGACATCAGATATAATATTTACTAAGACATAGTAATTATGACATTTATGTATTATGTACCTATATGACAGCTTTTGATATCTAGGATGTCTTTTGTAATAGAAAACGAATCACCGACAGACGTAAATTATAGAAATTATATAATGTGTTTTTCTGTTAGATTTAAGGATTGGTTGGACTAAACATAATTTTTATAAAGCACAAATATATTTTATTTTTAATTTCGGTAAATATTGAACGAGAAGAATAAATAAGTTATTCTAAACAAAATCTAAAGTAAGTTCCAATAAGTACAATACATATACTGAAACGTAAATTAATTTTAAAGTTAAAAATATATATTCAAGTAAAATTAAAAATCTATGTACATATTTATTCATAACATTAAAAACCTTCTCTATAATGGGATTAATTTTTTTTTATTTTGATCCGCTCTCTGGATGTATTTTGAGTACCAGTCTTTGAATTGGTTCTAGGGTTGCACCACATGATTTGGGGAAACTGTATATATATAAAATATAACGAAAATCAGACCATGAAGCATCTTCAAAATTTTCGTAAGCATTCAAGTTTATTAGTTGGTCCATATAAATATAGCATATAGGCAGGTTATCTTCTTGTCCTACATAAAATATAATACCATATTTAGAAAAATGTACATCCAGAAAAAGCGAATTAAAGACATTTTACGTACAAAACTATATTTACAAATTTACCTTTTTTTATTGTACATGTTGCAGCTGGCAGGTTAGCCTCACTGACATCATCTAACGGATTCTACAAATAAATTATTTTTTTAAAAGCATGTAAACCTAATAAGCATTTTACCTCTGTAAATCTGTAAATAGCACCAAAGTGCTCCTAAAAATATTTTATAATTGCTTCTACAATTTGTTTAGTAGAAGTGCTTCATTTTCATCCAATGTTAATTTTGATTTATCATTCACAAACTTTTTAATTGTTTCAGATGTTTTAAAAAACTGTTACTAGATTAATGTTGCTTAAATATGATATATGTTATAAATATCATATTACAATTCTCACGTGTACAATAGAAAGTAAAATTTTTCCGATTTCTATGTAAATGTTGATGTAAATCGTATTTTCTCTGTCAAGCATAGTTAAATTTGTATATTCTGCCATTGTTATAGTATATAAGCTTATCTATTTCAACTGCTACATTAATAAAAAAAACACACTATTTCTTTGTCACCACAGTTATGTAGAAATGAAGACGCATAACATGTTATGTACTTTTACTATATATTAAAAAACATTTTGTTGTAAAATTCCTAATACAGAATTAGTACTTGTTATTTACTATGTATTTGCATATCGCATAATATATTATGTGCTTTTCTTTAATCCCATTACGAATTAGGTAAACATTAACAAATATATAATGAAATATTACAGGCATTTTTAACAGTGTATTCTAATATTATTTTTTTTCATTTAAAAATCTTTTTCTTAGACTCCATCCTCTTTATATCTTATCTTGATGACCTTTTTAATGCTGTTTCTACTGTAATTCCGACAACATAATTTGCGCTCTCTTGGCCTCCCAGCATCGTCAATTCTGAATGAAAATAACGTATTTCGTATCAATTTCGTAAAACTAAACTCTAAACTTATCCCTAAAATGCCAGTACTTATATTTCTACATAGTACAAAATTAATCACCACTTGAAAAATAAGGGGCTCTAAATAGTTTCATCTGTTTAATAAACATTAAAACTAAGGTACAGTGATGGCAGATCAATCGAAGTTTACTAATAACATTTGCATTACTTAACAATTTGCGTAAAATAAATAGTACCCAAATTGACGCATTACTTCTTGTACGTACTGTTACTCAAGTAGCGAAATTAAACAAAAAGTTAGAATGCATTATATATAATAATAATAATTTATTTCATTTCAAACAGTCACAAAGGTAATACATATAATATATACCTACATACATATACATCTGTGAGTTGAAACATGTCAAGTAATCATTCATATTAATTTAAAATTTTTAAATGTTGTCATACCTTTTATTTGTTGACGAAGTTTATTGAATAATTTTATGCTGGAATAGGACGGACCTTTTTCCAACATGCTAAGTCTGTGTATTGGATAATTATATGTAAAATGAGATCGAGTATTGTAATCCTGACTCGATAGGAAATGATCAAATTTCTCCTTGTTTTTAAAATTGAAAATTAAACGGTCAAAAATATACAAAGCTGCGACAGTAAGAAGACGGCAGATTTGAATTTTCTACGACATGATTTTCTAAAGGGAAACCCAAAAATCACTCGAAAGGTTTGCTTTTGAATTACAAAAACCCGGCCCGAATCTGGGGAATTTCCCCAAAAAAGTATACCATATTTGAGTTTATAAATAAATAAATACCTCATAGTAAATAGTTATGAGAACTGTTTTTTTTGCAATAACGTTTTAGAACTTTTATGCAGTAACTGACTTTATTTAATTTCTTTACTAATACATCAAGATAATGGGGTCCAGTTCATATTTTCATCAAGAATTAAGCCCAAACTTCTTATAGCTTACCATATGTTTTTAAAACATTTTCAGTAATAGTAGAGTAAAGGGAGGAGAGTTGGACTAGTAGGAGAGACACAACCAGAAATAACTTTATGATTATATTAAGTGATGGCAATAATAGCAGATATTCCGTAATACTCAGTTGTATTGTGTGCATTTACTTTACGGTACACAATAAGTCGTTCGTTTTTATCAATTTTAAATAAAATAAGGAACATTTTCACTTTAAGTCACGCGTAAAATTTGTGCAAGGCGAATAGTGATGCCGAAAGCTTGGTAAGCTTAAACACAAAATTTATATGCAATGTTACTGATTGAATGTTAGTCTTTCTTTCTGACCTCATTAGATCGATTTATTTTTTAACCCTTAAAAGGCTATTATTATGATGCTTGCAGATACTTTATAAAAAGTCAGCCGCAACAGAAGTTGAATAGATTGCAGTTCGGAAAACTGCTGGGCGATGCTTGGGGAAAATCTGCAACCATTCATAATGCACTGTCAGGCTTCAGGTATACTGGAATAATGCCATTTAATTCTAATGCAACCCCTGAACATGCAATTGGCAATTGGTGCAAGATCCGAACGGTTCCGTTAATGCAGGTAATGAACACCATCTAGCTGAACAGCAACCAGCACCACAACCATATGACCAACGAAAAAATACACCGGTATCAGGCCATCGGGACTTCTTCAGCTCAATGCAGCAATAAAAAAAGAAGTGGTACCACAAACATAGAACAGTCTCACCTTCGTCAGAATCTGAAGAAGTGATTCTGGATCTTTCTGAAGACGAAGAAGAACCACTTAGCGATTACGAGAATGAGTGTGTTGGACGTTGCGAACATTACCGCACAAAGAAGAAAGTAGAGGATAGGATTCAGTGTGTAATGTGAAAACGGTGGTTATATGAAGTATGTACGAGTCACTAAAACCTTGTCACACCTGCGGAATCACTGCTAGGCCGAAGAAAAAGTAACATTCTGAAGGTCAGTCTCTCCTACCTGATGTGGCCCGACTGTCATCCAGAGGAGGGGATAGTTGGACCTTTGCCACGTTTACCAATTTTGTTCTTGTTACCATATAGCGTTAAATGCCATGTGTTAGTAGTAGTTTATAATAGAAATGTGACCTCACGTTCTGGTTATTTTTTGAAAATTTTATATTTGAAACTAAATCGTTTATATTAATTTTTTATAAAGGTGGACCAACTTTAATCCCTTTAATCTAGTAATATAAGTATCTTTATTTTCGCAATAAAATTGATGCAATTATAACACCATACTAAATTATAAAAAAATAAGCGGTAACTGTACAGACATAAGCATTTTAATTAGATTAATCTTAATTCATTAGCCATAACTACAAATAAGACAATATACGTCATAAATATGTGTATCAGTTATACCTTCCTGAATTGTAAATAAATAAATAAATAAATGAATAAATAAATTTTATTCGTCCTACACGACAAGAATAATAAATTAATATATTGTGAATGTACGTAAAAAAGCATCATAAGTGTATAAATAATGACCCATATATAATAATTTTGATTTCCGATCACCTGGTGCTTGAATTACTTATGAAAGTAATCTTGCATAATATAAAATGCTACTTACAGTTTCTGAGTCTGCTTGAATTTAATATAATTTTAAAATTTAACATTATATGACCAAAAACCTACTTTGAAATATTTTTAACAATGATTTTGAAAATCATTGACGCCAGATAATCAACTATAACATAGTATAAATTTAAAATAGCCGATTATTAATGCTATTTCCTCATATTGACCAGATTAGTTGCATCTACGCGTGATGATATGATTATAAATATATTTTTATTTTGTAAATTAAATATTTAAGCATGAACAAATGAAGGAAGAAGCTTCCAAGTTGCCGATTTAATAACATGAAAATTTCTAAATTTCAATGCTTTATATCAATGGTTCGGTTTAATTTGCCGAAAGTTATATAATTATGCCTCTTAGGATAGCAGTTTTCTTGCAGTCAATTTTTTTGGAGACGTTTTGTCCACGTTTAACGAGGTGCATGTTTATTATATCATATAGGACGTTTTGTTAATAACTATTTAACGATCTTGACTGCCTTATTGTATTTACATATACATGAATAAAATTAATGATGATTTTAAATATGAATGATCACTTATTTACATGGAGCGGATATCTTTATTCTATTATAACTAGATCCAATAACAAGAATATACAGGATACGTAGAATACGAATGTAGTCCTTACTGTAATGTCACTAAGACATATAATACATTAATCTCTATACATTTAACAAATTCAAATAACATTTAGAACGCAGTTGAGGCAATTTCTAATTGATAAAGAATTTTATAGCTTTAATGAATTTATTCATCGTCCATCATATAATTAATAGTTGACCACTTCTTGCAATGTAATTTATTGCTTATTCATTTATCTCGATATTTTTTGTGTAGACTGTTTATACTACTAAAATAGTCGATATCATTTTTGGATGAAGGGCAATAAATTATTTTTGTATTATACAGGGTGAGTCATTTGATTGTTCTTTTGTGTTTTAAATAAAAGAAAAAACAATTAGTGGAAGACTCATGGTTGCTTGAGGCGCATATTCAAAAAATACTTTAAGCTCTGACGCACTTCCTGTTTCACCGGAAATGCATGTAACTCAATTTTTTTAAGTACCTCACTCTATATATTTTTAGATTTTCTAGTACTGTTTAAAATTGTCTATTTAATTGTTTTTTGTTTTTCAAAATTGAGCCATTAGTTTTTGAGTTATTAAATTTTTAGTCAAGTCACTTTTGACAAAAACACGTGTTCAGAAAAAAAAAACATTTTTTAATTTTTTTTTAAAAGTAAAAACATTAACTTAGGTGATGCTTGTATCCATGTCTGTTTTATCACTACAGAATTGAACTCACAAATGCGAAAACTTTAAATTGATAATTGTACTGCATCAGGTGCGTGACAGTTTTAAATCAAAACATGTGGTCACGACCGATCATCGTGATCACGCGCGTTCGGGATGGGTAGTGGTGAGGGGTGTAAAGGGACGGAAAATTATGAAAATATGCGTTTCGGACATTAATATTCATCGTAGAATAACAATAAAAACACGAAAGTACATAAAAATTAACTCTACATCGTCGCCCTTTCTCGAATTTTCTTTTTGTCTGTTTTTTTGAAAGTTATTAATTATATTTTTTTATAGGATAAAATATAAAAAAAGTAAAACGTTGTATCATTTCTAAATACACTTAGCTATATATGTATACAATCAATGAAATTCACAATTCTTGTTTCCGAAACACATTAAATGCATTTCACCTTTTGCCTTAAACTCAAGGATGTAGGGATTATATTAGGTACATGGGACATGCGAAATATTTTTAGTTATTTATAATACAAAACAGAGTTCCAAATCATTTGTTCTAAAGGTACATATATTATATATTTATAGGTAGGTAGTGAATTATTTTACAAAAATCTTTCCAAAATAGTTTTTCACAAATATATAGATTAGGTATATTTGTTTTATTTAATTATCAACTTTATTTCCATTCTAATTATAGACGTTTCATTAATACCTGTTTGTTTATGTTTAACAAACCTGTCCTCTTTAGATCAAACGGGATTTATGTATTTTCTTTTTATGAATCTGGAGATATATTTACCCAGCAATTTGCGGATAAACGGCATAAAGTTAATTTTCACAAGTCTATTAATACTAGCTCAACTAAAACCAATTTTCTACCTAATATCCTAGGTAATACACTCAACCTTATTTTGGAAAAAACACCCACCTACCCCCTTAATCTTACTGTAATGAAAAATACCCGCTTATCAGTGTTCCCATGGCAAAGCGCATGTTCGGCATTATGAAAGGCTGTATCGAGCGAACTACCCGGGTTTAGTATTGATCGGTGTTGCTGCCAAGATGGCCTCCGTCTCAGTGGGACTTCACCACAACGCTGGTGCCATTTCTTCTGTCCTTTATACGAGCTCGCGGGCAACATATACCCATCTCACTTCACTTTACACAAACCGTCTTGATCTACGATCCAATAGACAGTTACTTTCGACGCAAGCGATTTCCCACTTTATCAAGGGAACTCGTAAAGTCGCTTTTCGACTGAAAACGTAACTACGTGAACGGAGTCTGGAATGGATTCCCGGAATAAAATAAATTGCAAGGCATGTTCCCTATCTCGGTCTTTTTTTTTCTCTCGGTAAAAATGTTATCTAAATATTTTTCAGAGTGCTGGACGTGCATTTCTCGACTGCTATTAGGAGTCCGAGATCAGTATCTCGCGATTGAAATGGAATTCGAGGATACGAAGTTCTTGTTTATGGCGGAAAAGAAAACAAGAAAAGCGTACGGACGATGGTTCTTGAATCGCTTTGTGTGTACTTTTTTCGTCTACATACATATACGGACAGTTGAGAATTGGCTTCTTTGATGCTTTCGTTTTATTTCGCTCTACTTTTCTTATATAGCGCTGTTATAAATGCGTTATAGAGACAATTTATGGAAATGATTTATTTTCCTTTGCCTACAAATTCGGTCCGAAGAGAGATTGTTTTATAAGTATATTTTGAATAAACATTTACCGCCAAATGAGCGGCATAAACTGAGATTACTTAAGACCATGGCTAGTTGAACAAAAATAATAGATAGAAGAAGCCGTTGTGCACATGAGATATTCTCTAATTAGTTACACAAAAATCCATTCTTTTCTCTATAAACATGAACAAATGGCAAAATAGTAATTTATTATTCAGAGACAGCGACTACGACGAGCATTACCTTAATTCAATAGTGCTGTTCTGGCTGATTAGTTCAATTTTGTGCATGTTTATAGAGGAAAAGTGGCATTTTTCCGTCAATTATATGCGCAAGTACAGATTCTCCTAATTGGAGATTATCTCAAGCACACAGTGTTACTAACACTTATTATACTAATACCTATACGGATAGTATAATATAAGAAAACCCATAGGTAATCTGCTCATCAGTCTGACGACCGTGAAGGAGTGCAAAACCTGTCAACAATTTAGTAGGGACTTGGTGGCAAATAATTTTTTTAATGCAGAATTATATTTTTAAAAGGTGCAGGACACTTTGCTGGTGAAGGAATAACAAACAGAGTTTTAAGGTACATATACAGGGTGAGTCATTAGTAGCCGCTTCTTAGATTGCTCTTTTGTGTTTTAAATAAAAGAAAAAACAATTAGTGGAAGATGTATGGTTGCTTGTGGCGCATATTGTAAAAATACCCTAAGCTCACCGGAAATACTCGGAACTTAATTTTTTTAAACGACTCACCCAATATATTTTTGGATTTTCTAGTACTGCTTTAAATCGTCTGTTCAACTGTATTTCTTTTTCAAAATTCAGCCAATAGTTGTTGAGTTATTAATTTTTTTTGAAAATATTTGACCAAAACACAGAAAAAAATCATTTTCACATTGTTTTTAAAAGTAAAAACATTACCTTTGATAGTGCTTGTAGCCAAGAAAATTCTGCATCATTTGGTTTAAGTTGCACTCGACAATACCTCAAAAAACTTCGTTTTTTCATAACCTACTTCCTGAAATTTTCACATACCAAAAACTTACAGAGATTAACGTATTTTTACAATATGCGCCACAAGCGACCATATATGTCTCTTACTTGAAATTATTTTAGCTGAATAATTTTTTTCTTTGCTCAAATAAATGACTGATTATTAAAGCCAAGCAATAATTATATGACTCATACAGGTGACGTCTTTCCTCATATACAAGAAAATCTCTTTATTTTAGTATGCACACATGAGTTTGGGTACAGTTTTTAAACTGGAAAATTTACGTTGGGATTTTTGGTAACTATGTGCACCATCGTTTTTGAACATTTTTTTATAATAAGTATCTAAGTATGTCCTTATACGGCAGCCTTTTCGTAACTATATTTAAACAAAGACTTTTATGTCTTAAGTTGAATAACAATTAAACTAACATCGATAACTTTTCAAACACTTTATGGATGAAGAAACACACTTTATTTTAAATTTTAAAATTGCTTTCTGCAGAACACTTCTAAATTATATGATCAAAATCGGTTTCAAAAGGAGATTTATGCGATTGGATATGACTGCTGTTGCAGCAATTATGAATTGTTGAACATCATTATTGATAATTATTTTGCCACAACTGTATAATATATATACATGAAATAATTTCCTTCGCAACTACTTATCGTTATGTTTATTTTAAAACTTATCACACCAATAAACGACAAATAATTGCTTTCATTCTCTTTTCTTGTAATTAAAGTTATTATCGACTTTAGTTTAATAATGCATAATTACTACAAATTTAGTATGAGCTACACTATTCTCTATTAATACTCTTATTACTTTTGATTTGTACCTGCTTTATAGTGACTATTATTATTACATAGTTAGAAATTGCTGCAAGGTTTATCTATTAAATGCTCTATAATACCAAAACCTATACATTAACTAAAATAATATGCTCAGACTTTACGGGAGTTTAGTTAAATTTCTTTTTGCTCAAATTTCCTAATCATTATTATAAATCAAATAAACATATGTGTAATTCCTTTATTATAACATATATTCCTTCTTTTTTAAGCCAGACAACCTTTGCAGTGAAGTTATTCTGATAATTTTTCATTCAATAGATTTTAACCATTATACAATTCTAATTGCAAGTTGTCTTCAAATTAATTTATCTTTTTATACAAAAGCACCTACACAAAATGTTTGAGCATCTATAATTGATTTACACGTATTCTGAAATAGTAATCGATATTACGGAAATAATTATTAATGTAGTTGTAAGAGCAATTGTTTACTATAAATTTTATAATCCATTAACGCATTTAATGAATAATAAAATAAAAAATGCAAACAGAACATAAAAAATTGACAGGTGGTCTATACAATTGACCCTATTAATGTCAGTATAAAATTTTATTGTGATCACCGCAACGACGATGTGGGATATAATTATTCAAAAACTACGGAAGGATAATATAAATGCTTGTCGTATTTTGCCCATTACACCTGTATCTTTGTCAGACGTCATCGTTTCTTTATTTGTAACAAATATGTACTGAATAACTCTCTCTATTTTATAGTTATTACTATTTTTTCATCGTCTTATTTTAGTTTATAGCTTGAAATATAATTTAGTGCACATTATATTCACCAAATTCAGCTTGAATAGAGCTGTTAAGCTTTTTTTAGTGCGCTATAAAATTACTTCTACTCGTGCTTTGCTAGTTGTTTATCATAATAAATAAAATAAAATAACTTGCTCGTTACGTATATTCATTGCAATATCAGATAATTTACAATTTTCGTGTGAGAGCATCATATTGTTATCTGCTAGTTATCTGCTAGTTATCTGCTCCTGTATACTTCAATATTTGTTCCACATTATGTCTGTTTATTGCTTGGTAATGAAAACTGAATGTTAGAACAGACACTGGAGCAGCTCTTGAAGAACTGCCAAATCCATGCACCTGTTATTAATTTTCTTTAATTTGTTAAAGTAGTAATTTTACTTACTTATCACCTACAAGAATTAATTTAAAGTAAAAATGAAAATCCCAAAAAAACAATTTATCAATTTAGCAGAATATATAAAACCCTTGACAAGATAGATAAACTCACACAAAAACGCTTATAATCGTCATTTGTTAAAAATATTGTTGGAGTAGAATACAAGTAATTTTTGATTTGTATATCGCGCGTTTGACTTGCACTGAGCGTCAATTCTTTGGGAAGCAGATTATAATATCCATTCCTCATTGATCAATACCGCTTTTAGCCTAAGGACATGTAGGCCACGAGCTCACGGCCCCGACCTGATGGAGGCTCCAAAATGCCGACATCCATGTGCATATTTATATATTTCTAATTTAATTAAAGTGATCAGCTTTACAAACGCCTCTTTAGTTTCGTAAGTCAAATTAACAACACAAGTACAAAATCTTGTAATCGAGTTGCCACTTATATTATCGTTAGTGTACAGGTACGGTATCAATTTAGATAGTAGTCATCATCATTTAATATACATTGTACGACCACATTAACTGTTCGTTCTTTTCTCGAATTCGAATAATTGATGAATATATTGAAAGAATATCTACAGAGAAAAACGATAAGTAACAAAGACATTAAAAGCGCGTATCTGTTTCTTCGGTGGGTGGGAAGCTTGGTTGTTTAGTTGTCACTACCAGTAATGCCACGTGTTCCATGGTATGCCTTGGTCGCTCGTCCTTGATGGTAGCGTACTTAGTTATTTATTACTCATATTGGATGAGGTGAAAGTGGAGTAGGTAACATCATGGCTTTGCATTGATCGATATCCTCTGATCTTTATGTGCAAACAAAGGTTTGAAGTCCATATGTGAAACCACATGGTCTGCATGTGCTGATGCTGTTAATGGTTGCAATCATTTCATTGACGCATTAAGATCGTTCTCAGAAACTGACACAAAAGTGTTCAGGTTAAGCAATTTTGCTCAGATCAATCAGAAGAAACACGAAACGATGTCTAAAGCCTTGTCAGACAAATAGAAGAACTGGAGACCATTATCTTAACGAAGATGTGAAAGGGCCTTCTAGGATATATTAATAGATAAGGACACGTTTTTTAACACTTTTTGTGTCTCTTTTTTATTAAAATATATACAGAAAAAAGAATTAAAGTGTGACTATAAATATAGTTATTAAATAAACACAATTAGCAGCACATGCATCACTTTTTTGGAAGGACCATCAGAACCGCGCAAATAAATTGCAAAAAAAAATTAAATGTTTCTTCTTATAATTGACGCCTGGGATGCTCATGTAAAGCTACAATTTGAATGGAACAAGGAAGTTAATCAATGTACATTTGCGGCATCATAAAGAGGGACATGTCTTATATTCAAATATTCTTTTATTTTGGTATTGTAAGTTGGACGTACTTTTTGGCAGTTATTAATTATCATGTCAATTCTTTGTCAAATAATTAATACTCCAATAAATGCAGACAAATTTGACCAAACATTTCCAAATGTAGGAATTGTTAGAAAGATATTTCTGTGCCTAATGGGCAGCAATTACAAAGCAGAACTTTCATTTTCACAACTAGAAAAGAATAAAAATTAATTGCGAGTGACAATGTTAATTTTTTAGCTATATGCATAGTAAATGATATCCATGAACAATTGGACTTTGGTGATGTAATTTAACATTTTACCCTTGAGAAATCGTGAAAGAAGCTGTTAAGATCAACATAACAGTAATCACTAGGGCGCGGACACGTACGGTTGATGACTCATCGCCCATGGGCACACTATTGAAATGTATTTTTAAAGAGGTTTTATTTTTATTTATATAATTGGATAACAAGTGGCTGGTGATATATAAAATACAAAATACCTCATTATTTGTTAATTTTCTCTTCTGTAAGACTTTTTCTCTTTGAATTAAGTACATCCTTGTAGATAGGAAACGTCCTTTCTACATCACAACTGGTTATAGTTGCGTATTGGAAATATTCTTTTATTTCAGCGTATTTAGCATATACAATTGCCGCAATGTTATTAAATCTGGATTTCTATTAAAAACTGCGTCTAACTTTTGCTGAAGGCCACATCCGAAGTCACTTGGAATACTTTTGAAATTATTAATAGCCCACATCTAATGTGGTTAATCCATATTTTTAATTTGAGATTTCGATTTTCAAAACATGTGGTTAGTTTAGGCAAATTTCCAAAGTGTTCCTGAAGGAACAACAACTGATTTTTTAAATTTGGGATTTGTGTTAGTTGCTTTCAGAAATACTTCGAGCATCGTCATTTAAACATATAACGAAATTTTGTAAACTATCAAAATTCTCTGCATAATAGTATATTATGACACTAGTGCATAATCAAGCTTTTAAAGCACGAGTAACGAGTTTAAAGCCACGACGCGAAGCGGAGTGGCTTTAACGTTTCGAGTGCTTTAAAAGCTAATTATGCACTGTGTCATACGATATTTTTTAGTATAAATGCAACAATAATTCTAATTAGAAGAAATCAAATCAATAATTTCAATACATATTATTGAGTGACTTGTCATTTGACATTTCCTGACATTTCAATGGACTATTAAACGCTTGGGATTGGCTGTTACCAAGCAACCTTTATACGCACGCCGTGCGATAAAGGCCCGATTATGCACGCTTATGGGTGTGTTTTGATTGGTTTATGATGCATGCATACTAAAAAAATTATTTCTGTGTGTGTTTTAGCAAAGCTAAGTGACGAACGTGCGATATTTTGACATTCTGTAACGATATTTTACAGGCTTTGTAATAAATTTCGGAATCACTGACAATTCATTTTCATATCAGAAAAAGTAACATAAACAACGTTCTAGATCTAAATAAATGATAAATTTTACTGGTATAAAGCGAACTATTACCAATAAAGTCATTATACAAAAGTACGTAAGTTCATTTAAAATGTTCTCTTACGTTTTTTGCCTTTTTTAAAAGCGTCTTTGAACTCAGTGAACCCTGGGGCCTCTTCATATTCTGAAACGGCTCTACCCTTAACATAGACCATCTCTGTATTATATTTATTCTCTTTGCATGGATGCCAAAAGTATTTCTATCCCGTGTGTTACAAGTAGGTCCGAATTTCTATAGAAGTTGTTTTGATATGTATATCTGTAAATTAGTAGCACAGGAATGTAGATGCTAGGCACTTATAAAATTTTAAATTTTATAATGTGGACGATACATGGCTACTACTACTCTTGAAACCATCTATTCAACAATGTATCAGTTTTTCTGGTATTAGTATAGAGGTCACTTGCATAGCTTGATGCTCCCCAATGACTATAGGAATGCATTTGACTATAGTATTACGTAATTATATAGCCAACAGTTAAAATATATGATATGTCTCAATTGAAAATCAATTTTATATCTGTGTTCTAAGAGTTTAATTTTTAAAGCTACTATAATGTCTTATAGATACGAAATTTTAATCGCAAACATTCCTGGTGATCTCATTTCTTCCAACTTAACCAATAATTAATTAAACTTTTTAATTGTAAGATTATAGAATGCACATAAAATTCGGGTTTTATATATTTAGTTTTCAATATCTAAATCATTTCACATAAATGTAATCTCAATCTTCAGTTTCAAATAGAACTTCTTACCTCATATATCACTTATATTTTCCATTAAAGCAGAATAAATAAACATTGTAAAACTAAGCGAAACTATAATTGTTAAAACATAATAAAGAGGTAATTACAAAACACACAAACTTTCAACAAGCTTAGAACATCTAAAGGCTTCTTGACTGAAAAGGTTTTCAAAACAAACTAAAAATATTTTGACAAGTAATGTGCCACTGCGTACCAAAATTAGGTCATCCCTTTATTACACCGTATCAATAGGCATCACAGCGTTCAGCTTTTCTTTGAAGCAAAAACTGCACTTTCAATCTCAACGTTTAGAAAGTTCCGAAATGTTTATATTAACCTAATAGGCCTCCTTTGTTTGCTTGTGCCATGACTTAGCCGTCCAATGGTAACGTAAATAGGTGAATATTTATTGCATCTGTCGTAAAATCGCACACTATTTCTTACCTACTATTTGTTTGTAAAATGTTTAGTCAGTAAAATACCATAACTACTATTACATCTTTATTTAAAGATATAGGATGCCATACAAAATAATATTGGGAAACATTACTTATTATTACAGTAAATAATTTTTTAATGGGTTCAAATAAATTAGATTTAATTTATGATAATTTTTTTTTTGTTTAAAATACTTAAATTTTACTGAGTAACTAATATTTGAAAAAGGGGCATCGGTGTATGAAAGGTAATTAGTACTATTTCTAAACATAAAGCAGACTGATGAAAATATACAAAGAAGAAAAACTTATATTATATAGTGACTGCTTTTTTGAAAATATTAAGCCAATTAAAATATAAAAATATTATCGATTTGAATTAATGGACATATAATCATACTGTTAAAAAAATCTTGGTAGATACGGAATCTTTTTTTCTTAGGTGGGATAACAAAGCTTTCTATGAACGCAATGAGTGCAGTAGTTGGAGTGTAGTATTGCTGAAAATCATACTTAAGTTTAAAACTTATGAGCGGGCCGCGCACCATCGAGAAACTGACCTTCTGAGTGATGGTCCCCCTTTGGACAGTTCTTTTATTCCAACATCTGGAGGAGCTTTTATTTTACTTCATACATATAGGTGTTTCAATTGTAGTAACAACTACGCTCCAACAGTCTGAAAAGCAAAAAGAAAAATATTATTGAAAAAAAAATAACATTAAAAATACTTTTGGCCCTAACACATGTCATCGAAGAACACCTGTATTTTTGGTATACATATATTTCTATAGTAAGACTGATTTAAAGCAATCCTAATTTATATATTATATATTATATAATTATAAGTATTAATATTAATAGGTTGTGTAATTACTAATATCAAAACCTTCTTGTATGACTAATTTTGTTGAACTCATTTTTTTGGGACTGTAGGTTAGATTATTTAGAAAAATTAATGATCTTCTGTTTTCTTGGAGCATGCAAAATAATTTACTCTACTTTTCTCGTTTTTACAAGCAAAAATAGCTTTATTTCTGAAAGGTACTTCTCTATAGTTAATTTGCTATGTTCGTTATTATGTTCTAGTGTATTGATGTGGTTATTATTTATTTAGCGCAGAGTCTATGTCTAATGATTTTGTTATTTTCAATTCTGATTTCATGTTGATGGTTATCGTGTGCGTATTCTATAATTTAACTCTTTTATTACTATACCTAACTAGCTATGTACAAGTGGTGCTCATATATAAATTATGATTTAAATATTAGTTACTTGCAAGGACAAAAGGAAGAGACTAGTTTTATTCTAAATGACTGAACCATCGTCTTATGATTATGTCACATATGCACAGTAGACTTCCTATTTATACTCAACAGACACTTGATGATTTGTGATACAAACTCCGAAATCTTAAAAATATTTTAGCTTTAGAAGAACTTTAGTTCTAATGTAGTAAGGAAAATGGGAATGATTTTCCACAGAGGGCATTTGGCATATCGCTTCTAATATCTACAAATTTTAATTACTGAAATTGCATAAATCTATCATCTATGGAAACTTGCCAATATCGTTAAAGCGCTATCCCCATCACCTGCTGGATATTTTGGCGCCTTTTGAAAATGCATCAATGTGACTTGTCGTTTGCTGTGTAAATTATTTAACAGAAATTTTGATATAACAATCCTATTCATTATTTAATTGTTGAAAGACATTATATTCCAAATATCTTGTTTTAATAATTTTAATGTTATAATTCGTCAGATGGTATAGGTTCGTACAACATAATTGGGGACAATTAGCCATTTGTGCTAATTTGTCTCAGTGTGATTATTTGTGGAGATCATTATTTTAGTTTATTGAATATATTTCTTCAGTTATATATATATATATTATGCCTGACATGAATTTATGTCTGCATACGCCACCGATAGACCAAATCTACAAGGACTCACATTACGGAATACATATTTGCGGCAAATCAAAAGACCACAGCTAAGCCCTTTCCATCCGAGGGTATATCAACTTCTGATTCAGAAAATATTACAGACTATATTTTCTGCATCAGAAGACCTTGGTCTGACGCGGACCCATCAATACATATTTCTAGAACCCCTCCACCTATCTTTAACCTGCTTAGGAAAAATATACAGATAAACTGAAGACGCGTAACAATAGCTATTTCAACTAACACTTCAATGAAAAATACCTTAGAAGTAAGAAAATCATCATTCTGCAAATAAAAAATCCAGCCCTACAAAATAATACGAAAATATGTTTGTCCTGATAATGACGCTTCTGAATATGAAAGTTTTGCCTACATTGTTTACACAAATTTCAAATAGAATATTAAGCAGCAATGGATGCATTGAAGACAGTGCAAAGTATAGACACATGAAGAGTGGGGGGGGGGTAGCTGTATGCATATGATCATAGCGTGGATGCAAATGGCTTTGGCGTACAAACACAATATCAAAGATCTCGGAGTTTTCCTTGATAATCAATTAAACTTCATACTCCATATAAGTGATACTTGCAGATCTGCTTCTGCTATACTGGCGTTTGTACTACGAACATCTAAGAACTTTGAAAAGTCACGAATCTATGAAACTCATGTATTGCATACCCTGATGCGAAGCAGACTTGAATATGCTTCTATTGCCTTGCATCAGTTCATATTTTTTGGAGCAGGGGATTAAAAATGTTTAATGGGATGTGTGGTTATGATAACCAATTTCTTATTCTCATACTGTATTTTTTTTGTATTTAATGCACATATTTGATTCATTTGTATTATACTATTGTCTTTTTATCTGAGCTCAGTCGGTAGAAATTATAATCGAGTATGAAAAATAAATAATAATCTCAGGATTGAATTCTTTTGTAAAAGTTATTTTAATATTCATTTTCAAAATAATATTTTTGTAAACACAATATAATGTATGTTGAACTACATAAATTAAGTAATGATGGAAAACTCTGTTAATCACATAATAAATAACACATAAATTCAATTTCAAAATTAAATTCTCAGTCTTAATGAAAATTATTAAAGCAATAATAGAAATATGACTATTCAGATGATGTTTATATAAAATAGAAACACTTTTACAATAAATTAAGTATCAATTTTATTATTCTCTTTATCTTATAAATATATTAATTCACTGTTTGATATTAATTATTATGAAAGAATTTTCTTTTAAATGTTTATAACTCTACTTAACGGTTTTTCTATTTCTATCTAGGACTGGTCCTCTTCATAAAATACGTCTTATCTGCATTACAGGTACAGTTTCTTAAGGTTCGGCTAATACAGCATATAAGGTCCAAGTTAAGTTCATCGAATAGGTTTTCATCGTTACACGTTATGGGCTTCTTCTATTTCGGTAAAACGTTTCTTATATGTATTTTTCAGTTTATAAATCCAATTCCATTTATTTTTATAAGCAACATCAAAGTAATTCCGGTTCAGTAATCACTTTGGTCCAAGATATGAGTTCCACAAGTTTACGACTTATCAGACATGTAGATGATGATAATTAACTTATAAAATCAGTTATTTATTACGTTTATACCAACTTTTCTATATAAATTTTTCTTTATTCCAAAAAATCGCGTTTCATTACATAATTATTTTACTTTCATGTCAAAATTCACAAACCATCTATTTGTTTTTTAGTAACCAGGATATTTCTACTTCGTTTCCATATACGTATTTGATTTTTCATGATAATGACATTTTCTTGTCTAGTAATTTAAGTTGCCTATCTTATGTCTTGACAGTATTAGTTATATTGTGACTTTTTAAAATCTTTCATTAAGAATGAGATTACAATAAGTTTAGTTCATATCTAACATTTTATATAGTCCATTACTATTCTAATAAAATTTTTCTATTTTATAAACGAATGAACTTTTATTTGTATAACATAATATATATATATAAATTAATTTTCTTGAGAAGTTAATTTTGATTTAATACTTATAAATATTAAAAATTTAAATCATTATGGTATATATCCTGTTAAGGTTTCGGTATTATAAACTATAATTATTTATATTATTATTATTAAGAACACTCAATAATAACAGAAATTACATGAAATGAAAGTAATGGAATAAAACTGTAACTAATTAATCAGAAGATTTGTTGTTGCTTCCAATTTTTCTCCAAAATTGTTGAAAAAATTATAAAAAATGATTGTCAATATTGTACCAGTTAGCCGCATTCTTCCCTACATTGCTTCGAATTTTTATTAATTTAACTCTAAGTATAAATTCCTATAATTATAAAATGTTTCAAATTCTCTACGTCTTATCACGGAGTAAATTATTTATTTGTTTTCGCAATTTAATTACAAAAACCACAATTAATTGAAAAGAATCTCAGTCATTCTTCTTATTATGGATGAATTAATTATTTTCCAATGTCAAATTCCAATGCAATAATTAAAAAATACATGTATATAGATATTTAGAAACTGGTCAATTAAAATATTTCAAATTTCAGAGTCAACCACATTCATTAACTACAATGGAGTAAAGAAGACATTTACCGCTTTCGCCATCTGTTCAAAAGACCAGCCATCTTAGGTGAGTGGATATTTTTTTTCCTTTTTAGTTTCTTTTTGCGGTCACACAACATTCACGCAAACGCGGCTCGCATTCGTACGAGTACAACACATACATATGGATACATACAGATAATTGGAAAGGTAAAAGGCGGAGTTCACGTTGACATATTTATTCGAGCCAGCCGGTTTTATCTCAACCCGACTGTACCTACAGACTTGGGGTCCTTGTATCTGTCAGCTCATTCTCATTAAGTATAAGAACCTATTGCCATTCCAAGAGAACTTTGTGTCTTTTACGTGTTTTCTTCTTGTTTATTTTATTTATAAACATTTTTTCTTCGTCCATTGAGTAGCTCCAAAACAAATCTTCCTTATTTTAGCTCTCATAGCTATACGTGTACGGTTCTGTCGCTCATTTTAATACATTCTTCCTACATAATTTCATTTTGGGTGTCTCCCTCCCTTCTTATAAATAAATAAAGATATCAGTTTTTTATGGTCATAATGTCCGTTATTAATGATTATTACGTACGGGCGTTTTGTCTGTTTTTCCTTCCTTTGGATTGTTCTTCGGGCTCGTAAAAGAGTACGTTTTATTTCGATGTCTGAACGCGATATTTACGGTTTCTTAACACGCTATGTATCCATAACAGTTGTGTGTCGAATGTTTACGTTTATGCCAAAGCGCCTTGATAATTTTATTTGCTTGTATATAAGAAAGTTATTCCGGGCACAATGTCTAGCAAGGAATTTATTTATAAAGCCTACAACAGATAGATACGCCAATATATTTTTAAGAGATATACAAATCTGGGAACATATTCCCAACGTATATTTCATGCATTGCCGTGAACCAAGGCTTGAAAAACACATTGTTTCTTCGCTAAAATAGCGGATAACTTATGGATAACAATAGGCCATATATGTACATATATATGAAATGTAAAAAAAATTATCGAAAATATTAATTTTGATGTTGAGGCTTCAATCAGTACTAAAAACAAAATCCTAAATAGAAAAACAAGCAGAAATTTGCAGCTTCTGCGAAAAGATCCGAGATTTATTTTGGACAAGAACTAACATCACCTAGACCATAGACACCGTCCACCTATGTGTTAAATGACCCACTATTAATGAAACGTACGAATACAGTTTTTTAAATTAACCTAATACAAGGTATAAGGTGAAATTGTGTTATTGTTAAAGAAGAGCACCTGTATCTTCCAGTGAATAAATCACTGCTCATCACCAAACTCGAATCATTTATTAACTAATAATTACAAAACTATAATATATGCGCTTGCGATCTCATTTCAAGAAAATTCAGCCAGGAGAGCAACCACCAGAATCACAATTTCAAACACCGTTAACATAGCTATCTGCAACAATTTCACAAACTATTTATTGAAAATAGTGTGCTCCTTGAGCATATTTTTCCTTCATATCGTTTAACAAATTCATATTTAAAATTAAACTATCTTTCTCCTTCATCAGTGCCTAAAGTCTGTGTAAAATGGAATTCGCGAGGAATATTAAGTAAAATATCCGCTTGAAATCAAGAAATATACGTCTATACACGAGTACGTCAAAAGTTTAGAAAATCGGACATTATTAAAGGCGTCATTGTCAGAGCCCGCGTTTTACAGGAAATTGTAAAGAAAATTGTTTTAAGTGATTCAAGCTCGAAGAGATTATTGGACGGCTAGTGGATAATATATAGGTCATTTACATATATATGAAATGTATAAAATTCATCGAAAATGTTAATTTTGATGTTGAGGTTATCTTTGCACTATCGACCTAACCAAGCCGTAGTGTATAGCTTTTAGTATTCAATTGGTTCTTGGTTGAAATGGGTTGTAGTATGTATCCACCGCTGGGAAAGAATCAATTCTTTCGCTTACCAGCATTATCTCGCGAAACTGTAGTATATGTAAATGAAACGGCACAAGTGACTGAACTTGATCCTTATCTTTGCATGCTACACGGCTTTGGCATCACACTGCATTTCTGTCTATTTTGTTCGTCTTGTCAAATTATTTTAGCTGTGACTGCATAACAATTTCCACTAACTTGTTTCTATCTCTACTTAACAACCTATTTTTTCTTAAATCATCTTTAGCATCCTTCCCTTTTTTTCTAGGTAGATTTAAACACGGAATTGCATTATCTTTGAGCAAACGACGATTTTTGACACTATTATTCAACAGCTCCTGCCGTAAATCTCGGTGAAATTGATCCTCTTGAAAATGAAGTCCACAAACTCTTGCAGTAACAATATTAAAATTGTCAAGTCTCGAACAAGCGTGCTTCCACGCTTCAGTGAGTGGAACATTTTTTAATGGAAATCTAAAGAACTTTATGTCGTTTCCGCAATTTTTGGACTGGTTGTCGCTGGAGCACCCAAATACAGCACACCGCATTATTGTATGTCTTGCTTCTACACAAATCTTTAAACAGTTCAAGTCAGTCGCAAACAAGTGTTACAAACGCTTTGATAAAGTCAACAAAGCACGTGTGAACTCTCCAGTTTCCACTACAGGCACCAGGCACCCAACTCTCCACTGACGTCACTAACCAACTCCCCACCACGGAACGGCTGCGCAATATCATATCTTCTTAGTTACTGTATCGTGCCTTTTGGTCATGAAGTGGGTATTCATGCATTTCTCTTGGGTTGTGTTCTGCCCAGTAGCAAAAATTCTGCTTATTAACGTACCCACTCAGATGGAAGTGAGCTTCGTCAGACATGATCAGTTTATCAAGAATTTATGCATTGTTGTTCAATTTTTCAAGAAATTGCGGCAGTTAAGTTTATCAACTGGGTTCAGCCTCTGGACTATCTGTACATTATATGGGTGAAATTTCAAATGTAGCTTAAAAATTCGTACATACATCGCTCTGAAATTCGCAGTGCAATTGAATGCCGAATTGCAGAACGTGTTGTACTCTGATTCAACGACTACTGTGGTTCTTTCAATATTACCTTGTGTACGAACTGTACGTGTACCTCCGACAAATTTTGAGTTTACACTGCCCCTTTTGTCTACATCTCTTACCCATCTCAAAATTGCATTTCTTGATGGAACTGCAGCATCCACTGGCAAATTAAATTCAAGGCCAAAACGCCTCTGGGTTTGCACGATGGATTGGGTCCATCTCTTGATTAACAGGACAATTTTCCATTGTAACACAAAACCTTCGAAAATAAAATACAATTTCAAATAAACTGTATTTCAACACCAATCTTTTGAAAACCATTCAATCCTGTTGCCGGACCTTGTAATTACCTAGTATGGTACAATGTAGTGTGTGAACAGCAAAAGTAGAACAGAAAAAGAAAGGAAACAATATTAAACATCAAAAATTACAAGGAAAACCAGTGAAATGTATTAATAAAGAACGAAACCAAACCTATATGTTGCTTTGTTTACTTATGACTTTTAAGGTTGGATGCACACCAATTTGTTTGAAGGTTTGACATGAAATATTAAAATTGGAGTAATTCTTCATTACCTTGATGATACATTAAAATCAACAGAAAGATTTGATATACGAAAACTTATATTAAGCAATAATTTTCTTGCTGTAGTGCTTTTAATTTTCACAATATCCTGTAATCTTCATAAAGTCATATCTAAAGAAAATACTTACCTTTTTAATGAATTAGACTGCAGGTACATGAACCTTTACGCGTATTGAAAAGATAATTTGAAAAGAAATTTTATATCTATTACTCAATTGTAAAGAATTATGCTATTATTACGTATTATGCTTTAATCATTATTTTTCATATGCTAGTCTATTACTTCTGTGGTTATCTATCAATAACCTAATTTTATTTTAATATCTGCTATTGACGGTAATTACATATGCAAAATGTTCTCAAAAGTTGCGACAGAACATAACTTAGTTATATATTTATACCATGATTGCATTATAGTCCATAATTCAATTTTATCTATCTGACAGAATTTTCCCAAAATCAATATTAAGATTTGAAAAATATGTTTTTCTAATACATAAGTAACAATATTCTTTTAAATATAAATTCTAAGTGAAAGTATATCTATTTCATGAACAAAAAAAAAGCACGTTTGAAAACAAATCTCACATGACTGTAAAACATTATTGGTGCAATATACAAATGAAGGGTGAGTCTCAGGTCTAAACCGAAGGACGAACACGAAGACAAAAAAGGAGTGTCGCACTACTTTAATAAATATCTGAAACGTAGGTTTTGTTACCCGACTTGACATTTAAATATGCCGGCCGAAAGACCTTGCATAATATGAACATATTCAAAAGGACGGTATCAAAAAAATATATCCTTCGGAAATGGATACCCCCCAGTCGTAAAAGAAGGGTCAGCGTGTTCAGCATAACAATGGATAAAATTTAGGTACGCTTTTGCTCTTCGCAAAATACCCTTTTACTTTTAAAAATCTCTTATCTTAATGGACGATATATACGGTGTAGAGTGTGCTGTACATACATATCGTATATGCCGGTTAGGGTGTTTAGTAGTCGCTTGATCAAGCAGGGGCGTGGCTCTTTAGTAATTAACGAAACTAAGATCTCGAGTTACTAAAATAGAATTTTACGATTACGTGAAAAATTGATTAGTAAATTACGTGTTCTGTAAATGAATCCATTATCATATTAAGAGACAATGGCATACTTAGATTAATGCAACGTTAAACGTTAGGGAAATGAATTTCTAAATCCGATTTATGACAAGAATATGCATAAACATTAAAAGCTTTAGTTTAATTTTGTTTCATGAAGGACTTCAAGTTAATGTATTATATCGATAAGCTGTCGTTTACTTTTTACATTAATTTACACTAAAATATTGTATATCTCATCTTTTCTTTATTCAGATATATGAAGCATACATAATAATTACATATTATCTATCTAATGCTATAAACCTACGTAAAAAAATAGGTGTGGGCACCACACGACTTTCATAGACGTATGTGCGTCCCGAAATGTATCTTCTTAATAAAATGAACCTCTGAGTAAAAATTGCACTTCCGGTACGAATTTTAAAAAGTTTTTTATACAGAAAAATAATTCACATCAAAGTACTTTTATCCTCTTAATAAATCTCTATAGAATGCATAATTTGAGAAATATTTGCAAAAAGCTGCTATTCGATAAGAGTAAAAGTCATACTTCCGGTTCGAATTTTGAAATTTTGTTTATATAAAAAAAATCCAAATACAGCTCTAATTACTTTTGTGTTCCTAATAAATCTGTATGGAATTCAAAATAGGCGAGATATTTGCAAAAACTGCTATATGATAAGAGTAGAAGTATTACATCCGCTCAAGTTTTAAATTTTTTTTTCTTACAAAAACTGTTCCAAATCGCTCTGAATATTATTGCACTTGTAATAAATTTATATAGAAAGCATAATTTGCGAGATATTTGCAAAAACCTGTTTTTCACTAAGGCAAAAAGAGACCTACTTCATTGAAAACTCTTTTTTATAAAGGTTCTCTAAAATTCACATTTTAGTACTTTTGCTTTGTTTAGAAAATTGTCTAAACTCAGAAGTTGACGAGATATTTTCTCTCTTTACTGCTGAATTAACCTACTACTTCGGGTCTATCGATTTTACTGAAAATATTACAGATCTCAAGAGGAAGATTATACTCGTAGATATAAAGTCCGCTTACTCGATTGTACTCGTAGATATAAGGTGTGCTTTTTGGTATTGATAGCTGAAGCCGTTTGACCGCTATCGTGGTCACAGACACAGAAACACAGACATGTTTACAAAAACCATTTTTTTGGTATCAGGGGACTTCAAAACATGAACATTTGCAAAATCACGAGTTAGAAAATGTTCGTCATCACAATACTTCCTTATACTATACAGGGTGTAACAAAATAAGTGTAAAACATTTCAGGGGGTGATTCCTTAGCGAAAAAGAGATAGGGTCTTTCATATAAAAAAACTTCAATGGAGCATCCCTTGTTAAGATACAGCCCCATAAAGGGGGTACATAAAATTTGTTTTACAATTTTTCTCACAAACACTAAAAATGTAATTTATTTCCAATGTAACTTTTTGTCTGATCATTTGTTTACCATTTAAAAATCTAATTCCAATACCTTGTTTCATTCGAAACAAAAAATGTCTCTTGAATTTTTTGCCCAAAAGTAATCAGTTCGCAGCAAAAAATTATTTTACGAACAACTACAGAGATACATCGTCATAAATGCGAACTGGATTAGTATTGTTATTTTGTTGTTACTACCTGCTTCAAAATACATATGATTAAAGATGAATAAACAAAACTAATTTATTAATAACAAAACATAAAACATGTAGAAATCATAGTAAATGTTCAATATGTCCATCTTCAGTCATTACACATGCGTCTAGACGTCAGCGCATTGAGCCACGTATTCGCTCAAATATTCCTGGATTCTCTCTAATTACCCTGCACGCATCGATGATGCGGTTTCTTAAGTCCTCTACATCGCGAACAGGAGTAGGATAAACCAAAGTCTGTAAATGGCCCCAAGTAGAGAAATCGAGAGGATTGAGATCCGGGGATCGAGCGGGCCAATTCTGTGGTCCTCCTCGACCTATCCAATGATTTGGATATGTTTGGGTTAAATGCTGACGTGCTGCTTGACTAAAATGGGCGGAAGCCCCATCATGCATAAAAAACATATCCCTTCTGACGCCCAAAGGAACTTCCTCCAGCAGTACTGGATGCACTTCTCTTAAAAATTGAGTGTATGCCTCACCATTTAATCGAGGAGGTAGAAAATGAGGGCCAATTAAATAATCCCCAATAACTCCGAGCCACACGTTAAGAGAAAAGTGTTCTTGATGGTTAGCTTGTACAATAGCGCGAGGGTTTTCATCAGCCCATATGTGGTTATTATGAAAATTAATTATCTTGTCCCGAGAAAAAGTACATTCGTCTGTGAATTCGATCGTCTTCAGAAAGTCAGGATTTCTTCTAATCATTTCCAGCATCCAATTGGAAAATTCAAGACGGTTCGGAAAATCTCGCTGTAACAGTGCCTGTACTCGTTGCAGATGGTAAGGGTATAAGAGTTGTTCCTTTAAAATTCGAAATACCGTCATATGATCAACATTTAACTCGAAAGCAATCTTTCTAGTACTGCTAGTAGGTTGTTCTTCAACCAAATTAAGTACTGCTTTTTCAAGATGTGTTGTTCTAACTTCTCGATGGCGACCACAATCCTGCATTTTTTGTTTCGAATGAAACAAGGTATTGGAAATAGATTTTTAAATGGTAAACAAAATTCAGACAAAAAGTTACATTGGAAATAAATTACATTTTTAGTGTTTGTGAGAAAAATTGTAAAACAAATTTTATGTACCCCCTTTATGGGGCTGTATCTTAACAAGGGATGCTACATTGAAGTTTTTTTATATGAAAGACCCTATCTCTTTTTCGCTAAGGAATCACCCCCTGAAATGTTTTACACTTATTTTGTTACACCCTGTATATAAGAAAGTGAAATAATAAATGCACTAATTAAGTACAGTAGGTAAAATTATATAGCCCCAGAAGATGCATAGTAATAGAGAAAAATTACCAATGTCTAAATTTGTTTCAATGAAATTTTAGTATCCAGAAAATGGAAATACTGCTAGATCTATTTCTTATATAAATTTAACATGTTTTGATCAAACACTTTTGACAAAAGATCTCTTGTTAATTTTCATACTAATTTCTACATGTGGTCCAACAGTAATACTTCTTCCAATAATATATTAATAGATTGTTATATTCTGTTCTATCAACAGAATAACTACCCAGACAAGAACTTTAATTTAATTTATGTTGAAATTCTACTTATCTTTTTAAGGCATGATTGATTGTCAATTACACCATTTAGATATTTTACAGAATTCTTCCTAAAATACTTTTTATTTATTAAAATGGTTTTTTCATATCTCTGTATTTATTTCGAAATACTGTCACATATAAGTACATATATTGTAAATTTAAATTTATAAAAGATTTGAAATCACGGCCATATACGTATATCTTTTCCGCAATGAAATTACAAGGAGTGACAGTGTTAGTGTTTATTTAATTAATAGTGTTAATTTAATATTTCGAAAATACATATTTTCTACTTGATATTACTAATTTTAGTGTAGTTAGAATATTTTGCTTTTTAAATTATCAGTTTTAATTTTTTCTGTGAATTAGCCATATCAACTAAATCGAAAACATTCCTCAAATCACAATTAATATCTGCCACCTTTTCTGTGTTTTTCATGTTAATATATTTTCCAATCCAAGTAATTTAGATTTGTTTATGTAATGTAAAATATTAAAATATTATGAAATGCTTGTTTTCATAGTAAAACATATATTGTTATTTGAGTTATTAAAAAGTAATTAAAAGGCTAAGTAGTATTTTTTTCTTATAAATATTACAACTATATACTTCACAACTAAATACAATTTATTCATTAGCTCCTAAAAATTACAGTTCAAATCCGTAAGTTTTGGAAAAGGTCAGAGTTGCTCATAGATCGTGGAGTGTTGACTCTGTTCTGTAATACCTTGTTTTGGAAGATTTGCTGATTTGCCCCAAAAATTCTTTCTACTATAACATCAATGAGGTGTAGGTACTAGGTCAGTAGTGCAATGCCTAAGGCCTGTAATTCAATTGACAGTCTGGATCTAGCTTATTATTAATGGTTTTAATGTTGTTAATAATACCTTCCTAAATAGGAGATAATTGACAATTTGGGCTAAGGCTATATGATTTGCCATCAATTGGTGCTTTGCCTGGTTTTAAAACCAAAACTACTTCTGCTACTTTCCAGCACGCATAGACGTGTCAACTTTTACTCGTAGTCAAATCAAAACTAGTAGAAGATTTGTTTGATCTAAATTCGTTTTAATTTCTCCAGAAACTTATTTTGAAGAAATAGCAATTATATTTAGTGTTCTTGAATAGTCAGTTTTTCCAACTTATTATCTTGAATGATTTGGTTTGGTATGAATATGCCTCCCAAAGATTCTGAAAATATTTTTAACTTTTTTTCGTTCCCTCAAGACACAATTTACCTCTCATTTCTTGTTTGTTCCTTCACCGAGAGGGATGTATTAACTAATTTCTCTTTCATTTTATGTCATAACATTCTAAATAATATGAAACACAATCTGCTATTACTACTTAGCTTTTTACATTAAGTAGTGACTGAAAATCTCAATACACTAGATATAAAAAATTGTGTGTAGATAGAACTTG
This sequence comes from Amphimallon solstitiale, assembly GCA_963170755.1. Taxonomy (NCBI): domain Eukaryota; kingdom Metazoa; phylum Arthropoda; class Insecta; order Coleoptera; family Scarabaeidae; genus Amphimallon; species Amphimallon solstitiale. Next base: position 94,297,455 of record OY720681.1, on the reverse strand, counting down.
AGAATTGTTGAGGCGATGTTATTACTCGTTAGCAGCGTTTTTAAATGAGCTGTATATTAGATTTAATACTTTTATGTTAGTTTATGTTCCCGAAGCGTATGCTTTGTTTATATATATGTTACCGGAAATACATGAAACCTAGAAATTGTATGCAATTCCAAAATGGTACTAGGAAATGTATGAAAGTTACATTATACCGTAGAATAATCAGGACACATTTTAAAAAACTTATTTATTTTTTCAAGGTGAGTGGGAGTGGCACTTAGAATTACACAACATTTTATTTTTGAAGCACAAACATTTTACTGAACTACAAACCTTCTTACAAAGGCACTTTTTGAATTCCTGTCCGGTTCGAGTTGATTGTAGATTTGCAACTGAGCATAGTGATATTTCGGTACCACGTATATCCTTGATATCCAGTATACCTCTTGGACAAACATTGAACTAAGATCTAGAATACAGTTGTTTCATGGTTCCATTTTTTGTACGAACTTTGTGCCAATAAGCGCTGGTGGAAACTTCTCGTCACTCGTTTTTAACATTTTTTCTGCTTGTTCTTGCATGTTTTCCTTAGCAGTGTAAACGAATTTTTAGTGCCGCTAAATTTTTTGAGCACAATGGACACAAACCTTTTGACCTATGTCCTTCAAGGGTTGATTCTTCAGCAACAGCACAAATTGTGTGGATGGCACATCCCCATTCATTACAAGTATGAGCTCCAGTTTCTTGTGAACAGACGTTGCATTTCTTATCTTGCGCAATGGCTGGGGGTTGCGTGCTTGTTTCACAATGTTCCAAATTGTTATTAGAGACTTGGCTTGGCTCTGTATTCATCGGAGAGAGTTCAAACGTAGAGGCTTTGGGATCCGCTTCATTTTGATCAAAATCCTGTATGATTTTCTCCTTTGTCTGACATCACCTGTTAACGGTAGACCCACTTTTATTTTACATGCAAAAAGGGCTTCATAAGGAGTTTCCTTATTAATGCCAGCGTGAAAAGCTCTGTTTTTCATGAGTTGCACAAATTTTATACCCTCACTCCAATGTGAATTATCATTGTCCTGCATCCAAGTGGTTAACATATTTTCTATGTCCTAGTTTGCCCTTTCCACATATCCCTGACTCTGTGAATGCCTGGGCTCGCCATGGATAATTTTTAAAGTAGGCCAATATGATTTTAAATTTTCAATAATTTTGCTGGAAAACTTTCAGTCGGACTGAAGAATGGTGGGGGCACCCAGTAGAGTAAGTATGTCCAGCAAAGTATATGCTACTTCTTCAGCTCGTTTTGATTTGAGTGGTCTCAATACAACAAATTTTGTTAAGTGGTCTTGATAAACGAGTACGCTATAATAGGCTTTACAACAATACCCTTTTTAATACCTTTTTGCTTTTGTTGACATGGCTCACGAAGGTGAACATAGGTTTCTATATCCTTACGGGTATGTTTTTGTAGTGACTACATACCTCTTTCATCATGCGATCTTTTCTGCCGTGGCCAATTCAACACATTTCCGATTGCTGTTTAGGACAAGTATAGAATTCCTACGTATTGTGTATAATAAAATTATTTCACATATTTCCTTTCGATTTTGGACATTTTATACATTTTCTAGGAATTCTATTTAATGACAGATTACATACATTTCCGGTAACATATATATATATATATATATATAAGTTGAGGATTGTCGTGGGTGTAGCGGCCTTTTTTTGGGACAACACGGTTTAAAAACAGGTAACTTAACAATGTAATTAAAAACACATATTTTTGTTTTTATTCTTTGTAACGTTTCGGCCAAACATTTATGTTGCCTTTTTCAAACAATCTATAATTATTTTAACAAATTAAAATACAATAAAACGGATATAAATTTATAACTTACACTTATCTGTTGTTTTCTTATTTAATTGTAATGGTGAATATAATATACGATACATTTACAAATAATATGTTTTTCTTCCTGAAAGTCGTCATTTCTTTCTCTAGTTCTCTTACACTTTCAACAAATCTCATTTACTTTTACAGTCGTATTTATATTTTTATAGTTCTAATACTTGTAATTGTCAAGTTTATGTCTTGACTCTTAAAACATATCTGTTACAAGCATGCGTTTAAAATCAATGTGTATAGGTATATATGTGATGGAGTATACATTGGCCAAACAACTCAACACCTGAAAGAAAGGCTAAATGGGCACAAATTTTCAAATAATAGCACAGCTCTAAAAAAACACATTAATCAGACTAATCACTCCTTCAATTTCAAAAATACAACAATTATTACCACCGAAAAACATAATAAAGCTAGGAATTTTTTGGAAAGCATTTACATTAAAAAAACTACAAACTCAATTAATGATAGGACCGACATTAATAACATTTCCAATATTTATGTTTCAATAATTTAACAGTTTAATCAAAATCATAACACATCATCTTATTAATGCTACATAATAATTAAAAAAATAAGTACATAAAGAAAATATTAAAATATTCAAAAGAAACAACCAAAATAAAAACACAACATACACACAACTTTTTACAAATACACGAGCTAGAAGAATTTATATACCTATACACATTGATTTTAAACGCATGCTTGTAACAGATATGTTTTAAGAGTCAAGACATAAACTTGACAATTACAAGTATTAGAACTATAAAAATATAAATACGACTGTAAAAGTAAATGAGATTTGTTGAAAGTGTAAGAGAACTAGAGAAAGAAATGACGACTTTCAGGAAGAAAAACATATTATTTGTAAATGTATCGTATATTATATTCACCATTACAATTAAATAAGAAAACAACAGATAAGTGTAAGTTATAAATTTATATCCGTTTTATTGTATTTTAATTTGTTAAAATAATTATAGATTGTTTGAAAAAGGCAACATAAATGTTTGGCCGAAACGTTACAAAGAATAAAAACAAAAATATGTGTTTTTAATTACATTGTTAAGTTACCTGTTTTTAAACCGTGTTGTCCCAAAAAAAGGCCGCTACACCCACGACAATCCTCAACTTATAAAATATAATACGGCCAAGGAAAAAAAAAATTACCAAAAATATATATATATATATATATATATATATTGTGTGTATAATTGTTTTGTTAACCATATATTATTTGAAACCGTCTTTTAGTATTAGCAGTTGAAATGATATATCCCATACTACATGTATAATAGAGAGGATAAATAAATTACAATATATACTATTATAAATATCTAAAGCATAAAGTAACATAAAATATTCTAAAATTATTTTTTTCCTAGTAATTAGTAGTTAGCTCAGTAATAATAAATTAATAAGTATATTCTGCAATTCAGCAGCTGCCAAATATGTTTTTATATTATGGGGGTAACAATAAAAAAAAGGAAGAAAATAGCATTTAATGCCTGTAATGCATTACTTTTACATTACTCTCTTTTAACAGTGTGATTTAGAAGGAGGCATTTTAATATTCGTTCTAAAATTTTTGAAAACGGTATTATTCTCTAGCAAATTTTAATAGAAAAACAAACTAATTTTCTTTATATATTGCGCTTAAGGTGAAATTAATTGAGGTTTCAAATATATATCTTAATCATTCTAGTATTTCCGACACAAAAACAATGTATATGTAATCAAACACGATTTTTCGTTTATTTAATTTGGCAAATTTAAAAGTCAAAATATTTGTGGAATGGTTGCCATTCAAAAAAATATGTTTGTATATCGTACTCCACATCACCCATTTATAAACGATTCATTGTTATATTGCCAAGATGTGGGAGGTAGTACCATATATTAAGCAACAGTAATGTTTATCTTGATGAAAAATACATTCATACGTAAGAAAAGCTGGAAATTGACGATAAATTGCGGCTTTGAAATAGCTTTACTAGAATTTGGCTGTTATATAAATATTTTTGTTAAAATAATATAATTTGTCTGACTATTTGTAGGATGATTAATTTTACTCTGTTAGGAGTATATCGAATTTTAAAAAAAATTTGCAACATCCATAAGATGCACTTGAAGAATAATAATTCAAAATAATATTTTCTTTTTTATATTAAAGATCTCTGTATCTATGGTTATCTCTTAATACTTTTGCTGGCTACCAATACTCTGTTACCATAGTAGCTAACACTTTCGATGATTTGTCAAAAACAATAGTAAGAGTGTGTGATGACAACTCTTTAGATTTAATTATGCAAAAATTGGTCCAAATCAAGTTCAAGGAACTTATACTTTCGATAAATATGTATAGAGTCCATAATTTGTGGGATATTTCGAAAAAACTTCGATATCAGGTTCGAATTTTGATTATATTCTTGTACAAAAGTTATTCAATACTAATAGCCAAATATGTTCGTACTCTTAGAGGCGATATTGGTAAAATTTGATTTTTTCACTGAAGCAAATAACTGCGTAAGATGGTAAAGCTAAAGTTCAATATTAACACCTTTATCCATTTGGACGCGATCGTGGTACCACATGAATACTCATATAGGGTAAGAGAATGGGCGGAGGGGGGATTTCTACTAAAATCCACTATGTCATCAGTATATAAAATTAAAGTGCCTCATTATTTGCACTGCATGCAGTATGCATTTGTTGGCTATACGTTGTGGTATATGAATACCGGATAATAAAAAAACAAGAAGAACGAGTGTGCTTAAAACCACACGGCAGAAGTGTAAACTTCATCAAGGCGAGGTTAATAATACCGTAGATAATACGAAATACACGCATATAATATTCAGTAACCTATTAAATAAAACATATTCGCACATTTATTACATTTACGCGAGCGTCCGTTTTGTTTGGTCAGTTCGGACGTATTTGTATGTATAAATAGACGATATAAATACTTGCTTACTGTCCCGGTCTTGGTCTAATGGTAACGTATCGGCTTCATAACCGTGCGGTCTCGGGTTCGAATCTGTTCTGGGACATGAATTTATTTATTCATTTAAATTTCAATTTAATTGAACTTAAATACCACGATAAGTTATATTTATTTATCTTGTTCCCTTAGCCGACTTTACCCGAACGAGCGTTACATATCCGAGCGTGACGGGTCAGTCTTGTTCACTGCCTACAATCAGCGCAACGCGCCTAAAGAAGTTTACACTTCAAAAAATAAGAATTTTCTTGTGATTAACTTTTAGAAACTCCTGGACGTCAAACTAAATTAAGAATTAGCTTTCAGTCCAGGCAATATCTCAGATGCATCAATTCAATTATAAAGAAGATGACAAAGCAAAGACTTGAGAATAATGGCAATCACTCGATTAACATGACTGCAGCCTGGCTATAAAAGATGGTATTCCATGTCATAGATATTTATTTTTGGAAGTGCCTCCATAGCCGGGGCCGGTCCCCGTTTTATATGCATATTCCTGCAGGCTACCGCATCAAGAATTGCGGAAGGCAGGCGGCTTCACGTATCGTTACCGGAATATCAACATAACCTCTGTTTTCCATATTGCGCGCGTGAACGGCTTAACTTTTAGTGTTAATTTTCTTTAATTTATCTAAATTCGCAGGTATATTTTTCTTTGAAGCTATGCTTTTTGTTAAAAACGATGTTCTTCTAATTGTAGAATGTTGAAAGTGGACGATAAGTTTGAAAGTTACGAGAATTTTAAAAAGCAGTTACAGAAATACAAAAATGAAGTATTCAATGATTACTGAATTAGAGATTCTAGAACCATCGAGACGCAAGCTAAAAGATATCCTGAAAGTGTGGCAGCTCAAGCAAAACAAGACTTAATTTACCATTATCTGAGAATAGCTTGCATTAAAGGTGGCCTAATGCACACTCCTAGGAATAAAACAAAAGACACATTTACATTTATGCAGAAGTGCCCAGCCTGTATGTTTTCAAAATTAACTTCTTGTGGAAAATTTTTAGAGATAAAGGAACTGAATGAAGGACACACTCATCTGACATCACAAACATTATTTAAAAGTTTACCCCAGCAAAGATTGAATATTTCAAATCAGCTTTAGGTTAATTCAGTAGCGGAATTGCAATCACGGCCCAACAAAAAAATCGTACAAAATAATATCATTAATGAATCCGGGTGCCTGGTGACTTTGAAAGACTTAACAAACCTAAACGGAAAACCACAGAACAGAAAAAACTTTGATGAATGTGTATCAATTTTACGAAATACTTACAAATGTGATATTTACATTAACGTTGATGTGGAAGTAAATTTGAAATGCCTCTATTTTCAAGATACTGAGATGAAACATATGTTTGACTCTTATCCAGAAATAATTTTTGTAGATGGTACCTATTGTCTACACAGCAGTAGAGCGGCCACATACTTAATTATGGTAGAGGATGCAGAGGGAAGTGGTGCAATAGTAGCAGTTGGTATATTACTAAACGAAACGCAAGAAGATATCGATTGGTTCATAAAAACGTTCAAAAATTTGAATTCGAGAACATCAGATAGAAAAGTGGCTATTCTGACAAAGACAACAAGGAGAGAAATGTTTTTAAAGAAAGTTTTCCTGATGCCACCTTGCAGATATGTTTATTTCATACTCTACAAATATTTAACAGAGAAATAAGTGTGAAGAAAATGGGATTGTCCACCACAGAATGTGAAGTGATGTGAATTTAGCCTATGCTTCGTCTGAGGAGTGTTTTCAAAAAACCTATTTGGAAATGAAATAGAATGTTCCTGAAGTCGTTATCGATTATTTTGAAAAAAAAAAAACTGGGAACCCATTAAAGATGAGTGGGTATTGTACCTGACTTTCGCAAATTTGTCTTTTCTGAACAAAACAAACAACAAAATTGAAAGTATCAATGCCAAATTGATTTTTTTTTGTTATCCTCATTTCTTCACGAGCAGATAGAAATATCAAAAATTCTAAACAATATCATAAAGGGAAACTGATATTGACATAACGATTGAGTTATGACCATAACTCCATCGCTGTCATTATTATTCAACTGACTGAATAATCATTGTCATAATTTGCCAAAATCAAAATTCATACTGCGTTATAGTATATCATTATTATATTTCAACTTTTACTTACCTCGTTTTAGTCACGAGTTTTATTAATCACGAGCGTAGCGTGGTGGTGCGAGTATTTAGTAAAACGAGTCACTATTGAGTGTATCATATTATTTTTATACTATATATTCTCTACAGCAGCGAATAATTGGTTAAAGTATAGACGTGTTTTTGAATATCTGTCTCTCTGTGGCAAATTGGAGGTCCATACAGGAGAATACTGTGAACAACCTAGCATAGAACATTTTTGCTGAAATTTCTTGGTCCGTTGATGTTGGGGATTAGTCTGGTGGGGCTAGATGCCAGTTTTTCTACCTTTGCAACAACTTTTTCCACATGTTTTTCCGAATCAACCTGTTCCATCAAAAGTTACGCCTACTCGTACTTGCACGCTTCTCATCTTCCTGAACACAATATTCTTTTTCCTTTTAGTATAACTCTTATTTAAGTTTTACTTGGTTCCAATTCCAAATTATGTCTGTTCATCCAGACGTTGATTTATCTTAGACATTCATTTGTGTGTCTTATAAAATTCATTTCATCATCTGCGGCTATTGCAAGAGCCAAATCATGTGCAAACGCAATGGGTGTTGCCGTTTCCGCAAGTTTGCACCAAGCGCATCATCACACACAATATGCCATAATGTTGGACACAAGAAATATGTTGAAAGTAACAGTGGGTATCCCCACTGTTACTTTCAACATATCAACCTCACTTAACACTATACTATTCTCCACTTTTCTAGTTCTTTATTTAGTCTCCCCTTAATGATTGCTTTAGATAATCTACTTATCGTGTTAAGCAAACACAGCGGTCGGCATCCTGGAGTGTCTTCGATACCCTTAGCGAGTTTTGGCAAAAATACTATTCTAGCAAGCTTCCATTCCCTTGGGGAATACTTTGATCTCTTAGCAGTCTATTTATTCCATTCAGCAACCAGATTGGTATCGTTCTGATTACTATTTTAATGACTTGAGAGGGTATTTCGTCGATTCACGGGGCTTTCCCCTCTTTCATGCTACCACCTGCCGTTTGTAGTTCCATTTCGCTTACTTGTGTCACATTGTCTGTTGTAGATTCTTTTTTTATTCGTCTCTTACATACGGTAACAAATTTCTCACTATAGATCTCTTTGTACTTGTATGCATAGAGCATAGTGCGTAGCTTTAATTACCTTCATGGCTATTCAATTTCCATCGCCATATATCTTTATCCAAGTGATTACATACTTTCTTCCAGTGCCTATGTTTGAAACCATTTATAAGTTTCATCTACGTAAATCTGTGCCTTCATTTCTCTTAAATTTTATTTCTTTATTCCACCAATATGTTTGTAACACTCTTGCACTTTTACCTGTTGTCATAATACTGTTTGCATATACACTTTTTATTAGACCTACGTATGTCCTGTAATCTTCACTTCTTTTAATATTTCCTGCGTTTATGCTGGTCAATAGTCACGTGTTTCTTCTCCGTTCTATCTTTCCTAATTTCGAAAAAGCTAGGGAGATGTTTTGTCAAGTTTTCTGCAGTAGCTATTTCCCAGTTTTTATTCGCCTGGCAATTCCCATCGTGGTGCATATGACATTAATGTATAATCTATTGTCACCTCTCACAAATGTTGGCTGTCATCCGGTATTATGGGCCACCATATCAATCGTTAACATCCTGTAGCCCCTCTTGTCAGTTATAGGTGATTCCCATTAATGTGATTTGGCATTTACATTCTCAATATGATAACTTCCTTAGCTTGTTTTCTAGCTTTCTTCATTATTGTATTTACTTCGGTCTTGTATTTTTCCATTGACATATTTGGCCGTATATCATCAGCACAGCACAGCGGTGTCCTTATTCCTCAAAGAAAGGTAATGCATTGCATATTATGTAATATATAGCATGCTGTAAAAACTGCTTGGGAGCCTTAAAAATAAAATGGCTTTTTCATTACATATTTATGAATTTGTAGTAGAAGACAGATGAAAGATTGACGTTCATATGTTACTTTGTAGTAAAGCAACAAAGAATAGGAAACAATATATCGATTATTGGCATCGGAATGTAATTTTATGAAAAAGTCAGTATTATGTAGACATTAAAACGTTTAATGTACTCTCAGTCGAATTGAAATACATGTAAGACAATAGACATTAAGAAAATCAATAGCCATAGAGTATACCTCATAGAAACGGTTTTCTTATTTTTATTTTATTTGATACCTATAGGTACATATTATATTCGAATTGTTAATAGTGATATTCTTAAGTATTATACAAATCTATACTAATAAAATCAGAATGTCTACATCCTGTATATGTACCTGGAAAATTTATCTATTTTTTTTATTATACTCATAAATGTACAGTTTAGATTTTTTAATTTTTAGAACTGTCATTCATAATTAAAAGTATTTGGAAAATAATTAAAATTGTTCCTGTAAGTAGAATATTTAAATGTGAATGTTTATATGATCTTTCTATTTTAGTGTGAAGTACCTAGTATAAATTTTCATTTATAATTTCCTGAAAATTTGGTTATTATCCAATATCTTCCAGAAGTCTTACATTCAATACTGAATGAACGGACTTATAAAGAGGTTTATGTAGGTAACCAATTCAATTTCATTATCAGAAGCTTTTCGTCTAATTAAACTTTAGCGCTTCCCCTCTAGATGGCGCCATTAAAAGCTCAATTAGGAATCTGGAAGTCTCGTAATAAAATTACACAATTTTAATTATAGGCTCAGAAACAAGTCTTCATTGATTAAAAAAAACTATTAATGAAATAACAATTATGTAAATAGTATCTTTAAAGTTTTATTTAGAAAATTATTCTCAGTTGAGAAATTTATTACATATAATTTCGACACAGAAAGCGTACCTATTGCCTATGATTTTTATTTTATATTAACTATTGATATATTTATTTCTTTAAACTCACTCACGAAACAGTCCATTTGAGGAACCTCTTATGTTGTTACATACCTATATTTAGTTAATTAATTTAGTTAACTGCTTTTAATAAATAATAAACAGAAATACTTATGGAAGAAAATAATGTTAGTAAACGTTTATTTTAACATAATTATAAGAATGTTTAAACGGTGGTAAGCAAATTATTTGTTCCAGTATTATGGAGTCATACACATTACTCACCTGTACATGAAATAAATTAAAAAAAAATTTGTTTAAAAGATATCTTTATTAAAAAGAAGTATTATATAAATAACTACTAGGTATGTATTACAAAATAAAAACGTACACTTATAAACAGAAAAACAATAGAGGAAATTTTGTATTACAAATTATTGAGTTAAAACTGAAATATTTCATAATAATAGTAATAATTTAAGTTTATTCCAGAAATATGTTACAAAATTGTTTATACTAATAGTATACATATTAAAACTAAATTTTATGACTAAATTATCAGTCTTGACACAGAAAATCATTAATACAATTAGTGTAGATACCAAAATGATAGTATTTTTTTTAAACGTAGTATTCTTGATAGCAGTTATATATATATTCGTATATTCGTATGAAACTACATGGCAGGTACAAAAAAAGAAACATATATAAATTATATAACAAACGTAGAAATATATTTATAGATAGCAATTTACAAGTAATTATACCTACTCTGTAAAACTGTGAAGTAGTAATACATTTATATACAAGATTTAGATTGCTTCTGTCAAATTGAATTTTCTTCTTAAAATATAGGATACCTATCTCTATATATGTGTGTAGGTATGTAAGTGTTATAAGTTAGTAATGAGTTGCTTTTAATAAGTAATTTACGGGAATCTTTCTATCGTATAATTGAAATACAGGGTGTCCCAGAAATAAAAAGACGGAGTAGCAGATATCGGAAGCTAGATTGTGTAAAAACGTACCCTCAAAATATCAAGTCTTTATTCGTGCGCAGACGGCAGAAAAAAAATAATAAAAAATTCAATTGGCCTTACGCCGACCCTGCACTAAATATCCACCTGCTTCACTTTCACAATCGGTCCTTTTCAGGACCACCATATTACTTGTGTTAAAAAAAAGGAGGAGGAATAGATACTTCATAATAAATATCAAACCATTTATTACTTTAATTTTACACCTGCTAGAAAAAAATTATTACATTTTTGATATTTACTGTAATCTAGAAAAACTACGATTTATTGAATGTTCTAAAATAATAATAATCAGCTGTTTCCGACTACAAACACATTAAAGAGCAACAACCTTCCTATTTTAAACATAAAAACAATCTTTTATTTTCTGCAATAAAGTGGGTCGCCCATCTGGCAAAAAGTATGTTTTATATGCATGAGTACGATTTAACGTTTTTTCCCCGTTTTATACAAATAAAAGCGTATTTTTCTATGAATGCGTGTTCGTTTCTATTTACAAATGAGCATTCTTACGTGTATTTATAAACATACATTCTGTGCCAGGCCCGTAACGTAATTTTCTTATCTAAAAAAGAACATAGAAAATTAAATTTTTAATTTCTTCGTTATTGTGGTATATTTAGGCATGTTTCTGTTCGGACTTTACATACCTGGTCCTCCGTCTTTTTATTTCTGGGACACCTGTATAATTCTCAGAGCTCTTTTAAGCATGTGAAAACTCTCATTCAAGAAACAAAATTTGATAAATAAGAAGTAAGTAGAGTGTTTAAATTGCACGTTCTTTAGGTCTGCGTCAATTCCGAGACCTAGAATTTTAAAACATGAGTCTAATTTGAATTTTTATGTAAATCCGCAATGTTTTACTTTATTATAAAAATATAGAATTTTGTAACGTATAGGTACAGTACAACGATTTTTTTAAAATGGAAATGTAGTTTATTAGAACCAGAATCAGTAGAATCTAAATGAAAACATGCACAAAAATATCATGTAAATGTTTGTGAATGTACGAAAACACTCCAACTAATGGGATTGGGCACATAGACAAAGAATATATATATAGTGCCCTATAAAAAATATTATATATATACTTTGGTGCCTGATGCACACACAAGATGTGTAAATATTAAAAATATTCATAATTCTGCATAAATTAAGTGTTTATGTTACAATATTGATTCTTCTTACTGCATAATATAAAATAAGATATTCACAATTTTTTTTTTATGAATCACGATGTACAGTAAAAAATGTTTGTGATGAGTAAACATCTATACTATGTATGTAGATGACTATAAGATGCATATCGCTGAATAAGAAACCTCAAATGCTAACCCCTTCAAATTTGATAATTGTATTCTAAGTAATTTCTTTAACAATTTTTATGGTCTCCTGTCTCAAAACTTGATAATTATTTTTACTGCAGATTTTTTCCAAGAAATTAAAAAGATGCGAGCAATCTTCCTTGCTAACTCATATATTTTCTAAACTATAAGTACCTACAAGGGAAAATTTATTATTATTGAGCTGTCATAGCCGTGTTTCTAATGATTTGGTTGGTAATTCTAGGTTTTGGAGCTTGATCACATTAGACGTAATTAGGGAGTGTGTGATATATTATTTGCAGGATCGTCTGTTTAGAGAATTTCTTTGTTATAATAAACTTATACACAGCTTCACATTGAGGATCATTTACAGACAAATTAAAATTGCTTTATTGTTAATTTCAATTAACTCTTCGTGCTATTACTTCATTTAGAAGCAGAAATCATCATGTTATTATATAGAGATTCAGCAATGATATAACACAAGAAATTGTGCAAAATATAGATTTCAACATTTATTACCTCATATATTTTAATTTACATTAAATTAGATAACAATCAGTTGATGGTTTGAGGATTAACAGAAATGCATTCTATAATCTGAATGATTACTTACTAATACGAACCTTCAAAATGGATAGTTCTTATAACGTGGCATTACATTTTATTGGAAATGTAACTGCAAATTGTAATTTTCTTCTATTTACAAACTGTTTATTGTTTTGTATATCGTTTTCTCCCTTCAGTTCGTAAAAGAAGTGAGGGGATGTGTTTGTATTATTTCTTTATCACAAGAATTTTGTAATATTCTTTGTGGCTTAGAATTTAACTTGTGCATTCATTACAATTGTTTTTTTTTTATAAACCATGGTGAATCAGTTTTTTTTTGTGTTCTTCAATATTTTTGTACTATATGAAGTTAATAATTTATTTAGTTATGTTTTTGAAAATCCACTTATTACAATACATCCAAATATTTAATTATCCTCTTATGTGAATTATTTGTTGTATTGAGTAATATTTAAAGAAAATATATGTAAAGACAGTTCAAACTAAAAGAAAGAAACCCTTGCAACATCTTAATATGAAAAAATTGTACATTTTAAGCTTACGTTTAGAGGTTTACTTCGATATTCATACTATTATATGTCACAGAAGGATTGGAGCTTAATATGTATTTTATTTCAAGAAGGCGCTCCAGGTATTTAAGAGTAATTGTTTTATTATATAATGTGTGATTACCAAATTGGTAATAATCAATTTGAACATTTAACTCTCCTAATAGTGCGCGAGTACGATATTTTATTCTACTTCAGTACTTATAAAAAATTGCAACATTTCAAGATAGTTTTCACTTTATTTAAATGAAGCCGAGTATTTCATCAAGGAATATACAGTGCGTTCATAATGAAAGGAACAAATTCGTTTAAAATTCAAGTAACTATTTTGCAGAAAAACGCTCGGACAGGTCGATTAATATTTTCAGTTGTGAATTTTTTGACATAAGAAAATTATATACAGGGTGTCTAAAGAAGAACATATGCAGCAATCATTGTTTTTTTTTAATGGAACATACTGTATATTATGCCATATTTAAATTGTATGGTAAATTCTCTACACTTTTTGTGTAACATACCATATCCCCAAATTCAGCGGTTTTCGGAATAATAACGCTTGAAATGTGATAAATTAAAAAAAATACATGAAAATCGATTAATTTGAAGTAGAGTTTTTTGTTGAAGATAAATTTTGCAATACCAGGTTGTTTTTGTTGGCTTTTAAAAAAATGTTCAAGGTGTCCTTGTTCAATTTAAACATATTATGTCATTACCTATGTGTATTTTAATTTATCACAAAACTCATTACCTATTCCGAAAACCGCTGATTTTGGGGATATGGTATGTCACACAAAAATGTGTTTAATGTGTTTAGAATTTACCCTACAATTCAAAAATGGCATAATATACAGGGTGTTCCATTTAAAAAACCAATGATTGCTGCATATGTTCTTCTTTAGACACCCTGTATATAATTTTCTTATGTCAAAAAATTCTAAACTAAAAAAACTAATCGACCAGTCCGAGCGTTTTTCTGCAAAATAATTACCTGAATTTTAAACGAATTTGTTCCTTTCATCATGAACTATATAATAAATAAAATGTATTATATTAACTGCAATTAGAAATTAAATATTTATGTTACTGGCCACACTAGTGTTTGAAATAATCCTTTCAACAGACATTTGTCACCATTCCAAGACGAATTGTCGAGTGTTCAGTTTCGAAAATTTGTTGATTTTGAAAGTCAAACTTAATAGACTTAAAGGAAGCTTTTTAGAAACACGTTTCATCCAGCAGACCAATAATCTTGCCAATTTTATTGAAGTTATAGAAATTTCCTTTTATTTATTTTTTACTTCTAAAAACTGTTCATGTTAGTTCTTAGAGATGTTAAAGCGTGGGTGCCTTTTATTATTGTTAATTATTATAAAATATTTTGAGTGAAAAAGTTCAAAAGTTATAATTTAAACAAAAATATTTTTTGTTATTCAACTTTCTAAAATATAATGTTACATTTGTAATAAACTTATAATAATACTTAGTAGTTGCTACGAAGTATTGATTGCATGATATACGAGGGATTTGAGCTAGCTTCCTGTGCTACTTTCACTTATTATTTCCACATTTTCTAATTTCTGTGATTATTTTCATCTCCTACAACGCCTTCCCTCTTGTTTCTCCCTACTTCTGCTATATGTTTTTTCGAGGCCTGTTCTCTTTTATTTGTCACATTTCATGGATCATCCTTACTTTATTTCCTATTCGAGTTGATTCCATATTTATGAGATGTTTCTTTTATTCGTACTATTCTTATTCTACCTCTCTTTATCCTTCCTTTAATTTTTCTCACGTGCCTGATCTCAATTGCATTAATTTTGCTAGTGCGCCTTTTTTTTAATGTTAACTCACGTTAGTATATGTTATACTCGGCCTATTGATGTTATTCCTTGTTCATTCCTCCCTATCTTAGGATCTCGTTTAATGTGATAATTTTTTTAAAATTTTCACTCTATCTGCCTATTTTGATTCTATCTTGCCATCTTCCATTGATATGCTTCCCAGGTGTACATATGTTTTTACTACCTCGAATTCAGTTTCTTCGTATTTTAGATTATTGTTTTCCTCTTTTTTTACTATCATTATCTTGCTCTTCTCTTAGTTTATTGGTTTTTAATTGTCTTACTTTCTCTGCTCAAACGTTCATTAGGCCTTGCATTTCTTCTTTTGAATACGCAAGTGTTTCTTGATTCTGCTTTATGTCTGATATAGAGTTCCTAAAAGAATTAACCTCCTCTATATTCCATGACACAGCTATGCTATTGTGTTTATACGGGGCGAAATTTTTATATTGTTTATCCAGCCGTGACGATCGCAAATCTTTGTTATCAAGTTACTGTAGCATTTTGATATTTACTGAACGAATTTGATTTACACATTAGGGTGTTTTTCCTAGAGTACAGCCTTATCTAATACAGAAAGAGCAAAATTCAAGTACAATATGTGAGCGTAATCAAAATCTGGATGAGGGAAGGGAATGGAACCAAGAATATTCACCAGATAATGTTCAATATGTCTGGGGAAGATTCATACTTTACTATAAAATTTTGTTTCAAACACTGGGGCGGTGAATCAATTAAATAAATATGATGCTGTATAAGTCAATCAATATCAACAATTTCGATGGGGGTAGGGAATCATCTGAAGCTAACCCAAGATGTGGTCGGCTTGTTGAAGTGAACAACAATGGAAACATCATGAAAGTTGAGGCTTTGGTCATAGCATCATTGAATGATAATGTGAGTGTTTGCCAATGATGTAGGGATATCGGAAGTTATAGTCTTAAAAATGTTGCGTGAAGATTTATTAAAGAATTAGGTTTTATCACGTTGGATTCATAAATTGCTTACTACTGAAGAAAAACTGTGACGTTCTTTTTTTTCAAATGCATACCTGAAAGAAGCGGTGGCGAAATGTTTTGAGAACTTATTATTTTTTTGGAAAGCACAGAAGAAAAACGTTTTTATAAATGTGCGACCTTTAATGAATCATATCTTGGAAGATGAAATATTAAATTTCTTTAAATTCTTTTCCTTCATAGCTAGGTAGATATATAAAAATCTCCTCTCGTATTGTACTTTTACAAATAAGTAATATATAATTTTAAACGTTTTTAAGTATAAATACTCAAAGATTACAATCTAAAACTAAATCTTCATATTTAATATCTAATGGTGTATTAAAATATACATTTTTATAAATTCTATATAGTGTTCTAGATGTTATTTTGTAATTATTTACATGATTTGCAAACTTTATTTATAAAAAAATAAATCACATTAAATTACAGTCATGCGGATACAGTTTTTACATTCTATTTTCGTCCTACAAGGGAACCGTCCAAAACTATTAAGATATCCTTAACGGTTTGATTGCTCTTCAAGTACCGGAAATTGTATCCTTCCAATTACGTTTCCATACCATCTCCCTGCATTCCCATCCTGGATAACAGCTCACCTACACCACCACAACTATATTCGACCAGGTAGTCCTGAAAACTGTAGAAATGTATAAAACGAGCAGCCCTCTAACAGTTAAACAACAGCAATTAAACTGAGAAATTGTTTGGGTTATTAATTTGTTTAATGAGTCGAGCGAGCGCTCTTAATGACAAGGACGGTAAAGTTATTTAGGTTATACATGCTTCGGTCCTATGTAATTAATGTAACAGTATTGTTCCTTCATTAGACATGCAAAATATATTTAAGGAAAATTCGTTACGATGAAGGTAATGCTTGTTTATTGAGTTAACATGGAAGCATAAAGAATAGAAAATATAGGAAGAACAATATCATAATATATAAAAATGATGAAAAAACACACGAACCAATGTTCATAGTAAGGAAAAAGGAAAAGGAAAAACTATCCAATACTGTTTATTTACATACTTAAAACAAATTCATTAAAATTTAAAATATTCCTGTTGTTTGTAGTTGTTTGTAAACTTTTCAAAAGAATATTCAATTTCCTGCTATAAAATTAATGTAATTACATACATATGTATGTAATTTATGTAAAAGTGTCTTAAACAAGAAATTCCTTTAAACCATAAATGTTATTGCGACAACATTTGTTGTACCTACTTAACAACCTTCATACATACATATTATGCCGTGCATCTAAAACTGTGTAAGATAGCACTGCTGTAATATATGAGTTTATGTTAGCCCATGTAAAGATATACACAGATAGCTGTCTATATTTTATCTCTAACAATTATCTAATATGAATTTTTATTACCTAAGAAAAACAGAAAATCACCTGAAAATTATACATATGATCCACATTAATTTCCGATAACTAATTAATATTTTGGAGGAAAGGAATAAGAACTTTTAATTGAATCTTTGATGATTTTGTTTTTGAATTGTGTATAATGTTGTAGATTAGTGGTTTCAATGGGTATTTAGATCAAGATATTTTCTTTTAATTGTTCAAATTTCATTCCTTTATGCCCTCTTTTTCCAGCTTTTGTCCATTTTTTTTTATTCGTTACACTTCTACATACATCAATCTTTACCAATTTATTAGACTTCTATATCAACGTTTTTCCTTCAGACCATGAAACAATTTCTTTCGGAGCACAAACGGCTTGTTTATATCTTTTTCTAACTGAATAAATAAAATACGTAAACTTAGTTTCAAAAATTATTTAATAATATCACTACAATATCGTTTCGCCAAACTTTGGCTTCATCAGGTGATGAGTAACTCATCAGGTGATGAGTAACTCATTTTATTTATTCAGTTAAATGTGGAGTTTTAACATGTATCAGCCTCATCAATTAATTATTTTTCTAACTGTCTATTTCCATGATTTGCTTCTGTCAAGCACATTGCTTGTGCTACATAAAAAACGATTAAACTCATATTTCCAATTCCGTTTATTGGATTTTTGCTGTGTTCCCTGTAATAGTTTTGTACTTGTACTTGGTTCAGTTCCTTATTTGTATATTGAGAAATATTTAAATTTATCCACTTCTTTGCATTAGCACCTCCTCATTTTGCTGCTTCTATGTCTGTCAGTACTAAATATTCTGATATACATTATCTTATCGATATTGATTTGTGGTGCCATTTAACTCGCTTTGATAAACGGTTTCCTCTAGATTTTCTATCGCTTGCTAGTATGGGAACATTGTCAGCATAGGTTATCATTAGTACCGCTCTCTTCCACATGATTTCTCAGATTTTACAGACCTTTTCCTAATTGATTTTTAGTGCTTTGTCGCTGGCTTCGATATCTATTTTTCTAACTGTTTTTTCTAGCATCTTCTATGTCATGCTCTGTGACTCCTTGTACTATTGTCTTGTATTTCAACAATTCCAAAGCCTCTTAAAAATAAATTATAGAAGACAGTCATTTTCACTAATATAATTAATTTATTTATTGCATGAAAATTTTCTTATCTTCCAAACTTCTGAGAAGATCTCACATTACCTGGTAATTAAATTATCACAATACCTTTAATATTATACCAAATCGTGTGAAGTGAACTATCATAACTATTTTTGTATGACATATGTAACTGGACGGATTTCCACTAAACCATAATTGCAACTTCTTCTTGAGGCTAACAACTTGAAATCATTCTTCAGGTATCTCAGATATTGATACCATTGCTTTCCTGGCTAACCATTTTAGTTCTAAGTTGTAGTGATATTTCGTTCCAATACAGCTACAATGGTTTCTATGTCCCTCACCAAAAGCAGTTGATTGTACTTCATTTAAAATTTTGTTGGAAATGCTAGAAGCATTTACGATGAATTCTTAAATAGCAAATGGCAATTCTATTACGAAAAGTGTAAATAGAAGGTAGATATATTTTAATACAACTTATGGCATTGATCTATTTACGAATATTTACTACTTTTGATGTTCACTAAATACATAGTGACGGTAGGTAGAACATATAAATCCATTTTTTTATAGAGAGAAGACGCGTTATATTCAATTGTACGTCACTGATGATGTTTACATGTTGTCATAACTGTATTAGAGAAACTAAAAAAAGTTACTTTGTTAAATTATATTTTAGGGCTTTCATTTCATTAGTTTATATAGGAATTGTATAAATTTGACTTAATATATGCACTCATGGCAAATAAACTCATAATTTCCGTCTCAATATTAAATTTCTCCCTTACATATTTTTAATAGACTATTAGTTCAATTCCGTGTTGGTAGATAAATCATATCTGTCAAAAAGGCGTGTGTTGTGTATATTTTTCCTGTCAAATTTTAGTTATTATTTTTGCTTTGATTATGTTATGAAAGACGGAAGTGTCTTAAAGTATTTGAATTACTAAATATATTATGTTATAGTTACGGAATTGTGACTATTTCTTCTTTTTTTGGTTATATCAAATGTCACTGACAGAAATAAAACTAGATCGGCTAACATAAACAAAACGAGTTGTCATGGATCTAGTATGACGTACAATTGAATGTATCGTGTTTCCTCTATATGTCACTAAAGTAAATACGAATAAGCTACTATTGTAGAATTACCGAACAGATGCAGTAGCAACAGCGCGTCAATACATAATATAATATATTATAATGCAATGTAGTTACTGCATCTGTTCGGTAATTCTACAAGGCTACGCTACTGTATTAGTTGTATTATTTTCTAAATAATCCGTTCAAAACTACTAATTAGATTTTATTGTATAAAGTGATAAGTGGGGTTATTCGTAAGTATAAATAAATATTTATTAAATTAAGTACATATATTTATATTTACCATACTGATATACAATATCTATTTATAGTCCTGTCAATTATTCCTGGCTTCATTTTAAGTTATAATTATGTTGAGTGAGAATATGAAGTTCATGTTGAAAATAGCCGACATGACATGGTTACCTCCTTGGATTTTTTACACCTTAAAAACGCACTATTCGTATACCACTGCTCTAATATTCATCATCTCCAGATTGCTGAAACGAAAAAATTATTTCACTTGACGAAATATGTCTCTTCGGTGTCACACTATATTGAGATATATAATCTTCATGTGAAGAATGTTTCTACAATTCGTCTAATAGTTTTTTTTTATTTATTATATTATCTCCATTAATATTAACTTAACATTATTATTTGTTAAGTGTAATTACATACCTAATATTATAACATTTGGTATTCGTTTTATTGTACAAACGTCTTTCGTTTGCCGAGAAAAAGCCATTGCCTATCGGTCAGATTTAGATACCGAAAATTGAGATAAAACATGGCACAATGCGCAGTTGTAAAGCGCAAGTGCATTGTCCCGCCCTAGAAAACCATCTTTTTTTGTTTATGTTGTAGCAAGGGAACCATTTTAACATGCTTTTCAGGATCTTAAGTCTTAATT
Organism: Amphimallon solstitiale; assembly: GCA_963170755.1. Lineage (NCBI taxonomy): Eukaryota > Metazoa > Arthropoda > Insecta > Coleoptera > Scarabaeidae > Amphimallon > Amphimallon solstitiale. The sequence goes on along the minus strand of OY720681.1, from coordinate 94,276,712 downwards.
TATCTCTAAAATATGGTTTTAATTAAATTATGTTAATTGGTTACAAATATATTTTACTATAAATGACCACCAGTAGGGCGTCATTTCTATGGGAGATTGTGCTATTTTTATTAACGCATTAAAAATTAACTAAGCATAGCTTAAATTCTCATTAATCAACAATTTAATTCGCTGTCTTCCTGTATAAATTCTTATTAAAAAATAACTGATTACATCGTAGTGGGTTCAGTTTCTTAAGTATATCTATACAATCAGTCAGAGGTAAATAAAAAAGAAAAACACAATCCATTCGTCGAAAACCATTGTAAAGCTGATTATTTAATAATGAATAATATTAAAACAGATAAAGTTGTAGGGCTGCAATATGCTGGATAAATTTACTTTTGTTTGAGAGAGAAAGAAAGATGAGAATATATTGTTCATAAGAAAGGTCTTAAAATGGAGTCTTGAGGTATACCACTACTGACATACAATGGATCAGACAAACCACCAAATAACTGAACAAGCACAACAGACTCCCAATACCAAAGTAACTTAACAAAGTGATTGAAAGTTCATGATCTACATTGTCAAAGGTCTTATTGAAATAAAGCAGTTCAGTGGAGTTATTAGGTCTTTCATGGTGGCAGCCAGGAAATTGGTCAATCCGTGAAAAGCATTTTCTCAGGTCTGATCTGTTCTAAGGTCTGATTGAATTTCAGAAAGAATAGTATACTCCGAGGTTAATATTTTCAATTGCTTAAAAACTACCTTTTCAACATTTTATATTCAACAGGTAAAAGACTTAATGGATACAAGCGGCTGAATTAGATTGCATTATTAACTTTGAATACGGCTACAGCATGTATCCATTGCGAAGCAAATGCTCTTTACAGTAGTTTAAGCTGTGAGTAATATGCGGCGCTGTATATGGCCAAAGTAATCTGATCATTTTAATATTAAATCCATCAATGCCTTGGGCTACTGCTGGTTCTGTCATTTATTATATCTGCAATAGTTCCCACGTCAGTTAATTTAAACTGAAATTCAGGATAATCATTGCTAGTCAGCTGCAGCACTCAACCAGTATGTGATGAGAAACCAAACAGGGAGTCAATAAAGTAGTGATTATAAGCCACGTTAAAAAAATTATGTGGAAGTTCAGTTAGTTGTGGAATGGGTGTAAGTTTACGGAATTCAGATGTTACCATATATAGGATGAGTCATCTAAGCGGGTAAGGCCTATTATGCCTTTCTGAGTAAATATATTTCGAAGCGGTTTTATCCTTGTGATAGCTGTTCATTAGGAGCACATTTTAAAAATATGTTGTATTATACAGAGTGTTCCATAACTTTGTGGCTAACCATAGTTATAGTTTTTTAAACGGAACACCTATATATTATTGCATTTTTGTATTCCCCGTATAATTTTTAGTCAAAAAGCAATAAGATAGTATAGGCCTAAAATGTAAAGTTTTTGACTTATTCTCATTTTTCTGAAAAATTCAATGTTTGTATAAAATTATACTGCTCGAAAACGTCGTATTAGATGGACACAATTTTTTGCAGTATTATTTACAATAAAAGGTTCTAATAAAAGCATGTTTGTTTCTTTTACAGTTACTAACTGCATATGCAGGAAACTGGATTAAAATTACATGACACGTTTTTGTATAAAAGTCAATTTTTTTAAATGGAACACCTTGTATATCAGTTCATTTTTGAATTGTTTATTAAATTTCATATCAGAAACATGTAAGACGTTAATACTTTAAAAGTGACTATAACTGTGCTACTGTCGTTGTTTGATTGCAAAAAAGTCAATTTTTTCAAATGGAACAGCCTATATATCAGTTTATTTTTGAATTTCTTTCTAAATTTCACATCAAAAACATGTAAGACGTTAATACTTTAAAAGTGACTGTTACTGAGCTATTTTCTCTTTTTGATATAATTTTGTCAGTTTTGTGGTTTTAATTAATATAGTATTATAGTACTGACAAAATTATATCAAAAAGAGACAATAGCTCAGTAGTAGTCACTTTTAAAGTATTAAAGTCTTGCATGTTTTTGATGTGAAATTTAATAAGAAATTCAAAAATGAAATAATATACAGGGTGTTTCATTTGGAAAAATTGACATTTTTGCAAAAACTAACAAAAGCATATCAAAAAACAACAGTAGCTCAGTAATAGTTACTTTTAAAGTATTAACGTTTTACATTTTTCTGACATGAAATTTAATAAACAATTCAAAAACGAACTTATATACAGTTGTTCCATTTAAAAAACTATAACTATGGTTAGCCAACAAGTTATGGAACACTCTGTATAATACAAAATATTTTTAAAATGTGCTCCTAATGAACAGCTATCACAAGAAAAAAACCGCTTCGAAACATCTTTACTCATAAAGGCATAATCGGCCTTACCCGCTTAGATGATTTGCCCTGTATATATGTATTAGAGTTATTGGTTTAAATATTTTCAAAATAAATTCATCTCTCTCTCTCTCTCTCTGCTTTGGCACGCAAATGTAAAATTACCAAGAGGCTTGAAATAGTTCATAGTGAGTTCTTATTTGCTTCTTTAAAACCTAACCCTGACTTCATTGGTAAATTTAATTAGCAATTTTAAGTTATCCGTTAATCACGGCGTATATTGCTTAGTATTACTCTTATTAATTATTGTTGCATGGTAATCAATTATAAGTGTGACATTTATTATTAATTAAAAAAGTCTAGGTAGTCGACCGCGTTTGCGATTTACTATAAGTAAAATAGAATTATTAAGCACAACTGAAAATTACTTATATTACTATTTATGTGCCATCATATAAATTTATTTCTATTTGTAAGCACTTCAACTTTTTTTATTCTCCCATTTGATTTGAATAACACATAATGAAGAAGTTGTATTTTTGCAAACGGAGTTACTAGAATTATTGAAATCAATAATAAAACTATATAGATAGGCAAAAAAGCTGAAAGTATTCCCTATAAGTAAGATTACTGCTCTTCTTCATTTTACGAAAAATATTTTATTAATATACAGGATGTAGCACCTAAGATGCCTCGGACCGTAGCTCCTCTATCATACAATATATCGAAAAAAGTCTAAGAGAAAAATTGTCCATAATTACAATCGCAATTTTCCTTAAATATTTTTGGTCATCAGTGCCGTGCCGTATTCCAGTGGCGTATCAAACCTGTTTTTTTAAATGGAACAATATATATTTTATGGCTGATTCTGAAAGCCCTTGAAGAGTACTTTTTTCTTCTTATGTAACGTCATACCGCTAACTTTAGCGGTTTCGCTGTTATAACGGTTTTTCTTCGCAGTTAAACCATACTTCGACATTTTTTTGGCAGGAACTAAATTCTACCGGCGTTTGGATTTCGAATTTAGGGATAGACTAAGACCACTTCTACCTACTCTTAATTTTTTTTCAAGTGATTTAAGGAAAGAAGATAATTTTTGATTGGGCTTTGCAAATAGTCATTTTTTTCTAAAATATCAAATGGGAAGCATATAAAATAATTACATCGTTGGATAATCGAATAATCGAAATTCCAAGTTTTCCATTAAAAAAAAATATATATCTTCTTTCCTTAAATCACTTGAAAAAAAATTAAGAGTAGGTAGAAGTGGTCTTAGTCTATCCCTAAATTCGAAATCCAAACGCCGGTACAATTTAGTTCCTGCCAAAAAAAATGTCGAAGTATGGTTTAACTGCGAAGGAAAACCGTTATAACAGCGAAACCGCTAAAATTAGCGGTATGACGTTACATAAGAACTGTTCAAGGGCTTTCCGAATCAGCCATAAAATATATATTGTTCCATTTAGAAAAACATAGGTTTAATACGCCACTGGAATACGGCACGGCACTGACCAAAAATATTTTAGGAAAACTGCGATTATAATTATGGACAACTTTTCTCTTAGACTTTCTTCGATATATTGTATGATAGAGGAGCTACGGTCCGAGGCATCTTAGGTGCTACATCGTGTATTTTTATTATGTTTAATTATATTCTTATTTTGTTTTTTAATTGCCACCATATATATATTGTGTATAATAACTTACTGCAATTACATACGTGAAAAAACAATTACATACTTCATTGTAATGCACTATCCTTGAGTTTTCAGTTTACTTAGTCTCCTAACAATTTTGTTCAATTATTCTTTTTTCTCTTAATAATATTTAATGGATATTCGCTGAGACCAATAAAAAGGCAGTAGCAATTAGTCGGTCCGGTTCTGGCTTATTTGAATAAAATGTGATTTCCGAGAGAGCGCCACCGTCCGTGTAATTTGCCTTTCGCGGTTAGTTCATTGCGTATACCACCACCTTCCGTCACTTCACCCATCGTCATTCCGACCATCGCGTTCCTCAACTGGTTCGACCACCCAAGCTGCTGACATCAATTTTCTCGGATCTCCCAATTACCGGGCGACGCGTCAATCTGAAAAAATTACACGGCAGAGGCTTAATTAGACGGGAATTTAAAACGAAAAAGTTTATGTATTCGTATTTCCGATGGTTGCCATCGTCGATAATCGGCGAACCATCGCACAGTGCGGGTCACATAATATGCAAACTGTCGAGTGTAATCAATATCTAATGGATGATAATGCCGGTGTTATAGAGGATTGCAAATTATATCCAGAAGATTAATAGTATGGATTTGTAATATTGCAAATTCAGCATAATTTTCATCAAGATCAAATACATGCATAGTGCGAGTTGGGGACATACATACAGGCTGTTCATTTTAAAACTCGCCCCCCCCCTAAATTTCTGGAAGTCTGAAAATCTATGAAAAAATTCCGGAAACACATAAAAAGTATTATCGTGGGGGCCGTTTCTCGATGCAAAAGTTGACTCACCAACTTTAACCCCCTGCCTCCGAGAGCTTGTAACGAAGTTCCTCAAAAATCGTAAATGGAAAGTGGTATCGAGTAATACGTCATCTTAAAGGTCTTTTGATGCAGTACATTTTCGCGTTTAGTGTTTTTGAAATTGATCGATTCGTTTTGAAGATTTTTAAAAAAATCTTTGGGGGTTGTTTTGTTTTATATTTCCAGCTCGTCAGTCTATTTTAGGAGCATCGGAACGAAAGCCAATATTGTGAATTTCTCAAAAACAAAATAAATAGACATAAATAGTCTTATGGTTCTTCAACTTTTTAGTTTTGTTTAATGCAGAATACTTTTCCTTCTTTTTGTAGTTACTTATTAAACAAAAATGCATGTTTTAGGAACGTTTTTATACCGATTTAGCGTTCATTGGTTCAATTTTTGTAACAGTAAAATAAATTAATATTCTAAACGAAAAACAGGCAATAGCATAAAACGCGGATATATAATTTTTTTGTTCCGGTGCCCCTCGTTTGGAAATACATTGTATGTTGCTTTAGTATAAACTGTTATTTAGTGTTGTCAACCCAAAGTTATTTAAATAAAGTATCCTGAAAAAAATAATGCATGGACAGGCATCTTGGGGGAAGAAGTGATGAGGACGCATTACATTTTCAAGAAGATGAAGCTTCCCCTCACTAAGTTCTTCCAGTACGGCGGTGGTTAGATAGTGTATTTCCAAGTAAATGAATAGGACGAAGAGGACCTCTAGAATCTTATCTGGTTGACCATTCTATATGGTGTGAAATCAGGCGATCTGCCTGATTTGACACCACTACACTTTCGTCTATGAGGTTATTTAAAGTACCTGGCATTTTCCCTTCCACCACAAAATTTAGAAGAACTTCGTCAGAATTCAATGAGATGTTTTTCAAAATGTACGCCGCAGTTTTGAACAATGGCTATACCATTGTTTAGCGATCAATGGATAACATTCTGAACAATTATTTGACTGAATTTTTCTGCAAAAAAATATTTATATATTAAGTATGTTTGAGCAATAGATATTTAAGCCTAAAACGAAAAACAAAAAACTAAACAAACCAACAAATTTTTTTAAAAATCTTGAAAACGATCAATTTAAAAAAAAGTGGACGCCAATATATACTGTTTCAAAAGACCTTGAAAATAACGTATTTCTCGATACCCCATTCCATTTAAGATTTATAAGCCGGTAGCTCCCGGGGACAGGGGGTTAAAGTGGGTGAGTCAATTTTTACATCAAGAAATGTCCCCCACGATAATATGTACTTCATACGTGTTTCAGGAAATTTTTCGTAGATTTCCAGATTTTCAGAAACCTAGGGTGGGAAGTTTTGAAATGAACTCTGTACATAAGATCACTATATCAAACATTTGTCGTTAAGCAAAAAAGGGAACATACGAGGCAATTTATACGCGATAATTTTAATGTTTGAAATTCGCTACAATTTTTCATTATGCTTATGTCAGTATATTGCCTTGGTACTTTGTACGCCAGTTTACCGAAAACATGCAACATAAACTCAAATAAAGAATTGACACAAGACCCATAACAATACAAGAAAACTTCCAAAAATAATTCTTGAAGAAATGTTGTTGCCATACATAATAAGTCAACTATTTGCGAGTAGTTAAAGCTGTCATTGTTGAATTCCCTCATCATATCATCCTACGATTCCATGCAATGATTGAATGTCAAAAAATGGTCGACATTGGACGATTGCAAGACTGAAAAAGTGCCAAGCAACAGCTTGAATCGGAATTTCACAATTCTATAAAACACATTAGTGCAAGATGGAATATACCATATCAAGGTATACACCCATCTCAAGGAGCTTAAAGCTATATTTTTCATAGGAAACGAAATAGAAGTGATTTTTTGAGACTATAAAGAAGCCCTGCTCAGAAGTAATGTGAGAGTATTGTGTAAATTTAATAAACCAACAAGGAAAACAGATGCGTTATTTTTGCACTGCTCCACACAAGTGAATAGCAAGTATCTTTTTCTACGAATATCAAACTTCTATTCAATAAGTCTCTTGGTTTGATATATTAATAATGACGACATGCTAATTAGTCATCTACGTATATTATAACGTTAGTATGTGTTCTTCACAAAATTAAGAGCTACCTAGAGGTTTCTGCTCGTAGCGATTTTTGGCTAACAGTTGCTAAAACACGCATTATGCACTAATACATATGTATGTTACGTGACTGTGTTCAATAAATTATAGACTGAACACGATTAAGAGCCATCTATATTTAATTAGAATAATCCATATTTACATATTTTTCATGTCGACGAAAGCCTTGCTTGATCATTGATAGGACTATTGAGTGCTTTCTCTCATCCCATCACGTACCTACATAATTTTTTGAAACATTAATTATTTGCGAATTAGAAAAATGTCACAAGCATCACACTGACACCTACCATCAATGATTTACACTGGATATCATACAAAATAAATAAAACACTGTTTATGTATAGCTCTGGGTATTTGCTACCTCTAGCGGAGTTCTGTAAACTGAGGACTTTCATAAAAAAGACGAAACTAAGTACCTTACAAGGAGCTTTTGGTGTTGGGGTATATCAGTATCCGGAATCTATTGCCAATGCTTTCGCTCAATATTTTTGTGTCTTCTCTACCCCCACTAAAGCGCGTTCTTACTCTAACTATGTGAGTAGTGTTCAGTGTTTATTCAGTATGTCCCTTCCAAGCTGAGAGCTTTTAGGTTTAGTTCTTGTTAATATCTTACCTATACCAGCGAAAACAGTATATTTTTTATAACGGTCACTCCCATTTGGCATCCTCTGGCGTCCCGCAAGGCTCAGTCTTAGACCACCTTACATTTAATATCTTTATTAATGACAATAGAGTTGTTATCACTACTCTCATAACCTGCAAGCAAATCTATTTAACGTTTTCGAGTAGTGTCACGTTACCAATTTGTCTTTAAACCGTACTAAATCTCTGTTATTTCATTTAATCGTAAAACCAATCCTATTTACTTATAACCTTGGTGCTGTTGAGTTGGAACGGCGTGACGTGGGGAAGGACATATGTTTCTATATACTTCTTTCTTTTGTGTCGCATTTCTTCATTTATTTCATAATCTATCATTTCTTTGAATTTTACTTTAGATCGTATATATATGAATAACTTCCCATGGCATTTATTAAATTTGTTCATACTGTATCTTTTCTTTGATGTAAAAATGAATTTTATTTGCCGGTATATATTTTTATATTTAATTAAATCAATTCTCTGTTTAAAATTGTTGTATTGTAGGTGTTTTTCCAATTCTGTTCAACAACCAGACCATCCACTAATTTGGTTGTGTAATTTTGCCCTCTCTCCAGAATATTTATATTAGGTATTGATCCAGGGATTAAGATTATAGTGACTGTGTAGTGAGTTATATTAAAATATAAATCATCATTTCCAATTTAAATTAACTAGGGTTTTAAAAAGAAAACGAATCTAAGAATTAGTGCACGGCATATCATTCCATAAAAAAATCAGCATGTTATCTTATATAAATTCGTATGTAAAAACCTTAATGTTCTTTTTTCTTATACATATATGTTCGTTAGCTCGTGTATAATGTTGCAAAATTAAGAGATAAAAAGTAACTAAATAATTTAATGCACTTTTAGAAGTAGCATATGCCTAGCATTAATTAATAGTTAATTTTTATAATGTTTATCCTTAATTACATTCTTCGTTAAGGTATTCACTGAAATTATCTAGATATACCAACATACTAATTACATATGGTAATTTCTTTATCTGTAGTTTCATTAAAGCGTACCATTATTTAATGCCGTAGCGGTGTATAAGTCAAGTAAATATTAAAGTCAAGCTAATTGCAAATCTGCATGTGAAAATGAATAGCGAAAGTAACGATGCTTGTTACTATAATTATAACCATGGTAATTTTCTAAAGAAGAATAATTATTATGTTGTTCCTACATGTAATGAAAATTATATAAACTTTACAAGATTTAAAATCTACCTACGTAGATTTTCATAATAAAATATAATCGAAATTAAAAGAAAATCATTATATTTTCTATATTCAATGCTTTACTTATTTATTCCTTAAATCTTGTATCACATGTAAGATTGTTAAGGCAGAGGTTCCCAACCTCTTAGTATTTGCGACCCCCCCCCCCCACACACTAATTTTCACAGAAATCGTGCTGTAATTGTAACATTAGTTTCTATTTAATTTAATTGTGTTTTGACAATGAAACTACACTACAACCTTGATAACAAAACTTAAAAATTACTTAAGAATTAGTTTTGTACTGAAATCTATTGCAATCAGCATACAAAATTTTCTCATATTTATGTCAATTACCATATCAATTCTACTTACTAATATTCAAAATTAATAAATACATAGATCAAGCAACAAGTAACATATAACTAAATCTAGATTGCCTCATAAATTTTTTGCCAAAAATTACAGTCCATACTTATATCAAATGAAACTGCTGCCTGTCGAATTGGTGATATAGCTTAGCTGAAGATGTACAGCATCAGCTTTTCGGGAAGTTTCGTGACAACTTTTTTTCAATTCAGCTTGATGAGGCAACATATAACAATAAATATGCTCACTTAATAATGTTAGATTTTCTGACGGTATGTCAACTGTAGAAGAACTACTATTCTGCAAACCAATAGAACACAAAGGAATAGCACTTACATACTTTGCTATCTTAAATGATTTTCTGAACAATGCAAATATAGAGTAGAAATTCCGTAGGAATATTCACCGATGGTTCTCGTACAAAGTCAGAAAGATTGCAAAGTGTACAAGCACTTGTGAAACAAAACTGTCCCCAGTGTATCTGGACACACTGCATAATCCACAGAAAAGCTCTGGCTTCCAAAGAAATGATTCTTGGTCTGAATATTGTGCTAACGACGGTGGTAGCCGTGGTAAATTATATAAAAATAGGACCGCTAAAATCAAGAATCTTTTCTGCACTTTGTAAAGACATGGGTGCAGTACATTCAGCGTTACTGTTTTATTGCGAAGCAAGATGGTTATGACGTGGAAAGGTTTTAGAACGTGTTTATAAATAAACACATGAAATCGCCATATTTTTAGAAGAGGAAAACTGAGTGTGAATGAATGTGTTAAAACTTACAAGGCTCATGAACAATATGTGGAAGTTGTTTTTAGAGCCATTGAAATTCATTTAACATGCTGGCAAGTAATTTTAAAAGTATTTTCTTACTGACTTCAACTTGATACCAAGTTACGAGTTGGTTAGGGACCCATTTTAAAATACTCCCTATGGTCTCTCAACTGCCGAAGAAGAAATCTTTATAGAGTTCATGGTAAGTGTTGAAATCAAAAGACACTTTAGTAATAAATCACTTTTTGAATTTCGGGCGGGGTTGGATGATGAGTTTTCTGCACTGAAAACAAAAGCATTGTGTATACTATTGCCATTTTCAAAATCATTCCTTTGCGAAACTGGATTTTCGGCGGTGGCTGCTTTGAAGACAAAAAATATGGACCTCAGCTAATTACAGAAAAAGAGCTTTGAGTTTCAATTTTTTCGAAAAACTTTCCTCTGCTAGACAGGCCCAAATGAGTCACTAATAATTATTAATTTTGTTTTTAATTTAATATTGATAATTTAATTATTAAATTTATTGTGCAGTACTGATACAATCCTATTTATAATATCTTTGCTCACTTTTTCTCGATATACTCGCTCCCCCAGTTAGTTTTATCAAGAACCCCAGAGGCGCGACCCACAGGTTGAAAATCGCTGTTTTAAAGGGGATCATTCCTTACCATTTCCTTCTATTTTCGTCACTCTTGATATTTTGATCCTTTGCTATCTTTTGCTGAAATATAATCCCTGCAGTGAGTCAACAAGGGAACTCCATCGCCAAAATCAGGAAAGATAGGTAGCAACAGTATTTTCGGATATGAAACGAATCCTACTGATTGAATACATGAATAAAGGCACCACAACAACAGGAGAAGTTGATAATTGAAACCTGCCATATAGCAGAAAATGTCCTACAACTGTGGTCAAAAGAGTATGCTGCTTGATGATAATTGTGGAATTAAGAAAGCTCGCCATAATGATGGCGTTTTTATTTTCCTCTTATTCAATACTCGCAAACTGGCGAGTCCCTATTTTCTCTTCTCTTAATTTAAAGTAAATACTTGTGAGGGTGCCGTTTTTCTTTGGATGAATATCCGAGAAACCCTTATCAAAAAAAACTTTTTTAAACTACACTACAACCTTGATAACAAATTAAAGATTACTTACGAATTAGTTTTGTACTGAAATCTATTGCAATAAACATAAGCGTCAGCCCATAAATTTTTTATGTCAATTACCATATCAATTCTACTTATCAATATTCGAAATTTACAAATGCACAGATCAAGTAACAAGTAACAAATAACTACATCTAGATTGCGTCATAATTTTTTTGCCAAAAAATTACAGCCCATACCTATGTCAAATGATACTGTTGCATGTCAAATTGGTGATATAGCTGAAGATGTACAGCATCAGCATTTCGAGAAGTTTTGAGACAATTTTTTTTCAATTCCGTTTGACGAGGCAACATATAGCAATAAAGATGCTCATTTAATACCCTGTGCTAGATTTTGTGATGGTATGTCAGCAGTAGAAGGACTACCATTCTTCTCGAAATTTAAAAAAAATACTTGTGAGGGAGCCGTTTTTCTTTAGATGAATATCAGAAAAAACCGGTCCACATTTTTGAGGACTTATCAAAAGAACTTTTTTGAAGGCATTAACTATTAATTGATCATATGTTAAATAAATGAAATATTACTTTTCTTCGTAGCTAGGTATGGTAGATAATATAAAAATCTTCCATCATATTTAAAATTATTAAGAATAACTTATGTAAATTTTCATATTCATTTGCGTTCGTTATTCTTTGGATTTTTCAAGTAAAACATGTGGTAAATTCCATCGCCCATTTCGTTTAAACACAGAATTATTTAAGAGGGAGAGTGTGTATTTAAAGTATCCCACATTATTTGGTATACGTATAAAATTGATTTAAATTTTCATGTAGACGAATTATAACCAAGTGAAATATTTTATATATTGGCCAACTAATTAATTACTAAAAATTTAGAACACTTAGAAGCATTACGAAACATAAACGTATCCCTAAATGTCTCTATGTATATGTACATATATCATTCAAGCAAGCCAACAAACCTTGAAGATCCTAGAATTTTCCTGTTTATTGAAAACTCTCTCTATCAGATGGCGTTACCTTATCGTTGCCCCATCCGGAGTGGCCACATTTTTCTCACCAGGCGAACCTTTCTTTCTTAGCCGAGATCTTATTTCACATGTAATTTTGGAATTCCTTAAATATTTCTATTTATATTTTTATTTGAGTAGCATCTTTGTAAGTCCAATGTCCTTACTGCGACAGACACCTAAAACATAAAGTCGTTTAATACTTCAATCGATTCTGGCAAAGTTTAAAATTATTACAAGGGGTGAAATGGCAACGAAAAGACCTTAAATACGCAATAGCTACGAAGACTTGAGTAATTTGTTAAGTGTTTAAACACCTCTACTACTTTTACTGCTGAATCGATCATAAAGTCGTAACTTTATTGTTTTATGGTGAGGCCAGGTGTAAAGTATCTACAAGTGGTTTCGAATCATATAAAAGAGTTTTATGTTTGGGTATTATATACTGTTTTATTTGGTTTAAATGGTTAATTAGTAATGGGCATAAAAATGTGAGCGTAGACGCACTTTTATATTTGTAGTTGAAATTTTCATTTTTCACGACGTTTTTAAATGATCGTATTTCACATTTTATCCGCTATAAATATATGATATGTGGAGATACAAAATATGACAAATTCTCCGATTGTTAATGTGTATTATTACGAGTTATTTGATTAAATTAGAAAATTACGTATCTATTTATATTAATTAATAAAACTTCAATTTATTAATTTATTGTCAGCCGTTATTAGTTTTTTAACATTAGGTCTTGGTTGCACCGACTTTTTTAGTGATTCGGAAATAAAAAAAACCAACGTTTTTGTTGCATGCGTATTCATAGGCCCGCTTCTTCTGAAAGCTGGAATTGTAATAGTTTTTTTTTAATTGTAAATAGATAGACATTTAGTTTATTCAATTACCATTGGCGGAGAATACTTACAATCAATATTTTATTATAATAATTAACCATAATAGTAATAACCTCAACATCTCCCAGCAGTAAATTATTTCGAGTATCATCTAACATAAACCATAATTACAAGATTATGATGCAAATCCAGAGATTACCTACAACACAATGATCTAATAATATAGAACTACTAGATGTACTGTAGAGAGAGAGACGAATTGACTTCTACGTACAAAGGAGACAGATATACAAAACCGTTAGTTGTGGGCAAAACAAGGCACCAATACATGGTTTTGTGTATAAACTTTCTCAATTTTGTTGATTTATTCATATTTATTTGTCTTTTTGGTAAGTTGTATTGTGACTGACTTTATATTTGTTTAAAGAAATATGAGTATAAAGTATTCATGATGATTATTAAAGTTGTAATACCTTTACTTTCCTCTTAATATAGCATATTTTTAACAAAATAATGCTTTTAAACATTATAAGCCATTACAAGCTATAGCAACATATTTGAATTTTGCCCACATAAAACGGTCGTTCATCCTTGTTAAACTTTTGACGCTCATATATTTTCCTTCTTTCTCTTATGGTGGGGGTCACTTCCTAATAAGCAATACATAGCGTACAGTGCATCTAGTAGTATAATAGTATTAGATCGTTGGTACAACATTACGTACAATAATTTTATTACATTAGATGGCTCTAGTAGTTATGAGAACTATACTTGCGCTTACAGATCTGAATTACATAATCTAGTAAATAAATTCTGAGTGTAATTTGAACCCACAATCTTCTCAATAGTCTGCACTTATTGCAGGGATTCTAAGCATCAGGGAAAATTATGTTTGCGAATATTTATGTAACTGGATACAATACTTTTGCACTCAAAGTAATAAAATTTTCTAATGACAAATAACTCTTTTCGATTATTTTTTCAACTGAAAGAACTTTCTTTTAAATATTTGAATATGAAAATGTCAATATTGATATTTTTACAGTCTTGAATGGTTTTTGTAGATTATAGTACTTTACAGATGAAATTTTGCAAACGCCATTTAAATTTATTGGCGCATTTGGGTTGCAGTAATGTTTCTCCTATAGTATCCGGTAATCAAGAATTGTTTGGAATACTCTTAACGAGCACAATTAATAACAACTTATATGAATATTTTATGCGTAAACTATGGCCTGTGTTTATGTATACACTGTGGTAGTATTTCTAATTAAATTACAAATACAACATATAACATTAAAAAATAATTTATTTGGCAAGAAAAGCTTTTGCGACATTTGAATTTACAAAGAGTTCTTGACACTTCGGATTTGCTATGATTTGAGTTGCAATAATGCAGTCGATGTACACAAATTTAGAATTCTTATGAACTTTTACTGACATATAAGCTTCTAAGCTATTAGTAAAATCAGTCCTTTTGACGAGTTGGTGTAAAATATGTGGCTAAGTTTTAATTTTTCTTTGAAATTATTTTTTTCTATTATCGGTCTCTTCTATTTGAGAATTATGGTGTTCCCCTGCTTATTTTTTCTTTTTACTTTGGGTTGTATTTGAAATAGGTTATTACCCCCAAGTCTTCATTAGAATCCACTTGTCATCATTCATTACAGCTAAAGTCTCATTTGAAACTACTATCTGAGATTATATCAGAGAACAATTATCAACAATGTTTGGTGTCGCATTTTTTATCGTTGTGTTTGAATGGTAAGCAACCACTCACACTCAAAAAACATATTTATATTTACACTGAAAGAAAATAGGTGGAAAAACATTATAATACACAAATTGTTGTAATAATCTTAAATTTCAATTATATTTACAAATCTACCATCTCAAATTGGATCGTTTAAATATATACGAGGGACAGATGTAGCATTGATCGTTTGTTAAACTTGAAAAAAGCAGTTGTTTGTATCACAGTAATAAACATCAAAAAAAAAAATAAATTAAAAGGGATGCATTTTTTAAGAAACATATCAATCAGTTAATATATTTCTAATCATGTGGTGTTCTTCTGTAGATTTATGGTATCAGTGTTAATTACACATTATTTAATATCAATAATATCATCTATTATATAAGTTTGCGATACTAGCAAAAACAAATGACCGAAACAGTTTTCTGCTTCTGCTGTAAAATTTACAGAATGCTGCTTGATATGTGTGTAAGCGATTATAATCTTATCTAAGTAAAAGCTATTTATATACATATATACATTATAAATAAGATAACATATTAGAAAGGATTTTTCGTCTTCTCTTAGCCCTTTTGTCACCTGTTTTTAATTTTTAACTCCGTTTTGTATATTTGGAGAAAAGAAAATTGTCATTTACGAACAACATCTCGCATAGACAGTTGATCGCGCAGACAACCACACTCGTATTGCCCGCCAAAGAAACAGGGAGACGTTGTTAACCCTTTTGTCGTTGATCACTGTTCTCCAGTTATACATCATATTAGAGTGATTTGTTAATAGAGTGTGATACCTGTTCACTTGTGATTCTAACAAGTTATCGGACTGGTAAGTAGACCTACTTTATTTAGCTTTAAAGCCAAATATAGTCTAGTGTAGTTCCTTATTATTAATAATAAACGATTAATACGTTGCAGTTTATTAGGTATGACAATTCCATTATGATTATATTCAAACAAGTTTCAGTGTTTGTTTTTGTTGTCGTAACTTTGCATGTTTTTTGTAATTATAATAATTTTAAATACCTTTAGCTACTGAAAATTATTAATAAAAGAACATACATTTTGATATCTTTATATTACTTTACATAACGAAGTTAAAAGGTATAAATAACAAGAACAACTTTATTAATAACGTTATTTGTCAATAAATGCCATATGTAATGCTATCCTATCATAAGCACATTATAATGCAATTAATAATTTGAAGAAGAATAATTGTATAATTGCTTCAATTAATTATATATGATGGTATTTAATTGCAGATATAAAATTCTACGAAACGTGTAAATAACGAAAAAAAGTTAAAACAAATCTACATCTAAGCGCATATAAAATGTATTCGTATGTGTGTCTGTACGTATATATAAAAACAAATCTTACATTTCATTAGCGTATAGCATTTTTATTGGCCACAAGTATGCAGTAAATCATGGTCGAACAATAAAATTAATATAATTTTGAAATTTATGGCTTATGCGTTATTAAGTGTTTACACTTGGTCGTCATTTACAGTGTTGTCGAACAATAACTTCCAAGCAACTAGTTGCTATGTTAGTAATTGGTGGTAATTAAAAATTCCATTGTCCACAAGGCGCAGCACGAGCACCACATACACCGAATGTTTGTTTCGGCCCGAAATTATGACCGATAAAAACGCTCAAATTACATAGTTTAACGTTATTAAACGGTCATGCTTAGGTATTATAAATCATCTTGCCGGATCTGTAACTTTGTAGTTAAAGGTCTCACTTTTTATTTTTCATAAAGAGTTCTCTATACGTAGAACTTTTTCGGTAATTGTTTAAGGAAAGGGTGACCACTCGGAAAATAAATTTATGAATTTCGGAATGATCTATCAATATATTCAACGCTTTCGAATAACTATTACAGATACGGTTAGGTTATTCCAAAATATAGAATTTGAATTATTTGACAATTTAGTCATGATTTTCGCGAACATTGCAGATTTTTGTTTGTCATCAAAGAAACGTACACAAAAGAGATAAGCTCCGTTGAAAAGATTCATACAATTATGAGAGGTGAACCGCGTAGACAAATACATAATTTTTTTCTTTCTTCACGATTGATTCCACGACACAATGTTAGAAACATATACTTTATCTTTAGCTTCTAGAACATAAAATCTTAATATTTTATTATATCAAAAAGGATAGTGTAGTAACAGAATAGTACTGTGTCAAAGCACGACCAACATCATTGATATGCTACGCAGGTAAGGCTACCACAATTTATCGATTTCCTTCCGATCTGTAGTGTGACTTAGTCATATATCGATGCAATGTTGCTTTCCTGCAAGAGTAAATTATTTTATTTTGACTTTATGATAACATTATATTTACAAAAATGCTTAAGTAAGAGTAAAAATTCACAATTGTCCTAATGGCAAGGACATTCAATTCAAATAGTTGAAATTTATTAATTTTCTATATCCCTGTATGGGTAATTTTCTTAATATTGACGATACAGTATCGTTTAAATTAGCAAAGTTATTCAGAACTTTGACGAATATTTGATAACATTTTCACTTTTGAAGGCATTTAAAAAAACTGAAAATAGCCGAAAGATTCAGTTATCCATATCTTCGTAATCATTAAAGATAGAATAAAACTAAAAATAAAACTAAAAATAAAACTAAAAATGGCACCTGGTAGTAAGTTTTGCGTACACAGAAAAAAATTATTACAGTACGGATTAGGTGAAATCCGTTTACTCTCAATCCGTACCGGAATTTTACGTTTATAATGATCGGTAATTTCTCCCGATCATTATAAAATTACACCCGAAATTTACGCCATAAATATATTGAAAAGGAATTTTAGTAGGTAAAATTGACAAGTACTTTTACTTCTTATATGTAATTTTACTGACTTTCTTTATACGTTTGTGTACTTTTAAACAGAAATTTTACAAATTATTTTTACTTCTTTTATGCAAATTTACATATATATGTATTTTTAAAAAGGTATTTTATAAAACATTTTAAAATTACCCTGAAAATATCTAAGTAAAAAATACAGGGGGTCATAAATGATTGAAATAGGCTGTCAAATTTAGGCACGGGTACTTTGCCGTTTCGCTGATACTATATATAAATTGTGTAAACTTGTAGTATTTAAGAAGCAACAAAGCATTAGCCAATTCCACGACCTACTGTGTCCTACAACCATTTAGGGCCACTATTGATTTTAATTGATAGAAGGATAATAATATATATTGCTGTACACATTCGTGAAGGGTCTCTATGAATTTACATTGAACGCCTCAAAAATGAAGTTACCTAAGTATTAGGGCTATACCTATATAATCCTTTCTCATAAAAAATACATATAACATTTGGATGTAAAGTATCTTGGCTTTCAAATAAATCTTTTATACTTATTTACTTCACTCCAAGTTGTCCATTGTTTAATGTCGTCTTAGCATTTCAAAAAAGTGAAAACTTAAATAATCTTGATTCCCACAAAACTGTTGAAGAATTGTAAAAATAATTTAGTCATTAATAGGTATAAAATTGGGAAACGTTTTCTGAATATAATAATAAAATTGCTTGTTCTTCTTCATCTATAAATAAATGAATACATAAAAATAGGAGCGGGTACATTGCAAAAATTATTAAATTAACGTGTATTTCTCACAAACGAATAAACTTATAAAGAAATAAACATAACAAATAAGCTTGTGATAGACTCGTTACAGAAGTGAGTAATTCAAACATAATAAAATAAAGAACTAAACCAAAACAGAGGTGTTCTACAACAGGACACACAGACATCTTGTTGGTAGGTATTATATTTCCTAAAAAGTATTCCAAATTAAAAACACCATGTTCAAAAACTTACATTAACTTACCAGTTCAAAATCAGCAAGAGATTTTAACAATGAAATCACTTTCTTTTTTGATATGCCAAATAACTGACTTTTTGTCCCAACATCTGGATGGCATTTCATGAGGTAGCGCTGAAGAAATTCCTTTGTACAAGAAAATTTCTTTGGATACTGCATGTTAAACATGTAATATATTGCATAACATTCTTCAAGCGCTTCTACTAACAAAGTACAACCCTCATTGATTTTTTGCCTTTTTACAAATACGAAATATTTTTCTGTTCCGTTCCCTAAAAATGTTGACAATTTATTAATTATATTTGTATAATTGGCTTGCACCCAACCTGTCGTGAAAAATATACGCGATATACCTATGTAAAAAATGTAACACCAACCCTTTGAAAATAGAAACCAAAGGTTTAGATTTTGCAACACGTTTGTTACTATGAACAGTTACTTGATTTGTCAACCTTCGTTGGTATTTGTTTGTATGAAATCAGCTATTTTCGCAAAATGAAGGAGAAAAATTTTTAAAAGAATAACGTTTTCATTGCTCTAAATTATAGTAATACGGTAATATGCCAGTTTAGTCTGTATCTACACTAACAATATGAATGTGTAAAGTCAGAATTATTTCTTGAAAACGTTCTGCATCGACAACTAAATTGAGATAACCTCAATACTTCAACGGATAACGACAAACAAAAAATAAATGGCAACATATTTACCTTGAATTACAAATCACTTGTATAAGCACTTGTGAATAGCCGATTTATATTTTATAATAAAAATAAATTGTGACACTACATCAAATGGACCAAATGCATTTATTCTGTAAACCACATGAACGAACTGAAAACAGTATGCGTCATCTTCTCTATATGCTAACTGCCCACACATCTTGGCGCGAGTTTCACATTGTTGGTGCTGTATTTTCCCAATAACAACATAATTTTACTGGGTAATGTTCCATCACCATGATATAATTAACCAATTATTTGTTTTTCAGGTGTAATTTTACTATAATATTATAAAATTCTATAGTTTCAGAGAAAATGATCCTTCAATGTAAAATTTCACAAAAAAAATCCATCATGAATGCAAAACCACTCTAAATTTTCAGTAAATTTGTAACATTGGTGTAAATTCCACATGCAAATTTTACCACAATTTTTTTCAGTGTAGAATTTGGTAATTTTAATCAAAAATTCATGGCCAATGTAATTATCAAGATATGACATAAACTTATGTTTTTTTAAATTGGCCATGACTTCATTCACATGCTTATTTTTTTTTTTTGATTTCATAGATATAGGGTTTGGTATGGTTATCTTTTTAAAATTTAAGTTTATGTTATATATTGAATTGATGCGCCTTGAATTCTTAACAAAGATTATGAAATTCTACATAAAAATTACTACTACTCAAAAATGTTATTCAGTTTATTAAAAGTAAACACACGCGAGATATATACGACACTTCAACATATCTCTTAAAACAAATTACAAATGAAATCATAACGCCTCTGACCAAACTACTAAATAAGTGAGTAAATGAAGGAGTCTTTCCGAGACAACTAAAAAAATCTCGAGAAGTTCCAGTGTACAAAAAGGCGGATATAGATGATCCAAATAACTATCGTCCAATAGCGATATTACCCACAATATCGAAAATATTTGAACAGGTGATTGCAAGAAGAATAACTAAATATCTAGATAAAAACGGCTACGTCACAGCTAGTCAACATGGATATAGAAGAAGGAGATCAACAACAACAGGGATTATGAACATTATACAATCAATCGTAAATGCATATGATGAGCAAAAGCAAATCCAGTTGACTTGCTGTGATTTGAGTAAAGCTTTCGACTTAGTCAATCATGAGGTTCTGTTACACAAACTACAACAATATGGTATTAGATGCACTCCAGATGATCTTTTAGTGTCCTATCTGAGGGATAGAGAGCAAGTTGTTGAACTCAATGGACAAACATCATCTTTAAAATTAACAAAGAATGGGGTTCCACAGGGCTCAATCTTGGGTCCCCTTCTGTTTATACTACATATCAATGACCTGCCGCAATGCTTAGCACCGATGGAATGTTGTTTATATGCGGATGACACTGCCTTTTTGGTGACTGCAAGAGATGAAGAAGAGTTGAATGAACAGGCGAAGGACATTATGGAGAAAGCCAGGGAATGGTTCCTTTGCAATGGTTCACAACTAAATGAAGGGAAAACACAACAACTTACTTTCTGTGCAAAAAACCAACCTCCGAACGGCAACGTATGCTATCTGGGTCTGACGCTGGATAGTAGGCTTACTTGGGAGGATCATGTTTCCAGTCTGGCTGATAAACTTGCAAAGGCAACATACACAATAAGACGTATGAAAAGTGTTGCAACTCACGAAGCTGCAACAACGGCTTACTACTGCAACTTCCACTCTAAGATGAGCTACGGAGTCTTGGTATGGGGCAGCTTACCATCGGCAGAGAGAATATTTCAAATGCAGAAGAGGGCTGTTCGAGCGTTGTATAGTTTGGGACATCGGGATAGTTGCAGAAAATATTTTGTAAAAGGGGCTATACTCACATTACCATCCATATATATATATACAACTGCATTAAGTATGTCATTTTCAATGAGGATGAGTTTGCCGCAAATGGGGACTCCCACCAGTACAATACAAGAAACAGGGATAAACTGCGAACCCCTTATCACCGTGTGCAGACTGCCCAAAGATATGTGGACTACTGGGGGCCAAAGATTTACAACAAAGTGAAGCACCTGCATACAATGAATGCTAGTACTTTCTTAAGTAAAATATTAAAACTTTTACTGGCGAAAAGTTTTTATTCAATTAATGAATATTTAAGTGATAATTTAATAATATACAATTTTAATCTGTTTTTGTTTGTTACTGTATATATGTATATTTTGACCTTTCATGTAATGATTTTATTACACTGAATAAATATATTATTATTATTATTATTATTATTACTAGGCGCCATTTTTACGTTTGTTATATCTTTAATGGTTTAGAAGACAAGGATAACTGAAAATTTCGCCAATTTTCAATTTTTTTACAGTATCTTCAGAAGTTGACAATAAATGTCAAATCTAAAAGTACCATCAAATACCGATCCTGTATCTTCAGCATTAAGAAAGTTACCCATGTAGGGAAATAGAAAATAGGCACTTGTATAGCACAAGTTAAAATAATAATATACATGATTGTCCAACGGCTTCTCAATTATAGGACGAAAAAAGTACATATTACGATTTAATATAAATGAAAACAAATCGAAATGAAGGTTTGCGGCATGACAAATAATTGTAAGGAAAGACTGCAACAGAAAATTTGTTCTTGGAAGCGGTAAGGAAGCAGTGCAAGGGGAGCTGTCGGTTGGTCTGCGAACACGGCCATTGATCGTATTACGAGCGAGTTTCCATACAAATCGGGCACCATGTTTTTCTCGACGGCCACTCGGGAACTGGTTACCATCTCTCTAACAGCGCACCACAGTCGACTCATCAGCTTTGAACGACAGAAATTTCAAAATTCAGCGCTGAGCCCTCTCAATACTCAGCCTCAGGTAATATAGTGAGGAGACCACACATGAGAAGCATACTCCAATCTTTGAAACCCAAGTTGAAATCTCAGCAATTGTTGTTCTACAGAGTAAATTGAATAAGAAGCAGCAACTCGTGCTAGTTGCCGCATGATTCATTCAACAGTAGAACATGGGAAATTACTATTGGCAGCGAATAATCAAGGGTTGTATGATTGCAGTAATATAAGGAAGGTGTCCAGCAAATGCAAATTTCTTTAAAAACATTAGTTTGTCAGTAAAAAATGTCTGAGAAATATCAACACTTAGAGGGGGTTTCCTTTGGCTCTGGATGAGTCAACAGATGTTTCCGATACTGCTTTTACTCGATAGATAGAAAAATACCTAAAGAAGATTCTTTAAGTGTTGAAAATGCTCTTTAGAAAAGAATCATCAATAAAATAACATAAAGTGCATCACTACCAATAGTACCAAAAACATGTGAGGACGAAGTAACGGTGTTACTCTTGTATCAAAGGCAGTAGAAAATTAAGGTGGTTCAAAGCGTGGGAATGTTTGGATATGTCAGAAGTGTGAAAGCCAGTCGTGTCAGCTATTAATTAGATCAGATCACATGTGTTCAATCATAAAAAATAAATTGTGGGGGTCGTATTGATTGTGCTCGTGAGCCAGTGTTTGCCCGGTGACCGTAGTTTGGAGACCACTGATCTATAGTAATAGAACATCTTTTGGAAAACCATGTGATACATATTAATTAATATTAGACTTAAAGCATATTTAACAGTTAAACATAGTATTGATATAAAATATCGCCAACTACATGTGTTAATTATGTTGTTTACACGTATATAACATAACTGATTGATTGGAGAGTTACTTGTTGAAACTTCATTTTAATAATTAATAAGTAAAAAACACAAATTTTAGTTTCAAAAATATTTAATGTAGACACTACATATATTTCACCACACTGTGGCTTCATCAGGTGATGAAAATATACAAACTTGTAAATACAGATAATAGATGACACAATTATTATTGTTAGGTAGGAGTACTCAATTACAGTTTTAAATTTAGTAAGGGGGAGCTATCTAGGTCGAAATGATCGTGTAATATTATACGTATTTTACTAAGTTTATTTATTTCTAGACTTTCCAGTAAGTTAAGTTTTTTACTTTTTTCTTGAATATGTAAAATTTCAAATTGTTTGTTAAATTTATGATTCTTCAGGTAGTGGTTAGCAAAGGTCGAATCTGTTTTCTCATCATTATAGCTTCTTTCATGTTCTTTCATTCTGGCTTCAAAAGTGATCCCCGTCTGTCCGCTGTAAACTTTATCACAATCTTCACATGTTAACTTATAAACTTCTGAGTTGAATTTTTTGTTCGTTTTGTCTTTCTTATTGTTAAGAGTTCTTAGTATTGAGTTATTCGTTTTGAAAGAGATTGATTCATTATTCGCTTTCTTAATAATAGTCCCTACTTTATTTGAAATGTTTCCCAAATATGTCATAAGATTGTAATTAGAAGGTATGGTTTTTATTTTGGGGTAAATTAAGGGGAGTGTTTTTGACTCTAGTTGCTTTGTTAAACAGTCTTTTATCGTGTCCATCGAATACCCATTATTGACCGCTATCGTAAATATTCTATTCTTTTCTAATTCAGTAGTTTCAGTTTATTAAAATAGGTATAATATTAAACGATCAGTTGGACCTAAATAGCTCCCCGTACTAAATTTAAAACTGTAATTGAATACCCCTACCTAACAATAATAATTGTATCATCTATTATCTATATTTATAAGTGCCGCATTGTAACAGAAATTGGATTTGTATATTTTCATCACCTGATGAAGCCACAGTGTGGTGAAACATGTGTAGTGTCTACATTAAATATTTTTTAAACTAAAATTTGTGTTTTTACTTATTAATTACCTATATAACATAATAGGCAGAGAAAATTTTTCTTGTATATAAGGGAAAATGTCATTTCCTTTAGTAAAATATTCTTAACTGAGTTCTAATGGTTATTTTCCTATTAATACATTATTTGCTCGAGCAAAGCAAGAAATACTTGAATGAAATGCTTACACCTTATAATTTATAATTTTAATACTCAGAATTTTAGAAAGAAAACTAAAAAACCTTTTGATTAGTTTAATCATAGATGATCTAAAATTTTTATTAAAGGTAAGAGTCAACGTGAATTGTAATGTGACATTTTACAAAATGCAATCAATAAACATTGCTTTTAATAATAACAAAGTTATGCATAGTAATGTATTTTAAAAAGTCCTATTTAAATATAGTTGCATATATTAAAATGATAAGAACGGGAAAAAGGTAAATCTCGCAGCAATTAACAATTCTTTATGAATACAATAAAATTTTATGAAGTCCTAGTTATGCATAAAAGCAACATCTTTATTAGAAGCACTTTTAGAAAGATATCGTTAAGAAAACATTGCACTTGATTTAAGCTATTACTTTGAACTTGTAACGCTGCATATTTCTCAGAATCTTCACATGCACAATGAGCAGCTCTACAGACCAATTTATATTAAATTATCCAGCGTGGAGCTGTCTGCTACAAAGTAGTTAAGGTGAAACGTTACGTTAATAAACATCATGTGGAATTTGTGCTTATTGTCGGTTCGAGCGGTCAATTTTGTATCTTTACCATTTTACCGGAGCAAGCGGGAATAGATAAATTATTGTTCATTTTCACTGATTATTAAAATTATATAGGTGTTATTATACAACACGCCTAGTATAATTGGAAGTTTTAGAAAGTCGGTAAAAATTATCAGCGTTCCGCAAGGATATATGAATCGTAAAGTGCTTTACTTATTAGCCGGTTGCCATACGCCGACTAAAATGATAATAAAACTCGATTGGAAATTAAATTGTCATTTTCACGTAAATCGCTTCATTGAAATTGATTTTATTTTAAATATGAATACATCAGTAGGTAGAGGCTAAATTACATACCAAATGCAAAATATTTTTCGTCTCAAATAAGGAGTTATGTATGACAATAATTTGACGGACGGTAAATCTTGCCTATCAGTGTTTGTAAGGAAACTAGTATTATTTTCGAAAAAGTCAATCGTTTATAAGAGGATATTTAAATTATCTGTATCGCCTGACGTACGTTTGACAGATACAATTGCTTAAAGTAGACGTGTTTAGTGATAATTGATAAAATCGCTATTTGTAGTAGTGCAATTAAGTATTTCTTTTTTAAGAAGAAGAACACAACTGAGATTTTGATTGAGCAATGATGCTCTCACGAGGTCCTCGATTTGCCACTGTGTTGCTCGTTTTAATCGAGGCGACATGACCCAAACCATCAAAACATGTTACCAGTCGAAAAGTAGTTGAAAAAATTTAAGATGTTATGAGATTGAAGAGTGAAAGTAGAGGAGATTGTCAAGACTATGGGCATGTCTACTAAAGCAGCACACAATATTTTGCACGTCCGTTTAGGATGTATAGCTCTCTCTGTCAGGTGGATGTCACTTTTACTGGATGCCGATGACTCCAATATGAAGGTCGTTGTTATTAACTCGGTAGATTTTTGCGCTGCTTTGATACAGTTGATGGAACCAAAAAAGGCCACGAGGTTTCCTTTGGCTGGAATAGTAATGGTGGCGATATTTTTGGATGTGAAGGGTAAGATTTATAACATCCATATCCTAAAATCGACTATCTCGCATATGGCCAAACTATCAACGGAACATATTATGCTTTCTGGACAAAACTTGCCATTACCAAAAGGGGCGCGTAATAGGTCGATAGGAAGTGCTATTTCATCATGACGATACTCCGTTCCCACCAGTCGCATTGTTCGAGTAAAAGGAAATGAATTACGGTTTCAGGTTGTGCCGAAACCACCCTATTCATATAATTTTGCTCATTCAGACTTACACTCTTAGCAACACTCAAGTTATTTCTCGTTGGAAGGAAATTCAAGAAAAACGAGAAAGAGTTATTGCAAAAGTTGATCTAAGGGTTTCGTTTTAAGCCCCACCTTACTTCAAATCATTCGGGTAATTACTTCTTAATAAATTTAATTCATTTCTATTGTTAGAAATGACCTCTTCAATACTGTGTATAAGTAAAAATGAGAGCGAACTGACAAACAGTATCTTCATCTTAATTGTTGTAGTTACCTTTCGGCTTAGTTTTTTTATTTAATTCGACCATTGCTACCGTTTGTTTAAGGTAATGTATTTTCTATTGATTTATAAGTGTTATAGACTCCCTAGTTTCATTATAATATAAATAATCAGTATCACTTTGTTTTCTCTTTGATATAGTTTTTATTGATCTTTTAAAAATTGTTAATTTATTATATTAAATGATTTATTTGAATTGTTCAATAACTTTTGTTAGTGGGTTTCTGTTGTTGGCTATCTAGTCAATCCCTTCTTTTCGACTAGTTTTAGTGGTATGAATTTGAAGGTTTGAAGAAGCCGTTTAAAAAGAAAAAAATAGCAAGAAGTATGGAATAATAGAACCTAAATCCTATGTTTTCTTATACAATAAGATACTTTGATATAATCAGGTAATGAGTCCCTGTAATTGACTTAAGCATTCCGATACAGAAATTTTCATGTTATTAAGTTGGAAACTTGGAAACGTCTTCCTTCATTTGTTCAACTTCTAAAGTCATCCCTAAATATTTAATTTACAAAATAAACATAATAGTGGTGGCGGAAATGAATTACGCCACACATTATATTAAAACTAGTATGATGTCATGGTAGAAAATGTTGGGGATATACCGCCGATGTTAACATTGAAACAATCCAAAATTTTAAGAATAAAGTACTTAAAGGTACATTAAATGCTCGCAATGGTTGATCAGCAACAGATATATTCCAGCAAGATCATTTAAGTGAAAGACCAATAGCCAGTAGTCCGTAAGTAACCAATAACGATCAGAACTATACAAAAATGAATCTTGGCTACTGACAACGATGTTAGAGTTTCTTGGGTACGAATGTGTGACTATTAGTTTCTACCAATAGCTTTAAGCTTTAAAATTTGCTTTTGAAATAGCTGTTTTGTCACTGTTTTGGAAATTGCAATACAACATACCACGATGTTGTATTGCATCGCCTCTCGTAACCATAACATAGTACGGCATTCACGTTTGAATAAGTGGCAGGAATTTAGTACTCTTAAAATTAATTATACTTTCATACTAGAATAAGTGATATTATATGCAATAATTACAACAAAAGTTTTTATTGTAAAAGGTCGTCCTTGAGCTGTAAGAGCAGAACCTACTAAATGTGTTTATGCAATGTACCATTACATACATTATAAGCAGTTGTGGCAGTTGAAAAGCCAGATTATTGCTTGCGTCGGAACATTTTCTGTAGCGGTTGCAGTAGTTAACAGATATGTAAGCGGAATATCAACAACAAAAAATTGCATATTGCATTGAAGATGTTGGTTATTTGGATCTGATAAATCTTTTGCAAAACTTTCACAAAAAGTTATATTATCAGTTGTCGAACTTACATAACGACTTCTAAATAAGTGTTTCCTTTCTGATAGAGCCTGGTTTCATCTGTCGGTACATTTCAGCAGATGAAATTTAAGAACGTGGTCTGCAAACAGTCCTGATGGATTAATGCAGATACAACTATATAACAAAAAAACTGGTGTTTGACTTGTAGTTGCAAAGCATGATAGATACCATAATGTGGTGTATTTCCGTTCAAGATCTCCAGACCTACACAACCATAGATTATTATATTTTTGTGTTCTTGAAAAATCTGATTTTTAAACAAACAATAAATGAACTTCGTGATAGTAGTAGTATTAATGAATAATACTGTTACGTTTTCGGGTTCCAATAAACAACTCGTGCAATTATTTATTTAAAACAGTCTGTATATTTATATACTTAAAATTATTTAACAATATAAAAATATAAAAACTAACTTAACACACTTAAACTACTACAATTTAATTATCACAGATATTTATTTACTACTACTATTATTTATATCTCTGTCCGTATTTATTTAGGTATATAACAGTTCTATTTATATAAGACGGCACTACTATATTTATTTATTCGGCTACCACTATTCGGTTCCACCACTCGAGACTACCGAATTACTCCGCGATTACTTTTCCGCAATGAATCCCGTAATGAATGTCCCTTTCTCTGTATCGGCTGCTTTTTATACCGGCACACAAGACTCTCGTAATACTCGGGAACTTTCCATCTTCCTCTCGATATTTGCCAGAACATACGTCGGACATCTGTGAGATGACTCACTGCATTTACGATATTTACCAGCCGAGAGAGATAATTTATGGTCTCTTTTTTTGTGCGTGTGACAATTTTGTTTTTATCGCGCCGAGAGATCTGATTCTTTTATTTAATGTGAACACATTTCGTTACATTGCCCCCTTCTTAAAAACTGCGTTTCGTCCCGAAACACACTATTCCATGTTCTTGACGCTGGCGGATGACGAAATCCACACCGGGACCCACGGGTGCACCCAGCCGTTTTGTGGCAATGGCAATCCACCGTCCCAGGCTGCACAACGGGCTGATCGGTCCGACAGCCGCACACGACCATTTCCATACCAGCACGCCGAAACACCACCTCCAGCATGTTTCCTGCGATTTTCCATACCAAACGGTCTAATCCGCAGCCCAGCCTCGGAATTGCCAGCCTCCCCACACCCTGCTCGAGTGAACGTCCTCGTAGATCGACAAGGGATTCCCATAAGCTGGCTCTCTAGGTTTTCCAGCAATTTGTCGCACATCCGCCACTTCACCGCCGTCACGTCCATGGTATGGGGCAACTGGTTGAAACACACCATCCCTGGCTCACTATGAGGTGTTAGTCTCATGCGATAAACGACGTCAACTATTTGCTCTAGTATTTCGCAAGGTCCCTCCCAGTATTGTTGGAGCTTTGGGGGCAGGCCTCGGCGACGTTGAGGATCATACAACCAAACAAGGTCTCCTTCTCCGTAACCATCTCTCTCGGCTTGCACGTGGTAACGATTCTTCGTCCTGTCGCTGACATCCTGAGTGTGATGGCGTACTCGCTCGTGAACATCCTTCAACCTTCGCCAGGATCTACTGACGCAGTCTTCTCCATTTGGGTTCTCCACAACACACTTGAGTCGATCCATCCTCTACTTTCAGAGAGTCCCATTGAGCCCAGTAGGATTCCATCATCGACCCGTTTCATTTTTCGCTGCTCCGCTATGGTTTTCTTGGGCTTCTTCGCGCATTTATTATGCGCATGGCCCATTTCCATCTCCATTTCCTTTTCCATTTCCATTTCCAATTCCAACATCGGAGCGTTCTCCTCTTAGGTTGCACCTTATTCACTAACCGTCGGACTACCTGTTCCAGGTGTGCATGCCCATACTTCATCTCAAGACGCTTGATTAATTGAGGGTAGTCTTGACACTCTTCTGGAAGTAAGGTCTGTAGAACATCACTGATCTGTCCTCTTAATGACACAATCAGGGCAGTAGCTTTCTTCGGGGACATCCATCCATTTGCTCCTGCAGCGGCTTCGAATTGATTCCGGCACGTCATCCATGACGTCCTTCCATCGAAGGTGGGAGGCTTTACCTTTGCCTTCGCTGTTCGGGCAATCTCCAGGCTTCCGCTTGAGATATCATGGGGACCGCAGTCGTTCATCGCTGGCAACTGAAGCTGAACCCCAAACTCGTCCCCCATTCCGAACACGCGCTCCTCAACTTTCTGTTCCATGGCTTCGATGGCCTCAGAAAATTCCTGTCTCCCATTCGATGAATTCTTTTGAATGTCTTCCTTAAAAGTAGTCTCGCGTTGTTTTGCAATTTCATCTTTCAAAGCTTTTGAATTATTTGCAATTTCATCTCTTAGAGTCTTGAAATGTTCTTTTATAGTCTTCATATCAGTCTCGAATTGTTTTGCAACTGCATCTCTTAGAGTCTCGATTATTAAGCTTAAATCAGGCTGTACTTGAAACAAATATTTCTCGGGATCCTCACCTTCATTTATTAAAAGGTCACGAAGCCGGTCCTGGAGAATTGTTTTTTTTCCAGACGCATCTGCGTCCCTTTCCTCCAATTCTGCCCTTAACTCGGAGACCTTTAATTCTTCCAAACGTTTGGTAGCCATTTATTTATTTATTTATTTATTTGCACTTTTATATTGTTTATCCCACTTCTGACACCAATTGTAACGTTTTCGGGTTCCAATAAACAACTCGTGCAATTATTTATTTAAAACAGTCTGTATATTTATATACTTAAAATTATTTAACAATATAAAAATATAAAAACTAACTTAACACACTTAAACTACTACAATTTAATTATCACAGATATTTATTTACTACTACTATTATTTATATCTCTGTCCGTATTTATTTATATAACAGTTCTATTTATATAAGGCGGCACTACTATATTTATTTATTCGGCTACCACTATTCGTTTCGACCACTCGAGACTACCGAATTACTCCGCGATTACTTTTCCGCAATGAATCCCGTAATGAATGTCCCTTTCTCTGTATCGGCTGCTTTTTATACCGGCACACAAGACTCTCGTAATACTCGGGAACCTTCCATCTTCCTCTCGATATTTGCCAGAACATACGTCGGACATCTGTGAGATGACTCACTGCATTTACGATATTTACCAGCCGAGAGAGATAATTTATGGTCTCTTTTTTTGTGCGTGTGACAATTTTGTTTTTTATCGCGCCTAGAGATCTGATTCTTTTATTTAATGTAAACACATTTCGTTACAATACTATATTTTTTTCTCGTATAACATAAGTCAATATTAGATACACAGTTTTTAAAGTATGAGAGGCTAAGTTTGAGCATGCGTCGAGGCTATCGGGTAGTACTTCATGCATCTGCTTTAGAATGTTATATTCTTTCATTAAAAGTTTTTCCCAACCAAAAACTATTGACTATCAACTATCAACTAATAAATGCATTTGCAATATATGTGGTACAAGTGTGATACAAAAGATGACAACTGTTACAATTTGACTTCGAAAATCATTGAACTTTTTATGGAAAGTTATAGGCTAAATAAGGATTTAATTGAAGGCAGGGTACTTATATTTGGTAACTAAATATTATCTCAATGAATGATATAGGATTATTATATATAAGTATGTAAATATAAGGGCGTGCTTTTCTGAACATGAATCGGGAATTATGAAGTAGTTATTCGTTATTTAACATTCAGTAACTTCTCAATTTTATTTAAATATGTAAGGCATTTTTTATGTTATCTTTTCATAAATTTCATACATTATTCAGCAGTGTCTGTGTTGCACTGAAAATGTATAATTGAAATGTGTGTAGCACATTACAATATCAGAACTATTTATGTCAGTATACATTAGATTTATATATAATCTATATAGGTATAGTTTTTATTCAGTGACTTAAAAGTAACTATAATAACTGTGTTTTTGGAATTATACTTATTTTATTATTAATATTTATTATTATTATAAATCAAAACAAAATTTTAGGTAAGATTTAATGAAAACAATGGAATGGGAGTACTAGAGATTAGAAACGAAAAAACTTATTGTATTGCAATTGAATTTGGCAATAGATCATTTTAGTAATGCGGTAATTTGAAGAGGAATTGTCAAATGTAGGAGAAACTGGCCTAAAATAGTATACTTGCCTAAAAGGCATAGAGCTTGTCTTGGCGTAAACGTGCAAATTACAGATCGTCCGCATGCACAGAACGATCGATAAAAATGTCACCAAGAACCTATATAGCTATCGTAACAAATCTAACTACGTATTTGTGTTTACTTGCATGCTCTTAACATTTTTTTCCTAGAATAGTTTGACTTATTTAATGTGGAATATTTTTTTTGTACATTTGTAAAGCATGCATGCATTGATTTCTAAATATTAGCATAAGAACATCTACTTAAACCATAAGCACATAACCAAGATATTAGTTTAGGTGCACATTATCTCCCTCTAGTAAAACGGCATTCTTGACATCCGTTTTAGGATCACAACATTAGAAATTAAGGTTAAACTTATGTGCTTTTCATATTCAACAATATTTAGGGAGATTTAATATTTGCAGAAATGGTTGGTGTTTAGATCAGAAAAGCTGTCAGACAAGCATGGGACAAAGACGTCATAATAATTCTGTAGAAGTGTTTCAGATTCAGTAAATGGGATGGCTCAAGGTCTCAAAAACTTTCATTCTCCCGTTTAGTACTAGCTATAGAGGTAATAATAAAATGTGGCAAAGGTCTAGATTGCAAAAGGGAAAGAATGGATGAATAACGTATGTATGGGCTTTTTCGTGATGCTTCAGGACGTTCAGTATACAACAGGGCAGAAGACAATATAATATAGATCATAGATTCAACAAAACTACGGAACAGGGCGAGTGGGATTGGATTAGAGATTTAAAAACTGTAATCCAGAACTTTCCTAGATCTTGCTTTACGCAAATACGAAAATACTTCAATAGCTCGGGCAATGGCCTCTAATAAACCAGAAATAGTTAACTTCTTTAAAATACATGAAGAGGTTATCAACATATATACAAAATTGTACCAGAAAGAATTTATAATGAGGATATAACGGTCATATTAAATCCAAAATTAGCCAAAGATATTTGCAAGTAGTGGAAAAATTAATGTGTAACGGCCACTGTCGAGAAGGCAGACAGTAGTTTTAGATCCCAGGTCTGTGACCCATAAATCCTGGCATATTTCTCGAGTACTTGTTTACACCCTGCAGAGTAATAGCTCAACCCGATACTGCAGATGCTATCCTATAAAATACACCAATAGTGGAATCTAATAAATTGTATAATATAAAAGAGAGCATATAGATATATAGATATTGGGACGAGATGTGAGGATGGATTGGTTGCGCTGACAACGTTAAGTTATGCCATCCACGTTTGGCTTCCACAAACAAAGAGCAAGGTAACTATAATAACAGGTATTCCTATTCTGGTCGAAATTAAGCACAAGCAGATAAAGAAATTATAGGAAACCAAGCAACAACCAGTGCGACAAGTAAAGACACGTTTAAAAATAGCAATGTATTTGAAAAACTCGAATTTGATGGCGAAATTTTTGCCAAAGATGAAGATAATGATTATGCATTTTGTTTGTTCTGCGAAGAAGCATTGTCAAAATTTAAAGGAAAAGAGCAATGGATAAGATGATTGGGTTCATTTTACTGTGCCGAAGTTAGCCCTAAAATCAAATTTTATATTTGTGAAGCTTCACTGTAAAAATTTTTAGGAAAATTACACAAATATTTACGTAAAAGTTACACAAAGAAACGTGTAAGTGCTAAAATGTGTAATTTTCATGAAAAGCAGATGCAAATATGCACATTCGATAGTAAAATTACATTTATACTAAATTTTACTCTTCTTTTGTACAAAAAAATACAAAAAAAATACGTAAAATATATATAAATCATTATATAAAAATACAAACTTCAAATGGAATATCACAAATTAAGTTTATTAAATTACACACTAGTGTGCAATTTTACATAGTCATGTAATTTTACTTGATAATCCATGTGAAATAGTTTCCTATTATAGTATGTGTAATTTCACACAAAATTTTTTTACAGTGTTGTTAATAGCATTAGTCATTTTGCCCTTTGTTACTAACATCAGATGTATGCCTTTGATTTCAGAGAATTTGGACCCCGTGTCCTTTTTTTTGTTTTTTTAAAGAGAAATATTGATTAATTATGTCGTTCAGAATGTATTTTTTTATTGTTTGCCATTTTCCCGTATTCGTTAGTTTAAAATGAATAACTCAACCACCTCTTCAATGAAGTTTCTTCGAAATATTTTTAACTTTAGGTACCTATTGTTTGTTGCAATCCTATAAGACCAATTAAATAGATTATTTAAAGCATAATTGACTGTCAAAAATACTTAGCTCGGAAAATTGATTGAGAAGTTTAAGAATGTGGTACGTTATTTTAGGCTAGTTTTTCCTATTTTAAACTATAACACTACAATTCATACATTCCTTTCCCTAAAATTCATAGTTCTCGGAAACAGGTAAAACAAACCTTAAACTTCATTATAAATATGTTTTATTGTAGAATTCGTATAATAAAAATCATTTTTAATATAGAGAATTTCAAGCATACTTTGCATCTACATCTTAAATTTTATATCATTTACCGATATGTGCACCGGTTGAAATTTAATCTTTATTTTAATTTCATTTAAATTTATCGTATACGCAGCCTGAAATGCATACTAACTGCACCTGCTGGGAGTGCACCCAAATTTCCCTTTAATAAACGGATAAAAATAAAAAATAAAATATTATATTATGCATTCCGCCATAAAAAATGTATTTATTTAATTTTTTTGCACATCGAAAAGCGCGCCGATAATATCTGTAAAGTAAATTCGGCAAGAACGGAATCAGAATGAATGTCTTTTGCGTGGATCGCCTAGGACTGGAAAGTCAACGGGTGTTAACTTCGATCGTCCAACCAGATCTTTCGTAATGATCCAACTGGTTCAAGGCGCTTAATTATAATCTATGGATCAACATATGTTCGAATTTCTTCTCCTTTACGACTCCTTCATCGGGTACAGTATTTAAATCCGACAAGAGGAACACAACAAATAAAGCGCAGCTCACATACACACTTGCAACTGTGTAAAATATTAATGCAGAAATAAAGTCGCAAGTATATTACTACCTTACCACCATGTAATTGAGATAAGTGTTCATCTTTTCTGCATTTTATATGATTATCTCTGGCTAAGTTTCTCTCTTGAGTAAATTTAAATCTTTATTGCCCTGGTTAAATGGTAAATATATATGCGTATATGTATGCATCGGCGGAAATATATATTTAAACTTATACAATCTTCCAGCTTTTCGTATAAATACATATGTTTTAAGGACAATGTTCAGGCCGTTATTTGGATTCTAATAATAATGATATACTACTTAACGTGATCAGATAACTGGTACATAACAAATCAATAATAATGTAATATATAAATTAAATTGATAGATTAATAAATATAAAAATATTCTAATAAACCTTCCATGGAAATTTGGGCCCTCAAATCAGTAATTCGTATTAATCCTTTTTGTATTTAAAATATCCTATCGTTTCTTTTCTATGTGATTTTACTTATATTGTCCTTAAAAAAGCTAGACTGGACACCAAACAATAAAATAATTAATGTGACACGCCCGGTTATTCAGTATAGGGTTATCCGAACCGACACTAAAAATCAATTTCGCTGTACTATCCGAAACAGATTTCAACTTGCTGCAGCATTATACGAAGTTCCACTTATTTCTTTCCTAGAAGTCAAAAATGTTTATGTTTCGTATAGACAGGCACTCAATCGTTTGCAAGTGTAGACTTGATTTTGATTTTATGTTTTACGTAGCTTACCGTTAAAAAATGGATAAAATGAACAAGCGCAAACAAAAGTTGTGACAATTGCCCAGAAACTTGAAGCTGTTAAACATCTTGATAAAAAGCCCACTTTCTTTAAAAAAATTGTTGTAGATTATGGATTGGGGTGGTAAGCACGTAGCAGGGTGTCAAAAAAGTTGTGCAACAATTGAAGTCAGGTGAATTCGACAAAATTGACATGGGGAATTATATATGTGGTTTGCCCAACAACGTGATAGAGGAATTCCACTCTCAGGCTCAATTGTACAGGAAAAAACCATAAGCATCAGCGAAGATCTTCCAATATTCGATGCAGCGGCAACATTTACTGAGTGTGATGGTTGGTTAGGAAGATGGAAGAAAAGCCAAAATTTGTAGCGAGATATTATCAACATATATGGTTGCTGTAGACTCAAAGAGACTTTCAGAAAAATAGTTGAAGAAAATAATTATGTTTTATACCAAATATACAATTGTTATGAGACTGACCTAAATTATAAAATGTTACTTATCAGCTTCTTGGCTTCAAAAAATGAAGGGCTGTAGCTGCTTATCAAACAGTAACAGACGTGTGACAACTCCCGCTTGTGTATTTATTCAGGGAGACACAAATTTCCATTAATGCTGCTTAAAAAAACAAGTTTGGAGAATGTAATGTAATGTATTGGAGTGCAGCTACATGGAATCGCGTTAAGGACACCATGCTTTAAAAGCTTGGTCGAAAATTATTAGAAGAGATGCAGTAATACTTGCTGAAGATAGCACTGCGGGAAAAAATTGAAGAAACTCTACATGAAATTATTACAAAAATTGTATATTGTGAAGACATTAGAGGAAGTTAAAATTTGGGTTGCCGTTGACGATTTGAAAGAAGAATTAGCAAATAAGGGGCTTATTCAAATTTTGAACAACGAGGAAGAAAATACACCAGAAATTGTGGAAGATTTGGTAGAAATAGAAGGCGAATCTTCCAAAATTTTCCGTATTGAAGGAATGATTACTCTAGAAAAGTCTCTTGCTTATGTTGAACAACAGCCTATTGCGACTACTAATCAAACGGTAGAGATATTGCTGCCAAAAATTAATTTGTTGAATTAAAATTTTATTAATTCGTTTCTTAAATTGTAATTAAATACCTAAAAGTATTCTAACACTTGTATTTTCTATTTATTTCAATGTGTATATATATGTACATAGGTATAATGAAATTACGAATAAGATAATTAACCTTCGTAGGTTATTTCAGTTATCCGAAGTGGCCCAAGTCCACATTATTTCGAATAAACGGGCGTCTACAGTATACAAATTTACTCACGGGTGGGATTCGAACCAACGACATCGCGATCGCTAGTCAGGTGCTCTTGCCTCCAGGTCAAAGAGGACGATGAAAGTTCGGATTAATCTTAACATCTGTTATTAGATATGATTCAGTGTGCTTTAAAAGATTCGAATTCTCATCATTCTCGGTGGCCCGGAAGCAAGGGCAATTGACTAGGAATCAAGCGGCCTTGCATTCGAATATCATGCGTGAGTAAATTTGTATAATAAAATTTACCTAATTTAATAATTAGTGCTCAGCCGTAAATTATAATTGAATTTTCAGACCCTGAGAAAATTTATTTTTAAAATTATTTAAAATATAGAGTGATATATGAATTTTAGGAGAATGTTAGTTTTTATATTAATGTATTTGTTATTGTATTTGTTAGTATTAATGAATTTCCTTCTTCTACTAGCACTATAAATCTGTATAGTACGTTGATAGTTATAAATAAACGTCATTATTATTATTATTTATTTTCTATAATATTGGATATATTCAAATTTTAGCAGGATAGTGCAAAGATATTAACAATTTCATCTGACTAAAAGCTCGACAAACGTTGAAATATTTACTCGTATTTCATTCATTTTATGCTATAATTTCTATAAAAGCACGCTTAAAATAAACAAGTCTTTTTAAGTGATAAAAAATGAAAATCGATAACATACATACATATATGTAATGTAACTTAAGTAAACTTGATCTCTGTTATTACATCTAGCACTATTTATTTTAAGAACGTAGGATTAACGCTTGAATTTAAATACAAATGTTCCTGCCCGAGACTTGAATGTATGCGAGAAGCAATGAAGAATAAAGAGGCTCTGGCTATGTGTTGAGTAAATGCTTGTCATAAATTTTATGTACGCCGGTGATAATGTGATTTTCTCGAGGTAAACACGCGGTTAAATTCCCGAACATTTTGTATCAAAACCGTTAAGGTTCCATTTACACATTTGTTAACGAGAGAAAAGGTTTCCCTCCTCTAGAGTGTCATGACTCATGAATAT
The DNA here is from genome assembly GCA_963170755.1 of Amphimallon solstitiale. NCBI lineage: Eukaryota > Metazoa > Arthropoda > Insecta > Coleoptera > Scarabaeidae > Amphimallon > Amphimallon solstitiale. Next base: position 94,238,706 of record OY720681.1, on the reverse strand, counting down.
GGACAGAGAAAAAAAGGCCAAGGAATACTATTTGGTATTTAATTAGGTTATTAAAATAATCGCGGGACTACAATTTAAATGTGAGTATGTTAAGTTCAAAAAACACTTCAAATAGGCGTGTAAGTCAACCAGAACATCTATAAAGTTCTACTCTTGATTGCTGTAATACTTTTAAATTTTGTTCTTTTGTCCAGAGTAAGATACCTATTACCTTAATGAAGCATTATGTTGTTATACTATCTTGCTATATATTTTCTTCAAATAACGCTGACTAGTTTTGCTTACATGGGCATTGTCAGACGATATTATCATTAAAGTTGAATTTTATAATGCCATTATTCGATTATTTAAATTTGATTATTAAAATGATCATAGTGACATATTTGTTAGCAAAGGAACAAGGGAATTTAGGTGATATCTGATTGTACATTTTACAATATCAGCAAACTTATAGCACAAATCCAACTTTCTGATTAACCACTATTTGAGAAAATAAAACAAAAGTTACGTTGTTAGTTTCTTTTAGATATTACTAACAAAGATATTGGTTAAAAGGAAGCACAACAGCTATCAGAGTCGACAATATGCAGGTTCACATATTGGCAAGGTGCTGAAGTACAAACAAACAAATATGCATAAAAAAGGAAACATATAATTGCATATTTTTAAGCATGTATGTCGGCTGATAGGAAAAATTGAATGTTATATGTACACAATAAAATCATACCATATAAGCTAGTCTGCCAAGCAAGAAATTCTAGGGGCTATGTATACAAAATATGAAATGTAGCTACATGCTGTTGGATACTAAATGCATATGCAAATTTTTATATACGCTTGATCCTAGTACTCATGAAGTAGTACCAAAATTCAACATTCCCCAAAACGTATTATAATTGCTTTCGTATAAAATGCTATCATTTATAAAACTTGTTTAGTTAAGTAAATATTTGCTACAACTACGTAGTGAAATTCACTTCTTCTCAACATCGAGTATGCCACCTTTGAACCACTGTGTGAAGCGTCACTTGAGACTGAGTCACTTGACTCTGGTCAACAAGAATATTTGTATTTTCTATAAAATATTTCTTCTAAGAGAAAATGAAATTCAATAAAGAAAAGCTTTAAGGAGCAGTAAAATCTCCACGGGGAAGTGTTCTTGGCCCATTAATCTTTCTAACTTATACTAATGATTTACACACTACCATATGTCCCACGGTAAAGTGTTCATGTACGTCAGGGTTGCTATATGAGATAGGCATCTCAACATTTTAGAAATGAAAGTTAAAATTGCTATTATAACTTTATTAAATATTGCTCCGCCATCACACTTATTGTGAATACCCAAGAGGCACATTAACATCCATAGAACACTAATAAAATTAAATGTTAGCGTTGACGTGAATACTATGAAAGTTACTTCATCACTATAATTCTTAGGTACAGCAATCGATACTAACCTGAGAGGAAACATTAAATAAATCTTATTTGCTTGAAATTAAATAAAAGCTTTTACATAATTTTATATAAATATCTTAATTAATTAATTAATATATAATAAATATATTAACCGTTGAATCTGTACTTGGAATTTTTATGCATTAGTATGCTCAGGAATTTCATTCAAAATTGGGGAGAATTTTCTGAAACTAGGAGAGTCTTTTATGGGCAATAAACTACACAGACAGAAATGTCAACAATACTATTGCGAATCACGTAAGACGGGTGCATAAAGGTCACTAAAAACCAATTCATTCTTGTTATAGAGAATCTACCGTTAGCGTCGGTTATCGTCTGTTCAGTATTTTACCATAAGTAATGAAAACCTCAGCTACTGTCAAAATGTGGAGTTTGGAGTAATTTGAAATTTGAGTTGAGGAGGCTATTGCTTAGGGGTGTTTTACATCATCGAGGACTGATGATTAAAAACTGAACTTATTAATTCCTTAATTTGACATTTGTATCATGAGCGTTTGTGTCTCGGTACATACAAATTTTAGTGTTAACTATTATTATTTAATGTTTTATATTTATAGAATATAACTTCTTGTATACCAAGTTTTATTATTGAAAAATAGTATTTAGGACTTGTCTGATAAAAATGTACACAAGGTAATAAAAATTAATCATCCCAAGAGATTAAATAATATATAATATGCTTTTCATTCAGTTCTAGATTTACACAAAAGTATACAATTTATTAAGCAATAATCCTAATTTGTCACGCCCTAAATTTCGAGATTGAATTGTATATATAATTATATATTTACTAATAGTAATAGAAATATTGTGTTTATATAAACATTTAAAGGTAGGTACGTATTTTATATTAGAATAAATACGTTATTCTTTGTAATACAGACAAACACTAAAATGTTCAATAATTACAAAACAAAACGATTAGAAATATAATGAACTTATATAGTTAGAACTGCAAACAAAATATACACACTCATGATAAATAAAAACGTGAAATAATATGTATGGAGCGATGAAGAAAGTTGATGCTGTTAGATTCCAACTGTGTTTCTGTATTGCATTTTGTGTTGATATATGCACCGTGGCACATGGTCTTTATGGGGTGAAAACAATATATGTTGCAGTACTTTGGATTAATATTTTATTTTATGAATTCCCTAATTACTAAGTGAAAAATTGGTGGGCTGCTATTTTGCTTTAAAAACAGCCACCAATAGTGAATTAAATTAATTTTTGATTCGTTTAAATTTTCAGTCGATTCTAAATTGAACTACTTAATATTATTTTTCTAATTATCGTTATTATATCGTACTATTTTTCCGTTTTGTAATGTACATAATTTATACTTATCATAGAGTATGATCTCATTTCCAATCATTCTTAACATATGACTATAAAGAATACATATAGGATACAATCATCTATAACAGGCGTTTCATTACTTATATTTTCCTTCTAGTATTTTTCCATATACGCTGAGACTATTTGTTCGTTTACGATTATATACATACATTACATTACACAAACATAAATATAGTATAAATTTATATTCATATTCATGTTTTCTCTTATCTGTTGCAATAAAATGTAATTCATTAAATTTCCACTCTTTGTTAAATATTTAATTGAATAGTCATGTTTTAGATTTGATGTACTACTTTAATTTTTACTTCAAACTTCAAAATAAATAATGTTGTTAATATAGTTCACTATCAACAAAATATGTTTAACATTAATATATAATAATTATAAACATATGAATTCTATATTACCAATAAATGAAAAGTTCAACGAATATTAAATGTTAAATATGTGTTAATGAAAATAACGTTACTAACATTTCAAGATAAGTTAATCAAGATATTCAAATAAAATTTGCGATATGAAAATTGGCGATAAGTAGACATCATTTGAAGTCACTTTTAAGTATATATATATTATTCCAAAAAATTGTAATGATATGAAGTTATACTTTTTTAAATAGAACAGCTTGCATTTTTTGATATTTCGAGATTCTCTTTGCTAACACTATTCTATCAAAGTATAACACGATCAAAAATATTTTTATTTATTAATTGACTAGAAAAACAATATAAGCTGGTCGTACAAAAATATTAAACTTAATTTATAAGATTTTGAAAATGGTTAAATTGCAAAGGTTACCATATAGGTATGTTGCACCTCTGTAGAGTTTTGGTAGAAAGAGAACGTGAAATTCGCTGCTGATCAAGAGTAGTAGTATTGAAAAGTTACACACAGGTTTTGACAATAAAAGAAGAAGCTGTATTACATCCTGGCTGAGTAATTTACATTGTGGTTTGTTGCTACTTTTAAAGGGTAAGGTAAATAACATTTTGAAGATTGTTGGCTATTATTATGTTTACTTCTTTTACAATTGTGCACATTTAGAGTTAATGTGTGTTTTATTCATTTTTCTCATTTTATTTTAAGCTATTGTAACGAAATGTGTTTACATTAAATAAAAGAGTCAGATCTCTCGGCGCGATAAAAACGAAATTGTCACACGCAAAAAAGGGGCAGACCGGGAAACGTATAAAAACGCTCTTATTTACACACCGCCATAAATCATCTCTCTCTCGGCTGGTAAATATCGTAAATGCAGTGAGTCATCTCACAGATGTGCGACGTAAGCAAGAAAAAGTCTAGATTTCCACTGGTATATTGCCGAATTTACTGGTACTGTTCGAGAACATTTCATGCATGTGTATATGAGGCGACTGGGGCACCGGGATTCATTCATTGCGGAGAAGTAATCGCAATGAGTGGTCTCGTGGGAACAGTGGAAATAAATAGGGTAGCCAAATAAATAAATATAGTAGTGCCGTCTTATATAAATAGTGTGATACACAGATAAAAATCCGTTTTGATTTCTCTAATAAATATTTGTTTGGAAATTATTTATTTAAACTAAACAAAATTTAGTTGAATTGAACATACTTTGTTCAACTGGAATAAATTGATTTATTTGAAACAAGTCTGCTGTTTGTTTGACGATTACAAGTTTGATTTAAATAAATATTTATTTGTACTCTTCAATCGAAATCTCAATGTTTTGGGTCAAATATCTGTTTATTTGAAGCAAATAAGTGGTGTTTTGAAATGCTGAGTGGATGTTCAGCGCGTGCGTGGTATACAGTTTGCATGTAAACAGACGCCAATGTATAATGGCGTAGTGCGTGTGTTCCTTGTGTTTGCCGGAAATAAAAGCATCATTGGAGAAGTGGAAGCTGCCTCATTTATGGCCTTTATTTCAAGGTAAGTGTGAATTATATATCCGAACTGTTAACTTATAGGAACGTGTACATATTCTATCATAACTGGGTAATGGCTGCCCTTACACCTATATGTATTGGTGTCAAATTAACAGCTAATATTTAGTACCTACCGTTTCTTTTATTACTTAATAGTACCAAGCTATACAGCAATACTCTTATTCGGGAAAGCTTATCTATAACTTCATCTGAAATTCTAAAATCACTACATTATGATTTTCTTTCAAACATTTATTAATATAACACAAATTACATCTATATATTATATACGTAAAGGTACAATACATACATGTGGGATGGGTCAAGGACATGTCGCCAGCATGACGAGATGGTTCTGGTGTAAACACGCTCAAAAATGCAAGTTAAAAATTCAATACAAGTTAACATAATATAATTGCTTTATTTGTTTGCTAAAGTGCTTGGGCTAAAACGGTTTTATCCCATTTCAAGTATGGGAATTACCGTGAGGAATACATACATACATTTGAAGTTTACTTATAGATGTATATTTGTGGCATATTAATATACTGCTTGATGAGCGTATTGCTCATGCATTTTCCAGTTTCGTTTTCAAATATATATTATATTATAGTCTTTATTTCAAATATACTTAATTATTTCTGTAATGACAGTGACTTGAATAATAGTTATTTATTGTGTATTATGTTTCTTGTTAGGCATTTAAAACACGAAAGGAAAGGGGCATGTAGGCACAATGTTAGCTCTATAGTGTTTACACTTTGCTCGAGTGTTCTAAAGGCCACATGACGCAAATGCAATGCAAATTTTATCCAAGACATTAACATTTTACAATATTGATGAATACTGGCAAGATTGACGTTGGTCACATAAATACTAAAGCTTGGTTAATAGCTGATGCCACTCAGGATGCGCGAGGCGTGGCTTGAATATGTATCATGTGCGTTAAAAACGTAGGTATCGAAAGCAATACACTACGACAGACAAAGTGCAATAAATTTATATACCGACTAATGTTTTCAAGTCGGTCTTTAACTTTTCATATGTAGCGAAATCTATATCTCTCACGTTTCATGCTGCGTTCTCCTTTTTAGTCTTAAAATTGTCATCCATGCAAGTGCCATAAGGTCTTAACCGAGCTGTACATCAAATGAAAGGGCGTCTAAGAGACTGTAAACTGACATAGAATATTTGTAATGTAAGTATGGGGTGATTAATTTTCTTATTTTAAATTGTGATATATGGTTTTCCTTATTTATTTTAAAAACATTATTTTGGTAAAACTTTATATATATATATATTTTTATTTATACATTTATTATTACTTTTATATTAGAAAAAGTCCCCACGATTTGAAATAAGATAATCCAACTCAACCCAAAATTCACTGATATATGCATGTATAACAATTTATAGTCGCCTAAAAGCCATACTATTTGATACTTTATTTATTAAAATTGGACAATAAGTAACGTTTCGAAAATTTAAAAATTCGCCCGATATATATGAACATCAACAATTTAGCAGTTAGTTTGAAGTTTTGATTGAAAAAACTTCTAAAAGAATTTTCATGTACTGAATGAAAAGTACCACATAAAAATGATTGTTTTTTTTTGTATTTTTTCCAGGACATAAAATTGATGAAGTCGAAGTTCTAAATGGTCTTGATATGAACGAACTAGATTTTTTTAGCAATCATATTAAAGGTGACAAGATCAGACTAAAGAGGGGCCTAGCGGAGCTAAGAAAGGTATTAAGAAATATTCATTTTGTTAGTCATGCTGTGTTCAAATCTGTTTGACATATGGTAATTTTTTTTATTATCAAGTTATCAACAAAATAGTTACTCATTATCAGTTTTGTGCCAGAAGGTCAAAATTTTTAACTGTGTTCTATATTTTAGAAATATTTTCAATTTTTTTTTTCAATTTTGATATTCTATTTTTTCCATTTAGTTACATGGACTCAGCCCTGATAATGAACCTGCGACAAAGAAATTTAAACTAAGTTGTCCACCAATGACAGAAGATGCAGGAAAATCGAAAGAAGAATATATAATTGATATCGAGGAGTCATCCGCCAGCATTGCTAACAAAGATTTAGTTATTATTATATTATATTATTTAAGCCAGGTTTAGTTATATATTTGAATAACGATGTACTTCCGCATTTTGGAAAGATAAAAACTGTAGTTTAAAACGAAAATAAAATTAATTTTGTGGTATTAATATTACACGCTGCAAGCCTTATCATTGTACATAAGACTCGAGCATTTGAAAATCGTGATAATAACGGCAATCCACATGTATTTTCATATCAGTCTTTGGAAAGTCCGTATTTACTTAGTGTTCATTACACACGAGATGGAAAATCTGTTATTTAAGTTATCAATAAATAAGCGCTCATTTGTTGTTTTTTATGTTTGTCGGTTATAAGAAATATTATTGTGTTATTTTATACTTGTTAAAACAGAAACATTTGTTAATTTTTTACTTTCATAATAAAATATATTCACCAATAATATAACTTTTATTTTTTAGAGTTAATAATGATACGGCAATTTACCCACGACCTTCAGTATATTAACAAGTCCCATCACTTTATAATGAAATCTGTCACTTCTCTTTTAACTCACTGTATATATATTCAACAATTATCCATTACTGTTACTATATTGTTTAATTTAAATACAATATCTGCTTGAAATAATTAACTAATGTTATTATTATTGGTATTATTATTACTATTAGATATTCTCTTGTCTTCGCATCCAAGGGGCTGGGAAGAACACTTTTTGTTTCTTCACAAGCAGCCCGCCCTTTGGATTTGAAGACAAAAGAATATCTAATAGTAATAATAATATTAATTAATTATTTCAAGCGAATATTGTATTTAAATCAAACAAATATTTATTGATGCCAAACAAATAAGAAATAAACGAGAAATAAGTATATATTTCGTTCGAATAAATTGTGGATTTGATTCAAACAATGCAACAGTTGAATCGCAACCACGATGATAACTAGAACCAAACAAATATTAGTTTGTTTTGAATACTAAATACTACGCACTAAGTAGATTGGATCAAATAAATATATATTTGAGTTGACTAAAAATAGAAACGCTGAACCGAATAAATCATGTATTTGTTTCAAAAATTGAATTTGTTTAGCTCATATCAAAACAATATTTGTTTAGATCAACTCCATATTTTTTTGATTCAAATGATTTTTTTTATCTGTGTATAAATAAATACGGACATATTAGTAGTAAATAAATATAAGTGTTAATTTTAATTTATTAATAGTAGTTTAACTGTGTTACGTTAGTTTTTATATTTTTATATTGTTAAATAATTTTAAGTATATAAATATACAGACTGTTTTAAATAAATAATTGCACGAGTTGTTTATTGGAACCCGAAAACGCAACACTATTTATAATTTCATTTATGTTTCTAAAAGAAATATAAATTAAGGGAAAGTGAAAATGATATAGAAAATTTTGAACAGAATTTCCATTGATAAAAGATGAAGCAGGACCATCTCTAGTAGAGTAATAAGATTTCGTTTGTTGCTCCTTTTAAAGAGTAAAGAAAAATTCCGTTTCCAATATAAAGAATTATTTATGATGAAAAATAAAGCAATATTACTTACTTTTAAAGGGGAAGGAAAACACTGTTTCTAAAATAAATACTAATTAAAAAGACAAATGGTGCCACAATATGATAATTTTTGACGATGATAGATGAAGGAGTGTTACTTTTAGCACAATAATTACATTATATTTTGTTCTTACCTCAAACGGTAAAAATACCGTTTTCGAAGGAAATGCTAACTAAATAGGCTAATGGTGCTACAGTAGGATGAGCATAATTTTTGACGATGAAAGATGAAGCGGTATTATTTGTAGCAGAATAATTACATTATATTTTGTTCTTGCCCCAAAAGGAGTAGCAAAAATATCGTTTCCAAATGTACTAATTAAATAGGCTAATGGTGCAACCTAGCATAATTTTTAACGATGAAAGAGGAAGATGAATAATTACATTGCATTTTATTGCTACTTTTAAAGGGCAAGGAAAAATAGGTTACTGGTGATAGAATATGCTGATCAAAATTTTTTACGATGGAAAGTGAAATAGTATCATCTGCGCTACAATAATAACATTATATTTTGCCGCAACTTTTAAACTACCTTTTCCAAAAGAAATAATAATGGTATTACTATCTGCTGATCACAATTTTTGGACATGAAAGATGATTATAGAAGAATAATTGCACGATATTTTGTTGCAATTCTTAAAGGGTAGGCTAATGATGCAACTATATGATGAGCATAATTTTTAACAATAAAAGATGAATCAGTACATCTCTAATATGTAGTTAGTTTGTGGTGTTTTTCTACATTTATAGGGAAAGTTAAAATAAAATGAATTAAACAGCTTAATAGAAAATATGATCAGCATATTTTTTGACGTTAAAAGATGAAATGGTATCATCTCTATCAGAATAATCCGAAGTGTTTTGCGTTGATATTTTTAAAGGTGAAGGAAAGTACCTTTACCTTTGCCAAAAGAAATACTAATTAAATAGGGTAATGGTGCTGGGATATGATGAGCACTATTTTCAACAACAAAAGATGAATCAGTATCATGTCAAGCAGGAAGTTAGTTTGTTTTTTGCCACTTCTAAAGGGAAGTTTAAAATGCCTTTTCTATAGAAATATTAATTAAATAGATTAATGATTATGTAGTATATTCATCATAATTTTGAACGTTTAAGGATGAAACAATATCATCTCCAGCAGATTGATGAGATATAGATTGTTGATAGAAAGTGTCACTTTCAGAGATAGCTTTACAAACATATATTTGACGGATACAACTAATATTTTATTTATATTATCAAAATCAATAAAAACAATTAAAGTGTCAACAATCATTAATATATTATTCTTTATTTATAAAATATTTGAGTTATTTCTGGAATTATTGTAAGAGGCATTATTACAGTTGATAAAAGGAAATGAACAATCGCAATAATATTTAAATAAACCTATAAATCTAAGCGAATATAAACAAAAGCCTCATGATGGCGGGAGCAGCAGTGGATCACGATCAAATTTCAATCTGTAATATTAGCATACTCTATAAATGTTGTTATTACTTTTAAGGCAGATACCAATTCATAAAGTGCTGTCATATTGCGAAAACTTATCTTGGTTTGCCATATTCTTATTTAAATTGTATAAATGTATGTGCATATGATATAAGTCGGTAGTCTTAAATGAATAATGATATATAGATATATCACTATTACTTTTGATAAATTTGTATATTTTATATTTGACGTGTAATGGGAGTTGACGTGGTCTGTAGCTAGATCACGATCAGATATATATTATACGAATCAATGTTACTGATTAATTAATATCACTATCTTCTATTTTGTTTTATTGTCAGTGTCAAACAATCTGAGCTTTGGAAACGGTTTTTTTTTTAATTTCTTTTTGTGCCCTACATAAATTCAATCTAGCTTGTATGTTAATTAATCAAGACTATTACATAAAAAAAAACTAAATTAACACAGATAGGTATATTATATGTTTTATAAAATATTTCTAAGTAGTTAATATTAAAAGTTGCATCTGCATCATATTAAAAATATAATTTAAAATATTAGTGATAGGAATAGGGTCAATGAATGTATATATCGCAGAATTCGTAATGCTATTAGAGTGCGACTTAAGCGAACACAAATTTCCCGGCAAACAACTTGTCTAAGTAGGTATATTTAATTTCAAAGCACCTCGCGCCAAAGATCGCTCATTTAGACTACATGGAAAAATAGATAAACTAAATGTATAAGTTTACTTACGTGCGTTTTTGTTTATTCTACGATGAGATTGACAAGAAATGAACTTCACTCGAGTTGTTTACTTGAAATGGCGTCACCAATCTGTGCCCTTCCCCTCTCGTCAAAGTGGAAGCCATGCTTTGGGCTCGCATGCATATACGATACATGTGTCGCTATCGGGGCCATCTTGCGCCTCAAATGAAAGAAAAAAGGAAGAAACCTAATGTTCTGTAACACAAACGAGGGAGATTCAAATAGAATATATTTAAAATATCGGTTGAAATTTTTGAACCCCCTTTTAATTAACAGATCGTGAAGTTTCACACGTGTCAATGTAGATTAATTAAACATTCATAGAATTGTACATTTTCAAAATGAATTTCCTAAAGCTATATCATTTATCAATATTCTGAGAATTAACAGTACTTATTTGATGGAATGAATAGTCGCATTTGTAACTGTACAATGATTTTTATCAACTTGTGATAAACGCAGCGGAAATAAAGTGCCTAAGGTTAAAAATTCTATGAGTAATTATGAAAATAATGTGATTGCTTCGTTATTGAATAATTTGCTTTATAATATTAATCAAATAGTAAATAATTGGTTGAAATGAATGGACAGTTTATACATTTTTAAACTGCGTAACAATCTTACTGTGCATATACAGCGAGGACGCGCGGGTTGGAATAAATTCATTCAATTTTTGGTTTTGTTTTATGGAAAAACGCTCGGATAGGTCGATTTTTATTTTTAGCTGCGGTTTTTCTGATGGTAAATTGATGTACAAAGGATGGTCCAAAAATAAGTTACGACCATCACATTTTTTTTTTCAAATGGAAATATATGCCTTTTATTTAATTTGTTAATTTTGCATCGAATTCTAAGTATGTTTCATGTACCATGTCCTATACCTAAGCTCAACAGTTATCGAGAAATTTACAATTGAACATATCAATAACTGAGACCGTATCCTACAAAATTTATTTCACTCTCTTGTCTGAAAAGGACCGATTTATTAAAAAAACAGAAAAACAAGTCAAATTAAATGTTCAAACTGTTGACCACTAACTTCCTGACAAGCCGAAGATCAATTTCTATAGTAACACTGCAGTTAACGTTTGCGGCTTAATTTGTTGTATTTCGGTTATAATTTCTCGATAACTGTTGAATTTGGGTATAGGACATGGTACATGAAACATACTTAGAATTCGATGCAAAATTAACAAATTAAATAAAGGACATATATTTCCATTTGAAAAAAAAATGTGATGGTCGTAACTTATTTTTGGATCATCCTTTGTACATCAATTTACCATCAAAAAAACCGCATCTAAAAATAAAAATCGACCTATCCGAGCGTTTTTCCATGAAACAAATCCAAAAATTTTAAATGAATTTATTCCAACCCGCTCCTCTTCACTGTATAAATAAATATATTATACAGCATATGTCAACTTTCATTAGCCATAGGCGATTAATCCACACAGTACGTGGCAACATAGTACCCCTTCTTTCCTTTCCAATGCCAGCACGACCGATGCATGCTCGTAAATACAAGTTAGCGTGGTTAGCAGTAACTATTCGACCAACGGCTTGGGTGTTTGTAATACGTTCAGAAATAATATTTACGAGTTGCAAGGATTTGTTTTTCTTTTTCCTTTCAGTAAATGCAGAGAATTATTCAGCTGCGTTCACGCTGCATGATACAAACAAAAGCGTAATTCTAATAAAATTAAAAATAAGGTAAATAAAAAAGGATTCTGAAAGTAGTAATAAACTACTAGATCAGGAGATCGCGGCGGCCATTTGATGTTTCCCGTTCCAGTAATAAGACTGCTTTTATTGCAGACTAGATCGCAACGTGTTCGCAGTTAAACATTGAAGGTAAAATCTCGTCGGGAGAAGTGGGAAGATCGGAGAAAATCGTTGTGATGTCGATTGTTGCCGGGATTGGTGACGGACAGTAGGGGTGCCACTTTGCCACGTATTACTTGTATACGTATAAATCGCAGGTAAACATTGAATCCCTATACCTAATGAAAATTGACACATACGGTATAATCTACTGCATATCGGCGTGATAGTTGTACTTAATACATGGTTTATCTCAATAAATGTGGTATACCTAAGCTAAATAACAGTAAGTAATTAACAAAAGAAGTACAAATGATTAAACTTTTAGCTCCGATGTTTTGCATTTTAAATATAAATCGTATATAACATATTACCTACGGCTAAGGAAAACCAAACTTTATCAATCATTTATTAACGATATGTATACACAAGAGGAAGTGGGTTTCGTGCATGCTATGCTCATGTTTCACGTGTTACTTCGTCTCATGTTTCATATGCATTCAGACTTCCGGTATCGAGGGCTTCGTGTTGTGTACACTGAGAAAAATGTTTATTAACCAGCAATAAAATTTTAATAGTCCCAGGTAAAAAATGTAATAAAATAGGGGACAGCAAAACACCATATTGGACGCAAATAAACACTAATTTCTGATATTATTATATATACAGATATTCGCCATAAATAAACTAGTTTATTTAAATGTTGTTTGACAACTATAAATATATCGCTGTTTAGCCACAAATAAACTCATTATATTGCAGTAAAAAAACTAGACGCCTAAGCCGATACAAAAATCTAGCACACTAAATAGACTACATATTTGTACTTAGGTATTAGTTTACTTACGACAAAGTAACATTTAAATTCATGTTAGTAATATAGCTTATTGCGGGAAGTAGATGAATTAATTAAGATAACTGAAATACGCAACTGTACTACAAGTGTTGTTTAATTGCACTATATAATTTTTTGTTTGTCACACGTATTCAGTATAGCTACTCTAGAAACGCATTTTAATTGTAGTAAGTCAATTCAGATTAATTGCAAATAATGCATATTGGGGAGCAAGTCACCAACTAAAAATATTAGGTGTTTAAATACATTGTCTCAAATACATGTGATGTGTGAAATAAACGCATTCGCAATCACATGCATTTGGGTAAAAATACTTAAACACCGAATATAATTTAGTGGGCCATCGTCCGTGATACAATTAGCATAGTACTTACGCTTCAGGATTTTTTCGATTGTTAAGTATAAACAAATATGCAATAATACGTGTATACTAAATATTATGCCATTTCCATAATTACTGAAAATAGCTAACATTAAAGATTTTCGAATGTTAGAAAAACGCATTGAATGTATAATACAAATTTCTTTATTAAAATAAAATATTAACTTGTGTACATTTATAAAAACTAACAAACGTTATAAACATTGTAATTGTATAGGTACATATATTATTTCAATGCAATACAGTAGGCATTGTTTTAATATATTTTCAATTTGCAAATGAAAGTTAATGTCTCCAATGACGCAAGCCGTGCTAGAATTCTTATTTGATGCAGGCATTTTAAAGATTATTTCTTGTATGAAATGCCATACATGCTTTGCTTCAGAGGAATATTCTAGATTTAAAGAATGGATGGACTTATAAAGTATTTCTAAGCATCTTAGAACTGAATTACATACATATTTCTTATCATTAATTACAATATAGAAGGCTTCAATATTATTTATGTTTCCTACCGCTACACCAAATGGCTGTAAAGGTATGTTATATCTTTCTAGCTTTTTTTCTTCTTCTTTCGAGAACCTCTTCAAACACAGCAAAGTTCTGAAAAACATAACAAATGCAATATTTATTTGAGAAAGTTCACATATCCATATTGCAGTTTTCGATATATTAATGTTTAAATATTTTGAATATTATTTTCCATATGTTTGGGATAATGGGGGAAACCATTTTCATATTGACACTACAGATTTTCCTGCAATGTGCATATCCGCAAATAATCTATTTGATTATTATCGATTTACAAAACTTTACAATGAAGTAAAAGAGTAAACTGTTTTGTTTTTTCTATATGATAAAGAAAAATTAATACATATATACACATTTGGTGAGAACATTGAACAACTGAATAATGTCTTTGTAACGCTAATTAAATTATTTTACCTGAGCATAAAAAAAAAGCTCTCCTGAACATCAGTTCGAGTAAGACGCCAATTTTTTTCCTTATTTCAAAACCTGGGTTGAAGTGTCTGTAAAAATAATAGGAATGATTAAACTCACTTATTATATTTGTTCATACAGTAAAAATACCAATTGCTGTGCACATGGAATAAAATATATTTGACTAGTTTAATACCAAAACTCCGTATTAAACTAGTTTTATTGTAGTAACTGCATGAGTAACAGAACAACACTGATAGTGTTGTTCTGTTACGCTACAGTGTGTAGACAGCGCGATTTTTAATCAGTGCTACTGATGATGACAACTTAGTTGTTGAAATACGTATTTAGCCATTTTTGTGCTTTAGTGTGTTTTAGTGTTTTTGTGTAGTTTCAAGCCACAGACTCCAAGTTTAGTTTTTTTCAAGAACGGCATATTTATATTTGTAGGGAATTTTTCTTTACTTTATAAATAATAAGTAAACAAATAAAGAAGTGCCCCTATCTGTGGGTACATTATTTTCCATGCCTAACATCAAGAATTACTATGCATGCATGCAAGTTACTTAATTATAACTTTTCCTGGCTTTTATAAACAGAAGAAAGAGAAATAACGGATTGGTTTATTAAAACCTTATGAATAAAAATATAATAAAAAGAATGCTTACGTTCAAAAACTGAATAATAATCTCCTAGCCCCCAGGTTGTTAAAAGAACTTCCACATTAGCAGAAGAATCACACATTTTACACATTTACATATACCTATACTGCCTATACTACAATGCACTAATATCTATTATAAAATGAGGGAAACACGTAACATGATATAATACGCATATAATTTTCTAACGGAAATGCACGATATTAGCCGAAATTCAACATTACCTACCCAATTTAATTGTAACAAGTGTTACAGTTCACTTTGCACTGTATATTGTTTAATTACGACAGGTATGAAGCTAAGTATGCTAGGTTGACGAGTTTAATAACAGGCACATCATCTCTCATAAATAAATTGTGTAGTTGTCGCTATTATTATTGAATTCCTTGATATACTGTGTAATTGGATTAGTATATAAATTCATGTATGGTAGTAACTTGGGTTTAGAAAACTGTATTTATTTGTAAGTGATATATCGAGACAATAACCACAAGTGAAAATATATTTCCTACCAATAAATTTTTTTAGCAACACAGTTTATTTGACAAATTTTTCTCAGTGTAGTTTATGGTAAATTCATGTACAAGTTTCTCCAGACGTCATTTGAAAATTGAGCAAAATGTGATGTGCTAGCTTATTCTATTGATAAATTCTCAAAGTTGTGGTTATTGGACAACACTGGTCTCTGTGGTTTGTCTCACATGACATTCGAGTGTGTATGCATTTTCGCCGCTTTTTATTATCTTTACATTTACTTTGAAGGTTATTGAATTTATTGGCTGAATTGCTCTTTTATGCGTAGCTTGTTTATATTTTTCAACATTTGTGGTGTGGGAGATTTTCGATCCAAAATATGTAGCTACTCTATTTGCCTTTTTATTTTGTTGCTTTCATAATTTTTTTTTTGATTGTATTTTATAATATAGTATCGTATCAAAAGTTTAAATCGAATCGCAGAGTTGCCTTATGAATACTTATTGATTAATTTTTCTTATCTATATTATTATCGTTCCAATCATTATATTCTCAAACCAAGCTCTTTTTTGTCTTTAGTTTTGATATTTTAAATATACTGATATTTATCACTATTCGACTCTGAAAGTATAAGATTTTCCATGAATTTTTTTTTGGTTACTTCATATCTTCTTGTTCATTATTTTCAGTTGTATGTAGTCCTGATGAGATAATTGCTGTGTTATTTGCGTAATACATATATTTTACTTTTGAGTTTAAAGTCTGACAAATCATGTAAAAGATTGCTGAAGTTGGGCATATTCTCACTTATTATTTTGGGTATTTCTCTTCTCTCCTGATTAATGTAAATTCTCTATAAACTCAGAAAGAATCCAATTAGTCCCACATCTTCCATTTTTTTTTGTTGATAAATTATTCTTTAGTATCCTGTTCAGATTAGCTATAAAAATTGGAAATACATTTTCGCAATCAATTTCTTTCTTTATACCGTGCATAAAATTACATTTGGCATCACCCCTAAAACATAAAATTACATTTTATGCTTTAGAGGTGAAGAATGTGAACTTATACCGGTTTATGTGTATGTGTGTCTATTATGTCTATTATGTCATTTTTTCTAGAAATTTAATTAGTACTGATTAGGAGAGGTATTATTCTGTAACTTTCTTGCTTTCCATTCCTTGTTTTTTGATTTATTGATGTAATAATGGTATTTTCAATTGTTGTTATTTATCATCCATCATCCAACATTCGCCAAATACTCGTTCATTTTGTTTGCTATTTGTTTATCATTTATAGTTTTCTACTTTCCTTTTCTATCATAATGCGTTTTATATCCTGTGATCCTTTGCGTTCAATGGTATTTTTATATAAAAGTAATTTTGATTTAATAAGTTTTTAAATATTTAGTTTAATTTGATAAGAGATCTTCAAGATTTTTTAAACTGCCAATTGATATTAATTGATTATTAAAACAAAGGATGATAATTTAGAGACAATAAATAACATTAAAGATCTTAAACTCACGACGTGCGGTTGTTGATCATGGAGTATAATTTGCGTTGATATTTGGGCTATTTCTATCGTTGGTTGGATCTTCAATGTGCGACGTTTCGGCAGATAGTCTTTTGTCGTTTTCAGAGCAGCCCTGAATTTTTTTTAGTGTCAGCAGGTGGAATCAATATTTTTCAGATAGATTTTTACTGTCAAAGTGAACTAACCACTAAACCATTAGACCAGGGCAGCTTAGTGATTAATGCGCTTGAACAGTGAAAATCTCACTGAGATAACACACAGCTGGGACTCAAATTTTAACGCTAATTGACGTGAAAATTGGACTGCTGCATATATATAAATATATTATCACACCTACGATACAACATTTAACATGCTCACCTCATAATCTGAAACTATCCTGAGAGTACGTTTCACTGTGGATTTTCCAGTTCTTCGACAAACTCAGAGACTCCAAATTAAGCTTCATCAAAGGGGCATAGTAATAATTTATTACTGCAAATATTTCTGTAATAATAATTAGTATTAATTAATTGGGAAATGTCTGGAGATAAATTTTAGTATCCAACAAACTTTTTACCATAAATTAGTAAGTAATAAAATTAAAGAGCGTATATAAAGTACAAAACGCTAGTATTGGCTTAATTCTAGTTACTGAAAAAATGCAGGTTGAGACTTCTTCAGACATGATGTGACAAGTTCACATAGGAAAGGCAAGTGTGCATTGCTGTTCTAATTCGGTCGGTTGGTACGCTTTAGGAAGGGGTTAATGTATTATATGTTTGTAATCAAGTAACACCAAATACTGTTATTTTCTATGGGACAGTTGTTCCAGGACAAACTATAGAATTACGTAGGAGTTGCCACTAGGACATAACTTTATATCAAGAAAAGACAATTTACTGTATGTAAAGCTTTACATAAAGAGCTCATAAAAACTTTGTTAAGGCATTGGATCAATAATGTCTAAAGGTGGTTTAGCGCTTTCGGAAAAAGTTTGCAAAAATAGCAGAAGGTATTTTTGTTGGATATAAGACATGAGAAATAGTGATAAAAAATTTGAAACCAAATTAATAGCATGGAAAAAGACTGTGTGGGTGTCAGTAATATGAGTTTCTGTCGGTTTCTTGGAAAACAAAAAAGCAGAAAATTTATTTCACCACGCGGTACTTTCAAAAGAGGGAGTTTCTTTAAGACGCATGGTATAAGCAGAAACATTCTTCATCACAATCCACACGAAATTAGAGCTAACTTTATCATATACCTTTCATTAGTATATATCATTTCATGATAAGAAGAAAACCTAAAGTTTGTTGGTCAGTATTATTATTACACCTATTACATCAGTACTTTATATTCAATGCTAATGGAAAAATAATAAATATGTATTTATTTAGTATTACATGCATTTGAGAAGAACATATACTTATTATGCTGAGATTTTGGATTGGCGATTGCAAAAGAGGATTTTTGATAAGATAAGACGAATTTATGGTAAAATAATTGGTATAACGAAAATATTTTTCAATGGTCTAATCGCGTGAATTTTCTTGTTCTTTGGAAAGATTTTACGATTTTTGTTTCTGTTTCCTCTTAAATATTTCTGAGAATATAATTAAAATTGCTGAATTGCCAGTGATTTCTAAAACAGCAATTTGCTTCTTAAAAAAGAATACCAATTAATAATTTCAACACCATTTCACAAACATAGGATGTGATTTCGTAATATATAAATAAACTTTACTTAAATCTGAGAGAGATCTTTCGTCAACAAACGATAAGTCAATTTTCGGTGACTTATTTTGACTTAAGATTATGATTTATATTTACCCCACGCAGCCGCATGTATGTATATATATACTAGTCACTCTCGGATAAGCATGACTCTCCCAGTTGCCTGTTATTTATTTATGTTAAATTTTCCCCCTGTAAAACAAACAGCACATGTTATGGGAAAAAGTCTCGGATCTGTTACAAATCATTCAGTGATTAAATGAACTTTGTGTTACAGTTCATAGCTATAACTTTAATTTAGACATATTGAAATACTAAAAGCGAAAGAAAGCTTTCATGTGTAGCGTGTTAAATACATTCGCCTTGCTCTAATAGTATTGTTTATTTATGACGTAAGTTCAATAGAATAAGTACCTTGATATCAGTGCTGAAGTAGTATAAAATATCTACTTTATTACTGACTGGAATGAGTCTAACTTTAAAATTGGTTCTAAAAATACGGCTTGAATCGGAACTTCATTAGGTTACATAATGTTTTAACTCGATTGCCGTTTGTTGGAAGACATACGAGTTCATTATACAAACTCACTTACATTAAAAGCCTACGCACATGTACGTAAGTATATACCTATATGAGAAACTATATGATGTACTTGAAATAGATATAATATAGATCTATTTAGTAAATGGAGGTAAGCAAGAGGTTTAGAAATAGAAACTACCCCTTTTTAAAGTGAAACAGAATAAAATTCCTAATGGTAAATTGAACTATAAGAAAGTATAAGTTTGATTATGATGACTACTTCGCCATTTTGTGCTGTATTTAATACGAATGAAAATTGCCGTGCTCTTTTTGCTAAATCTTAGTCAGGCAGTCAACGAAAGCACATCGTCCACCTAATACTTAATTTAAAACTAATGGTGCGATTCTGAAACCCTTTCGTAAGCCACGGTTATCGGAAGGCTACGGTACCTAGCAACGAAATGACTTTTCGATGACGATTTTCGGAATTTTTACGGTTAGTGACGTAGAAGTATCATTAGAAGCGTAAATAAAAATTTTGTAGGTTATATATTATATTTATTATTGTTCTTGTTTGCAAATATGGATATGACTTTCTAGCATTATTGTTAGATGTAGATCACAACAGGTAGGGGTTCATCTATCTAAAATATATTATAGAGTGTATTATATTCGCTTTATTCCAGAAATTATATGCTCATTTTACTAAAGCAGTTAATCGATCATGTAAATCCCTAACAGGAATTTTAAGCAAAAGTTCAGGCGTTCAGAACCTTATCCAGGTCAGTACCTGGATAAGGTTCTGAACGCCTATTTATATTATTTTGATAAATACGTTTATCCAGTGATAAACGAATTTATCAAAATAATATAAATAGTTTCATTTGAAGATTACGTGAAATGCATATACCTACCTACATATACAGTGTACATAATATCTTTTGTTACAAGTCTTAACAACATTAACTTTATCAATATTCTCCATTATTTGGCCAAATATCAGTGAGTCGTATAAGATCATATATTCTTTTAGGTCAAAACCAGAACAATAATTATTTGGAAATTGGAAGAATGCTATGCATCACAAAGAGAGAAGCATGCGCTTGCATTTTTAATGTGGATAAAAGTGTTTACAACCAATTTAAAAAATGAGATGTGGCCACCACACGACTTTCTTATACGTATGAGCGTTTCAAACTATACAATTTTAAGAATTTTTTTATACAAAACTTATTCAAAATCCTATTCTAAGTACTTTCATTCTCTTAATAAATCGCTATAGAATGCATACTTTGCAAGATATTCGAAAAAAAGTGCTACTCGCTAAAAGTAAAAGTGCCACTTCCGGTCCGAATTTTGAAATTTCATGTATACAAAAAATATTGCAAATTCAACTCTAAATACTTTTGTACTCGTAATGTAGCTGCCTAGAAAGCATGACTTGCGAGATATTCGCAAAAAACTGATTTTCGATAAGAGTAAAAGACCTACTTCCGGTTGGAATTTCGAAAAAACTTTTCAAGATAATCTGTCCCAAATTTAATTTTGAGTACATTTCAATTCTTTATAAATATGTTTAAACTTCGTAATTGACGAAATATTGGCAAAATTCGAATTTTTCACTGAAGTAAACTGCTACTTCCGGTCTACCGATTTTACTGAAAAACTAATAAGATCTCAGGAGGGAGATTATACACGTAAATACAAAATTTGGAATTGATATCTACAGCGGTTTGACCGTTATCGTGGTCACACACACAGAGACAGACAGACAGACAGACACACAGAATTTTTTTTAAAAACCACTTTTTCGGTATCAGGGGACTTCAAAACGTGGACATCTGCAAAAATCTCGAGGTCGAAAATTTTCATCATCACAATACTTCCTTATAGAGTAGAACGTCGTTTATCCGCACGTCAATCATCCGCAACGTCAATTATCCGCACACCTCAAAACAAAAAACACTGCTCCCGCCACCAAGCGTCATCGTGCGTAGAGTGAGTTTCCTCGCTGCAAGTCATAAGTTGTTCAGTTGTTACGTCGAGATAGTAGCGTATACGTACAGTACCTACAGTACATATCTTTTTCACAGTAGAATACTGAGTGAATGTGTATAAAGACTGCATGATGAGAGATTTGGCGGCAAAAAAAAGACGTGGTTATCTCGTCCAAAAACAAATTTCAGACTACTTTGTGACACTGTAATTGTCAAAAATAAAATACATATGTACTGTTTGTACTGTACGTGTTTTTCTGCATTAAATTAAACGCATTTTCAATTATCCGCAAAAATCGTTATCCGCACAACCCTTGGTCCCAATTAATGCGGATAAACGACGTTCTACTGTACTACGTATATAAGAAAGTAAAATGGGTTGGCTTATGAACCAAATCCTAAGCATGAAAATAATGTACATATTGAAGGAGGATATGTACAGTGAAGCTTATGTAAAAGATTTATTGCAAAATCTTAGATTATATTGAAAACCCGTTGAAAGTATTTCATAAAATATTAAATTTACCATAAAAATTTAACAACTTCAGTGCATTTACAGTAGTAAACTAAACATAGTCATGATGTTCAAGAAATTTGCCACACTTTAGTGTCACAATATACGTAGGTATAAAATAATAAGAAATTAATTATTGTCCATCAGTCGATGCATGCTTTAAAATGAAATATGCCTTTGCTATAATTTACATATATCTCATAAGTTTGTTTTTCTACTCCCATATTTTAATTGTATTATTAGATATGCCGAACCTGTACTTTAATGATGTCCATTACGAAACAGATTTTCATTATGATACAAGTTTATATCCAACAGGAATACAGATTTTTCATTACGATACAAGTTTATATCCAATAGGAATGCGACATTCCAATATTCAAACAATATTCAATATGGCGACTGCATATCTGACAGATATACAAATTAAATAAATGTGACAGTTCTCTACACTTTACATGTAAGTACTTAAAATTGGTGCTTTTTTGAAAATATAAACGGGAAAAATGAGGGATAATGACAGTGAAATGTAAAATTTGAGTCCACCAGAAATTATGGAGCAAGCCTTAGTAACCACGAACAATTTATTACCAGCTAAATTCGCAAAGTTGCATGGAAAATTTTAACGTCAATTTATGAAATGGAATGTTTAAAAAATAAAGTTTTATTATGAGGTCGTAGAAAAAATAGTCGCATTTAATGGCTATTAAGACACTCGTATTCATTATAATACTCGGCTTCGCCTCGTATTGTAATTTTCTTACTCGTGTCTTAATAGCTATCATTAAATGCTCATTGCATAATATACTAGTATAATACATATTGGTAAGTGCAAATTTCAGCCCCTCCTGTTAAAGCTGAAAATAAATAGAACTTTTAATTAGTATAATTTTATTGGCTCGACAACAAAATGCTGCAATAATATCGACTGATTTGGTGTATTCTATATCAAATATGTTATTGTGTAAGCCCTTTCCTAGTCAGACAATACATTCCCACGACTAGTAAAATACAAATGATTTGGGATGCACAACAATATTGAAACCAAGTGCAAGCATATATCACAGGATTGGTCGATTTTCTAAATACAAAATCATCTATATCCTTCAACCATTTACATACTTTGCCCTATGCTATTAAAACGTGATATTACCTGTTTGGAGCCTAAACATTAATCGTTCAATATAGTTACATATTGATAAAATCTTTGCGGTTTGACGTACAAATAAAGAAAGTCATTGACTGAACAGGTACATTTCCTCTTATCTTCTTCAACATAATACAAAGTTTAACATCCTCTTAATTTGATGTAGTTTTATCATTAGAAAATTTTATGAAAAAGTTAGTTTAAATTGTGAAGTTATTTTGAACACGATACCAGGATAGATTTTTTCGAACATTTAGTTTGTGCAGATTTCACATGCCTTATGTTGTATGGGTATTGTCTGATGGGTTTGTGTGTTTTTTTGTGTTTAGGTACTCTTGTAAGAAAAACAATATCAACTTTATAGGAATACCTGTCCTTGTTGGCTTCATAGAAAAATCACATTTTATCATACACAGATGTGCCTGAAATAGTATATTAAAATACAAGTTTCATAAGGCACGATTTTTGCGCACGCGTTCAAGTTTAGAAAACGAGCCGCTAGGCGAGTTTGCTAAAGAACAAGTGCGCAAAATGTGTTATGAAACGTGTATTTTATACTATTTTTTCTATTTCGGTTATTAAAAGTTCAAAAAAGCTTAAAATAAGAGACATGTTTTGTTCGAATATTTTAGAAATATTGCTTTTTTGAAGTTGGTTACTCTGATTTTTAAGGAGAACGTTTTAAATATTTGAATATCGGTGGTGCTATATGTAATTGTGTTTTAAATTCAGACTGATTTATACAATAAATTATTTCAAATTATCAACAAAAAGGACGAAATAAATAACTGTACGCCCCCAGAGATTCGCATAATAGCAGAAGACAATTTACAAAATCTTTCGTCCACAAACTCTCTACATATTTATCAAAACAAACTTTTATAACAGTTGTACTATTCAACATGGTAAGTAAATGTCAATAGTAGCATCCGAAAACTTATCATCCAACTCTGCTTAACAATTTATATTGCTAATTAGTAAGTGAAATGTTAGCATGTGTGCTTTTTATTCTTTGTACAATTTTATTGCACATTTTTGTTACTTTAAAGGCTTATATTTTGACATTTAAATACGATTTGGTTCCATTTTTTTTGTCACCAACTTCAAAAAAATAAAATTAGCGTGCGATAAAGTAATACTTTATGGAACCAAAACGGGTGTCGTAAAGTGAACTTTATAGCACCGGAATAGAAAAAGACATTTATCTGCAAATTCACTATACACTACTGTGATACTACGTCCTTTTAAACTCTCTTAATGGTAGCATTTATTGCTGAAATTTTCCATAATGCTTCGTGCTATCTTGGCCACAGTATAAACA
Source organism: Amphimallon solstitiale (assembly GCA_963170755.1). Taxonomy (NCBI): domain Eukaryota; kingdom Metazoa; phylum Arthropoda; class Insecta; order Coleoptera; family Scarabaeidae; genus Amphimallon; species Amphimallon solstitiale. Next base: position 94,214,173 of record OY720681.1, on the reverse strand, counting down.
TATACCTATACTATGTCCTGCATTACAAATTTTCTTATTAGTTAAAATTTTATATTGAAATATTATATGGTATATATTTACGAGATGATGTGTCTGTTTTCATCTTAAACATAAAGGTTATGTAAAAAAAATCGCAAATTGTCATTTTAGTTGCTAGGTTGCATTGCTGACGTATTTCTCGTATGTCGTTTTCGCGACAAGAAGAGATGTTGCAGTTCACCATATACATAGTGCTATTCAGTAACTGCGTGATGTTATACATTATTTCTCTTGTTCGTCGTAATTTCGGCCCGGCACGTCCGGTCTATACTTATAATCTGTAGAGCAATACTTAATATTCGATTTATCTGACAAAAATATGTACGATCTATTTTACCATGACATTATTATATTATATCAATTTAATGAAAAACTGCGTCGAATAAGAATTGCATAAAATTTTATATTTCTTTGGTACTTGTTCCATTAAGTTTTCGAAATTCTCCTATTTGCATCCAAAAAAATAAGAATAAAGGTAAATAGATGTGTCAGATCATAAATTTACATATTTATTGAAACTTGTTGCCTTATAAATACTCTACAATACAAACTAAATATCAACATTTTAGGAAAGTCTCACTTTGAATATCCCCGCCCCATAAGAATGTGGCTTAGGGAAATGTTAAAATTTTAATTTCTATGTCCGCGCCGATCTTTTATACACTCAAATTTTCAATTATAATTTAATATGCATAATACCGCGAACATTAATCAACACTGTTTATCATATTGGTCATGATTAAACAAGTTCTTTTTGAAATGCAAATGATGCAAACGCGCGCACACCCTAATGGGTCTCAATCCGCACATGACGAGGTTAATGGAAAGTAACTTGCGCCTTTTTTAGGTTATGCCGTGGGGATCGTTCTTGCCGATGTGCACGCTAACATTCGTGAGACGAACGAGTAACTGATTGCAGTCACGACAATTGATTTTCCTTTGATGTATGATAGACATTTAAAATTCCTAGAATATACTTGGTAATGCTGTACAGTGCACGGAAGGCTTACGCATTCTTAACAATCCAATAAGGAGAAAAAAAAGAGAATTTATTGCTATTAGAGGAATTTTATTTTTAGAAGAACGACATTATATTGAATATGAATTATGCTGTTTGTAAATAGAGATGCTTCGAATTCGTAATGTTTCTTGCATATGTCGCTTTAATTTTCAGTTCAAAATGCTGTGATGTGTTGCATTTCTTTTGTACATGCTTATTTGTAGGCCTCTCTACCTTTAGGCAAAATATAAATCAGGAAGTTGAGTGCCATATTTTTGATTATGTTGTCTTCTATCTGGCGTTATATATCGTATTTCATCCGATTTCTTTTCAACTTCCGTTCAAATTGAATCTTAATATATAGTTTTTGGTTTTCTCTTCTTAGTTTTATTGGTACTCGCGAACTTTGTAAGTCTATCAGTCGACATTCGTCACACATTTCTAAACCATCTCAGTTATCCTTCTATAGTTTTTTTGTTGATAGATTCTACTGGTAGTTTCTGTCTAAATTGTTCATATCTGATCCTCCATCCTTTCTTGTTCTCCTTTTCTCTAAGGGATCACACTATTACGTATGATTATTGGTCTAACCACTTTCTCAACAACGTCTAAATGTTCCTCTTTTTCTCTAGAAAGTTTTCTTCATCATGTTGTATATATTTCCGGGCAAAAAGCACATTATCCGAATTCTTTACAGGTGGGTTAATTATAGATATCCAATTTGTCGACATCATTTCCCACGTCTCTTTCGTGGTTTTGAAATAGATGTCGCAGAATACTCTTTATAATAGAAGGGATATATTTAGGTGTTATCTTACATAGAAAATCACCTCAAGCTTTTGATGAAATTATGGACTTTGATAAGTCAGTACAGGGCAGCATATACAAATTACATAATTTTGAATTATTCGAATATGATTTATGAATACGTTCATTAATCATACATGTCGAAATATTGTGAAGACAGCAAAAATAGTTTTTAGTTGGACAGCAATATCACAATTTTTCTGGAGCTTATCAGAATCCAAGTAAACGTTCTTTCTTGTACGGCATAGGTATACAGGGTGAGTTATCTCCGCGGGGAAGGCAGATTGTGACTTTATGAGAACACATATTTTGAAGCGGTTTTCTTCCTATGGGAGCCATTTATTAGGAGTACCTTTTAAAATTAGTTTGTGTTATACAGAGTGTTCCATAATGTGGTGTGGCTGACCATAGTTTTAATTTTTTACATGAAACACCATGTAAAATTACACTTTGTATTCCCCGTATACTTCTTAGTCAAAAAGTTATAAGATGGTATAGGCCTAAAATTTGAGGTTTCCGAAAACAACGCATTAGATGGACAAATTTTTGGTAGCTTTTTCATAATAAAGTTTCCTCGTACAAATATACTTTATTTTTTTGCAATTACTAATAGAATTTGCAGAAAACTGAATTATAGTTAGATGACACATTTTTGTCTAAAAGTGAAGTTTATTAAAATAGGACACTCTGTATATAGGTACATTTTTGAATTGCTTACTAAACTTTCCACCAAAAACATGTAAGACGTTATTATTTTAAAAGTGAACATCACTGAGCTATTGTCGTTTTTTGATATAATTTTGCCAACTTGGTATATTGAGCCATGATATTGATCTCAAAATTGACAATTGAATGGAGTACATTTAATAAGCTACTTCTTCGTTGACATGCGTGACTTTATAATGAATTTTTCTAAAAAGGAGCTTAGAAATATGATATTTTGTATGTATTGGGGTAATGACCAAAAATGGATATATATTTTTTACAAGACACTCTATGCCAGCAGTATAATTCAAAAAATGTGTAGAATATGGCACAATAAAGAAATTTTAAAACCAAACAAATTAATAACTTGATTTTAGTAGAAACATGAACTGTTACATGAATGGAGAACTCATAAAATAACAATAAATATGAATATTAAAATAGGTAAAATATAAAAGTGTTCAAATCTACTCATTTTTTAAATATGCTTCCGAAATGATAAATCGACATTAATAAGCGTTGAGTACTATATTTCTAAATATTTGTCGAATGTCCCCTCATAACTTCTTTTGTGGTTACAGGTATACTGTATATAAAAGGAAACAATTTTGTGATGTCCGCAGACCAAGCAGGCTAGTCAATATTGCCTCCACGAGCTATCCACTTCCACGGTAACAATTCATTTAAAACATTTCATGTCTGTAGCATAGCATCTGCATCTCTTCGTAAATTTAGGGGAACATCTTCCAATAATTCCACTCTTCCACTTGCTTGACAGAAATGACTCATAACTTCTCCGTTAATATCTTCAAATAAATTCGGGTCTATCACCCAATCATCAACAATGCCACCCCATTCCCCATATAGGTATCTATGGCGCATAAATACGTATATAAATATAAATAGATCAGGAACATCTATGCTGATCTATTTATCAGTAAAGTAAGGATTTTTATTTGAATAGTAATGAATATTTCTTATATTAACTATTCCGTTATTATGGAAATCCGCAAATAACACATTATCAAAAAGAATTGCCCGGTCCTTCATTTTTGTTATAGCCCCTTTGACAGAACACTCTGCTAGCTCTAAAATGATGGGTGCGTAACTCAATACTTAAATGTATCCATTACGGATGATATTTATTTCATTTTAAGGTCATTGCAACGATGGTTTGGATAATATCCAGCAAACGACTTCTTTCATGGGTACTGACGTGTGGATTGTCTATTATTAACATAAGAATTCTTAATTGATTTTTATCACTTACCACATATTTTAGGTTGCCTTGGTTTTGAATTAGCAAGGCATCTGTTTTGGGACATCTTCTCTTAGGGTAACGCTGCTGGTAAACTCTTTGGGTTGACAAATAATTTCTTTAATATTCTTTCAGTACAAAAAAACCGTATTAAAATGAAAACCGTAAAGGTGTCAGAATTATATAAAGAAACGACAATAGCTCAGTGATGGTCACTTTTAAAATAATAACGTCTTACGTTTTTGGTGCGAAATTTAGTAAGCAGTTCATACAGGTTATTCTATTTTTAAAAAAAATCACTTTTAGACAAAAATATATAATGTAATTTTAATCCATTTTTCTGCAAATTCAATTAGTAATTGCAAAAAAATAAAATATGTTCATATTACAACCTTTTATTGTTAACAATACTACCCAAAATTGTGTCCATCTAATACATCGTGTTCGAGAAATATCATTTTATAAAAACATTGAGTTTTTCAGATAAATGGTAAAAGGTCGAAAACCTTAAATTTTAGGCCTATACTTTCTTATAACTTTTTGACGAAGAATTTTACGGGGAATACAAAAGTGTAATAATATATATCGTGTTCCATTTAAAAAAACTATAACTATGGTCAGCCATTTTAAACGGTGTTCCTAATAAATGGTTATCATATGAAAAAAAAAACGCTTCGAAATCTCTTTTCGAATAAAGTCACAATCTGCCTTCCCTACGTCGATGACTCACCCTGTATATATATAATTCATGAACCTTGAATACTGAATATACTAGAGAAGGATTGTAGTGGGTGTATTACCTAATATAATGAAAGACCTACAAGGGAATGTTCTAAATAAATTTTATATGAACGTTATCACCTTGATACAAATAATTTTCAACTATCCGCTATTTAAAATTGTATCAGACTAACATAATGTTTCTTTTTTTTTGTTTTGATGAAGTTTTTACTAAAAAGCAATACATCAATTTAGGTTGCAGATGTCATTAGACCATTAGAGTTTACTGAAGCGCTTCAGGTAAATATACCTGGAGTCAATCCATGCTGATGTTAGACACAAAGGATATACGTTGGAGAGAACTTAACCAATATTTAGGAAGTGTCACAGAAATTCTACCATTAACAAAAAGCAACACACAAGTTTGATAGACGGGTTTCTACATTTTATTTCATTTAGTTAAGTTTTATTTCTTACCGCATCCCATTGGTGAGCATTCAAATAAGTAGAGCTGATATGAAGTACGACAGACGATCTTGCAAAGATCTGTTTGTTAATTTCAGATTTTACCCACGATTTTGGCATAGTTCCTACAATTTTCTCTTCATTCTTTCACTCCATCGAAATACTTTAATAGCTTATCCTACAAGCTTCAGCGTCAACGGGAAGAAGAAATGTATCTCCCAAATTGCCACATAATTTTGCATTGAAACACTGCAGTACCAAAAAAAAAAAGACTGAAACGGTGGCCGTTCGTCGGGCGTAAATAATGATAACTTTAATTTACGATGGCGATAAAAAGGTGCGAACGTACCACACCACCTTGTGGTCCATACTAGCGCAAGAACGCGTCCTTGTCCGAAAAATCGACAAGTCTACAAAGCTCCACACGGCCGCCCGTCGCGACATTCTAATTCGACGACAAATCGTCGAAAATACTTTAAAGAATCCCGATGAAAACGTCGGGACACACGCAAGGCGATTCCCGCATTTCGTCTCTCCGTGCTGCTTTTTTTCGGTCGGTGTGCCGCATTAAAGTTGAAGAAGATGCTGTCCACGGTTGACATGACAAGTCGATCATAAAAACATCGTAAAAACTAATTTTACGACGAGGATTATGTACATGATTCCGCAGGGAGATGTATTTATATATATACGTATGGTATGTATCTGACTCGGTGGTGGAGAATCTTTACTCTAAATACAGACATAAATTTAATAATTCTATTCGGATAGCACCACCCTGTTTCAAATGCTTACGATATATTATTAGATCATTTGTTCTCATAGTAATATATTATACCAGCTACCGATTTTGATTTTATACCGAAATATAATTGTTGACTTTGTTTATTAATACTGTAGTTGTGTAATTGTCAATTAATTTATGACAGTCGTACCTAAATGTCATTCTGATCCTATGTAAATTTATGAAGGGCCGAATCTCGCTATCGCTGCTCGGTATTAACTATTTGGTGATCGCGGAGCACCTTTATTAATTTATTACTGTTATTGACATTTGACTGATTTGGCATTTACTTCAAACATGTTTTGAGAAAACTAGGCTAGATAAAACTAGTGCTACGTGACTGGATAATAATGCTTCCATAAATTCAATAACAATAAACACATATGTCTGATCATATGGCCCAAATATTGCAAGTAGAAACTGTAGCACCTAAACCACAAAATAATAAAATTATTACATATACACAGATAAACAGGAAAACATTACTCATTTAAGTATAGACTGTCTGAGGTTCCGTGGAGAAATGTCTTGAACAAGGAAAATGCTCAAGCAGCATATAGTGCTTTCCACAATGCTTTTCTTGCAATGCATAATTTGTGCTTTCCTGTAAAACAAAAAAGAATAAATAGCAATAAAGGTGGTATTGAAAACGAAGACATCTTAAACACGAAAAATAGGCTAGATGATGTAAAAAAGCAAGCGTATAATGAATGCAGGAAAGAATATATGAATCTAATAAATACTGCTAAGAGGATAAAAAACAATGAGTACATTATAAGGGCCGCTAATAAGCAGAAGGCAATTTGGAAAGTTATTAATGCAGAAAGTGGAAAAAAGCCAGAAAACTTTTTTGATACAAATACAAACTCTTTGATAAGCAATGAGTTCAACGAATACTTTACCAATATCGGTATGCACGAAGATAGCGAATAATGCATAGACAATGAGGAAATGGTAGAAATTTATACAACATGCAGCGAAACATGTTTCTTCGGCCCTGTTACCCCTTCTGAAATAGAAACAATAGTAATTAGTATGAAAAACAACCTGTGACATTTTTAACATCACTGTGAGTATAATACGGGAAGTATTAACGGAAATTATTGCACCATTGACTGATATTATCAACAAGTGCCTCTTGGAGGGGATATTTCTTAGGGAATTAAAACTCGCTAAAGTCATTCCTATTCACAAAAAAGGTTCTAAGACATCCTTGGAAAACTGTCGACCTATATCGATCTTACCTGTAATATACAAAATTCTCGAGACTGCAGTAAAAAATAGAATATTACAGTATGTTTACCGGTCAGATCGATCAACAATGACAGCAATGATTGGATTTGTCAATGATATTTTAACAGCCAAGGATAATAAAGAGGGTAGTGAGTTAATAATGTGTGACCTTAGTAAAGCTTTTGACAGCGTTCCTCATAGTAGATTCTTGGACAAGCTATATACTTACAGGATTAGGGGTATGGCCTATGAGTTATTTCGATCATATCTCCAGGATCGACGTCAAACGGTATGGTGGCGTGGCAGGACAACATTTCCGAATGGGGGAATGTGAATTGTTGAGTGCCTCAGGGCTCCATACTTGGACCCATACTATTTATTATTTTTATAAATGATTTTCCTTCTAACTTAACCTGCGATGCCTACTTGTATGCTGGTGATACATCTCTATTGATTAAGGGAAATACCAAGACCTTAAGTGACATAAGAGAAACTGAAATGAAAAAAGTAAAAATATAGTTTTCCAGTAACAAATTAAAATTAAATAACGAAAGGACTAACGTACTAGCTTTCCCAATGCGTCAATATCAGACTGGGGACGGAGCAACCTTTTTGGGGATACACATAAGTGATGAGCTAAAATGGACTGATCATATAAATATACTGTGTGGCAGATTGAGCATGGAAATATACACAATAAGTTGTGCGGCCTACAGTATGGAGACAGTGGCAGAAACTATTTTAAACACCAGGGAATACTTACCATCATAAGTGTATACATTCTAGAGTGTGTGAAATTTGTGCATAAGAACGTGCACCATTTTGAAAAAACTCCATGTACCATGAACATAAGACACAAAGACGAATTAGCGATTCCACACCATCGTCTTGGTACAACCCAACAAGGGATCGACTATTGGGGACCGAAGCTCTACAATCGTCTACCTGAGGAGATAAAGACTTTGGGCGTCACTGGATTTTCCAGAAAGGTCAAAGAGTTGCTTCTTTTTCATTCATTCTATACTGTTAATCAATATCTGGAGCAGGTTTTTTGATGTGATTTTAATTCTGATTCTATGTTAGGAAGTTGATTATGTTTTGTGTCATTTGTTAAGAGTTGACTTGCTCATACTATTGTATCGAATTTTGTCTTATTTATGTACATGTGTGCACTTTCATGTATATGTAATGACGTGTCATATGATTTACATTATTATGACTAATAAAGTACTGATTACTTTGTATAGTTACAAATTGGTTTTTTACTTAAGTTCATCTGATACTACAAACATTTAGCCATGTGTGCTACGTATTTACTATAACATACTTTGCAAGTTACGGCGTGTAGCAATAGAAACTATTAGTAGTTTCTCCACCAAAAAAAGATGGGTGTTGTACTAATCTAGTTCTTGCCGAAATAGTCTGTACTAAAACGGAAGGAATACTCCAGGAACTTTGAGAATTGATTATGGGAAATGAAAATCCTTTGCAAATCGACATAATTTTGAATTTTTAGTTTGAAAGGAGATATACGAGGCATGTTTTTTTAAGTAAGTACCGTTTTTCCACACCGCGACCGCAGCGCTGCGGTCGGCGTTCTGCGTATGTGCACTGGGGACCTACATCTCTTGCCTACGCACTGACGCCATTACAGTCTGATTCTACCTTGTTTACGTTGTTTACTGAGTGTTTAAGATGCCACCGATAATCGTGAGTCCCGCCGACTGTGAAGTACGGGCTGTTATAAGATTTCTTAGTGCTAAAGACCTAAAAGGTCTCGATATTCATCGTGAAATTTGTGCATTTTACGGACAAAACATAATGAGTGATGGAATGGTAAGAAAGTGGGTGAGAGCATTTAAAGATGGCCGCACAAATGTGCATGATGAACAACGGATTGGGCGTCCTTCGGTCGTTAATGAAAGTTTGGTGCAAGAAGTGGACAATAAGGTGAGAGAAAACATACGCTTTACGATGTCCTCTTTGTGTGATGGCTTTCCTAATGTTTCGCGTAGTGTTTTGTATGGCATTGTGAGCGAGCGCTTGAATTACCGAAAATTGTGCTCACGTTGGGTACCGAAAATGTTGACGGATGTGCACAAAACCAAACGGTTAGGCAGTGCATTGACTTTCCTTGAGCGGTACCGCAACGACGGTGATGATTTCTTAAGCCAAATTGTTACGGGCGATGAAACATGGGTGGCCTACGCCACACCAGAATCAAAGCAACAGTCCATGGAATGGCGGCATTCAGATTCACCCGGAAAAGTGAAGTTTAAGCAAACAATTTCTGCCAGGAAAATCATGTGCACAGTTTTTTGGGACAGAAAAGGAGTATTGCTCGTGGAATTTCTGCCTCGTAATGAGACAATCAATGCAGCAGCTTATTCTGAGACCTTGAAAAATCTGCGCCGTTCAATCCAGAACAAAAGACGAGGCAAGTTGAGCAAGGGCATCGTTTTGCTGCATGACAATGCCGGTCCGCATGTGGCTAATCAGACCAAAGATCTCATCACATCTTTTAAATGAGAAACTCTAGATCATCCTCCGTACAGACCTGACCTGGCGCCCAGTGACTACCACCTGTTCCTGCACTTGAAGAGACACCTGGGCGGTCAGCGTCTTCAAGATGATGACGAAGTCAAAACAGTTGTGATGCAGTGGTTAACAAGTCAGGCGGCAGACTTCTATGAGGAGGGTATTCATAAACTGGTACAACGTTCTGACAAGTGCCTCAATATTGAAGCAAATTACGTTGAAAAGTAGATTAAGGTACAGGCTTTCATGTAAAAATAAAATTATTGATATATCTTTGCACGTCTTTTTTTAATTTCAAAACGGTACTTACTTAAAAAACATGCCTCGTATTTTAATGTTTGTAGAACCTTTTTTAATTTTAATGGAAAAATTGTCAGGTGGAATTGGTAGACGTCACTAATATTAACAATAAATCTGAATATGTGAACTCTAAGTTATTTAAGCACTGATTTAGTACCATTTTAAAGAGGATATAATATAAGAAGTGATTTTATTATGAATATTTCAACACTGTCAATTTTTGTTCTATAATTAGACTTCTATCTGTTGGATAAATAAAGATGGTATAATAATTATTAAAATGCTGTAATTCTCACCAATAATGCACCTTGTTATCACCATAAAACCAAAAAGGGCCAACAAGAAAGTGATTAGTGTTGAAGAAATTTTGGGTTTGTCTTAAAATGGGGGTGTAAAGAAATTCAATAGATTTGGTATAAGCAGCACCAAAGAGTGTGTCACTGTAAATAATTAAATTAGCAAACTGTAAGAGTGCTAAAGTGGAAGAGGTACCACAAGTATGTACAAAAATACGAATATAGCATGAGGTATTTTATATTTATTTTAATAAATGTATGGGCTTTATTATTGTCTTAACAAGATAACGTAATTCTGATGCTGTAGAAGAAATGTTTTCACATGTTAAGTTTAAAGGAGGTGCAAATGATGCTACTGATGCCAGAGCTGCTGAATATGCTACGAGGAAAATATTGCGATGTGGAATAGTAAAAGTTTCAAATTCTTCCAATATAGCTGAAAGCGTAGATTCCGCAACATTTTCAAAATCCAAGAACTCGTCTACAAAATTCAGAACAACATTTTACAACATAATTGATCCCCAATTAATTTTACCTTTTAAACTATTAGAAAAAATTAGAAAAATGTAAGTAAAATTGTTGTTCCTGAAACCACACAATTTAAATTTCAGCAACACTTTTTTAATTTTATTTTCTATTTCATTATTTTGAAATTATTAATATTAATTACTGTAAAATTAAAGAGTTATTTGAAGTTTATTTCAATGAACATTTAGAAATTATTCTTTTGCGTCTATTATTCTACTACTAGATTGCGCTACATAAACGCGAATAAAGGCCTATTGTGACGAGCGTTCCGAAAAACCCGGAGTCAAGTAGTTTATGGACAAAGAAAAATAACTGTTTTATCTCAGACATGCTTTGTGTTTGCCATAAATTATTGTAACTTCGAATTTTTCTGAACACCTGTTGTAAATGAAGCTATAACTGACTATAGATCAATTTTATATCAACTAATATAAATCTAGTCTTAAAAGATGTAAATGTGTAAACTTATTGGGAAGTTAATCTTAGGCAGTTACTGAAATTTGTCTTTTGTAATTTTTTATATTGGAAATTGCTTGTCGTTTTATTAGTATCTTAATTTATTTGACTGTCATATTCAAAATAATCTAAAACAGCTAGGTTCATGCACAAGTGTGTCTTGTAAGCACGCTTATATCATTCAATAGTTAATTATATAATTTAGAGGATTATTTAGAAATTTCATAATAATAATTTCGTCAAAAATGATGTACCTATATAAAAAGTACTTGTCCCTACCACGATAATTGTTGTATATGTTGTATACTTTATGACCAGTTAAAAGCAGCCCTCAGTAGAATGTAAGTATAAACATTTATAAAAATATTATAATAGAAAACATTGCTTTAGTTAGTACATAGATAATTATAGTCATGAAATCACTAGAATATTATTATTGAAAAATAATTTCGAATAAATACTTATAAGTACCTATAGAGTCTGTTTGTAAAATGATGAGCCTGGTGACAAATTTGCATAATTGTTTTATATAAGTACCAGGTTATAGAGAAACACTTTTGACATGTTGACTTTTTGGAGTTCTATCGAAACATCAAGTAAGACAGTCTCATAGATATATCGCGATGTTTACAATATTCTTTTTTCTTGACTAATACTTAAAGAGTAAGTAGTTAATGTTGTGTTCAAGGTGGTTTGATTTGTATGACGATTGTTAGAACGATATGGAGCTTGTGAGGATAGATCATTCGATTTACAATCGATTTAAAACCAAACTGTTGGTAGAATATTGCACAAATTTGAAAAAAGTGAGCAATCTTTATCTAAATGGATGTACTAAAATTGCTCAGGACGTGAAAGTGAACATTCTAGATGAATTGGAGTAAAAGTCAGATAACCATACACTTGCAGTTAATGGAAATCCTACAATAAGCAAAACTTTTGTTCGAAAAATTTGAGAAATCCTTGAATTAATGTATAAAAGACGATCATCCTTTGCAAATAGCATCTTTTTTTTTCGATAAAATCCTATTATATTTTAATAGGCACTAAATCATGAGAATTATCTATTTTAGGCAAAATAAAACTCTTATTGGATTACAGTATGCCTATAATCGGGATTTTGATATACGTCTTTATTTATGAACAATTGACGGAAAAACTAATCTTGCATTTCTGTATGAAAATAATAGTAAATATATACCCATTCCAAATCGATGGTCTCAGAAAGATGGTTTAACTATCCAGGTTCAATTTACTATACGAGACTATTAGAATAATAATTTTCTCTAAAATATATCACTAGAAGAAACCGTATTTGTGAAGAGTGAAAAGTCCATTCTCATAATTTTGAGAAAAAAGTTTGAACACTATCTTTTATGTTCTTGTTTTTCCGAGACTATCTTTTAGTGTTCATTTTATACTCGTAACTTTGATTTTACCATGTATTTCACACCAAAATTCATCTTTTCAACGTTATTCATACCTACTTGCAGCGCAATAAACCTAATTTTTTTTAAAACAGGCTTCGAAATACTATTTTTCTTGCATAATGGTATTCACAAATGAATTATTATATTTATTGTAATTGTCTAAAATAACATCTATAAATAGTATAGTTTTTCAAAATGACACAACTTGGCAATGTGTCATTTTGATACTTCACACATTCTAAGATGAAGAGAAAAGCTTGGCACGTCTTTCTCACTAATTTATCAGTTTGCAAATTGACTAAGGAGTACCGATTCGATTCGTCTATAGTACAATCAAAATTTAAATTGACGTTGGTGAAGATAAAAATAAACAATAGTAACAATCAGGGTTGCAACAATTAGATGGTTAGACTTTTACCTAAATAATTTTGGTTTAATATTGAACTACTAACAAGTAATCAAGTTTTGTAATAAGTTTTGAAAACGACTTAAAGTTTATCAGTTTATAAATACGAAATAGTAATGAACATAATTTACGCAGCGATTAACTTGGTTTAAATATTCTTAAATTTTATTAGCTTAAAGAGAAAAATATGACATTGAGGATATTTGAAATATTGTTAATACCTGGTTGTGCTAAACTCCTTAATTTATTATACTACCTATGTTCTTATATCTAAGAAATTCTTTGTTGCTGATTCTCTTTATATTCTTCTATATGCAATATTGTACACATTTTCACACAATCCTAAATTAATGCTTTCTTAAAGAGACGTTGGCGGTTGTCGATGGCCAATTAAATGCATATATTAAAGTAAAAAAAACAGAACTGCCAAAACGGAGCATGAAAAAACAGATCAACCGTAGAATGGAATGCCGCTAACCAAATGCAGACATTTTATTTAAATTTTAATTTAAAACCTTGTTCTTTCCTAACCATCGCCGGTTCCTCCGCGACCGAAATAATAATAAAAGAGGCGGTCTGTTGCCGCCCGTCTCAGCAAAACTGAAATCGCTGTAAATTAGCATTAACGTCAAGTAACTCGATGCCATTTGTGTCAGCCTAAGCCCTCCATATAAACCGGGCAGAGTGGATGGATACTTCACTCAGTTGTTATTCTTATCTTCGTTTTTTTTTTCTGGTATTAATAGCCGTCCCTCCAAAAACGGTCTGAGTACTTTCTAATTAGAAGATACGAAACATATTTATACTGAAACAACTGTATCTCTATTAGTGGACACTCTTATGAAGAAATAAACTTTAATTTATACATATTTAGTGTTAAAAGATCATATGCAAGCATACTTTTTGTAAATACTATTAACATATCTGTATGCCTTTTCCTTAGAGTTCATGATTATGTACGACGGACATTCAGTCGAAGTACATCTTTAGTTTATCAAAAAAATGAGGTGTTGACAAAACACCACTTTATGATACGTATATGCTTTCTGATTTTTTTATACAAACTTTATTCCAAATTTAGATACACTTCTAGTAACATGTTTATTACGAGGAAGAAAGCATATCTTAATAAACATGTGAGTAGTAGTGTAACTTCCGGCTCGAATTTTAGAATTTTTTATATACAAAAATTGTTCCAACTCGAGCTCTAAATGCTGCATAGAATGAATAATTTAGATATTTTCAAAAAACTACAGTTTGATGAAGGTTTCCAGTTCGAATTTTCAATTTTTTTTATAAAAAAATTGTTCTAACTCACGGTTTCAATACTTTTGTATTAAATTTGTAGAGATTGCATAATTTAAGAAATATTTGCAAAAAACTCTTTCTCGACAAGACAAAAATCGGTTAGGTTTTTTTTTTCTTATAAATGCATCTATTAGTATCTTTGTATTGTTTAGAAATGATCCTAAGCTTAGTAGTTGACTAGGCATTAGTTAAGTTTGATCTTTTCACTGAAGTCTGCGACTTCCGATCTACTGATGTTACTGAAAATGTAATCACATCTCAAGAGAAGGTTATAGTCATAAATATAAACTTCGTTATTGATAGCTTTAGTTGTTTTGTCGCTATTGTTGCCACACACATACAAACACAGAGAGAAAGAGAAAGACACATAAAGACATGTTTGCAAAAACCAATTTTTTGGTATGAGGGGACCTCAAAATGTGGACACCTGCAAAAATTTCGAGTTCGAAAATGTTCATTAAAATACTTCTTTTTACTACACATAAGAAAGTAAAAAATAAAGAATATATTTACAAGTAATTGCCACCACAATTAGGCAACTATTTTGCTAAAAGAAGTCTTGCGGCTGCTTCCGACTCAAACTTGCTATCTTTTAAAGTTTCTTAAAGCCCCAAAATATATAAATGGCAAGGCGATAAATATGGGCTCTACTAGTAGATGATCTGAAATCGTCTGGGTTTTTGATCGTAAATTATCTTTTATTACGTTGGAGGCATGTTATTCAGCACTGTCGTTAAGCAAAGTGACATTACGTGAAAGCTTCGTTTTCTTCTTATTGCTCAATACAGCTTGCTCAAAGTGTTATTTAGTAGTTTGCATTGATATTGGCATTTTTAAACTCTTGCAGCAAGGGTCGATCAGAGTTGTTAATTACCTTGCCTGCAGAGGGTTGTGCTTTTCACTTGTTTGGTGGTGGAAAACTTGAACGGTGACTGGATGGTTCAAGATAATGACACCAAGTTGCACCCAGAGCGTTTGACAAGAGAAAGTAAATACCATGTTAACTGTACTGTACTGTACTAATTCGCAATTACTTTTGAGCCTCAGATAAAAGACGAAGACCTTGCAAACAAACTTTGATGTACCCTGGTTTTTGTATGATTCAAGGGACATATCCTATACACACGTACACCAATATTTTCAGACTTTGTTGCTTCCCCTGCCACACATGTAACATTATTGTCACTCGTACCCCCTTTTCCATTCTTTCACATTTGGATAAAATTTGTAATGGTTGCAAACCTTCGTCACACAAAAATTCACCGCAGGTTGAACACACTTCGGCGAATTGTTGACAAGTGCCATTTCAAGGTCAGAATGTTTGCTATCTAGTATAAACGGATGAAACGTAACACAAAGAGTACTAAAGTTGCAAAACATCACTTGAGTGATTAAAATTATTTCTAACGATAACCACTGATGGGCTTTAAATAAATATTCCTAATATTTTGATATTTATATGATGTTTCCTATCTAATTTTCTGACGAATATACTGAATAACATTTTAAAAATAGAAAAGTAATAGGTATGTTTCTTTATAGTGTTAGTGAAGGGATTGGATTATCTAGTTTATTTAAAGGTTTTAACTGACAAAATTACACACGGTCACTCAAACGGATTTCTTCTAAAGGTATGTGAGTTTCCGCTATAAAATTGCCCAATATAGCCTAGCTTCAACCAAGTATTTAATAATAATATTTATTAGTTTCTGTGATCATACAATTGATATTTAACAGGTCAAAGATATAAATATAGAAATCAAATAAGACAAACATAAAGATAAGCAACTAACTAACAACGTAAGAGAGATAAAAATATAATAATAATAAATAAACACAATTTAGATGTGCAAATCTAAGACACGTTTGTCACTTTCAGAGTCATTAAAAGAGTAATAGTAATTAGCAATCAATAACGTTTTTAACTCTACTTTAAATTTCTCTAAGTTTCTATTGAAATCATCAAATACTGTCGGCGTTTCTTATAAATCGTTAGTCTATGTTAGCGCACTTCCAAAACATCACCTTGCCTTGTAGGATATTCACGGTCATCACCAACTTTTACAAATTGAAGTAGATTTTGTTTGGCGTTCATAGATAGTGGATCAAAATACACGGAAGTCATTTAGTCTAGTGTAATATCTTCTACATAATGTTCCGTATTGCTCTTTTTTGTAATTTATATACTCTCTTACTCTCATTAGCGAAACCCCATGCTAATATACCGTAGGATATTAAGGCGAAAGGTGACGGCCAAGTGTGCAAGAGAGATAAAAGTATCGGAAAAGTATTCCCGTTTTTATAAACAAATTACCAAACCTATTTCCTTTTTTAAAGTAGTATATGACTTAAAATGCTCTTCTACGGAGATGCGTCTTACTTTTTTTATTTTTTTCTAATAGTTGAGATATTTTGTTTAATTTCCGTAATTAATGTTTTTTTTTAAATTCTGAGAAAGGGCGCATGTGAAGAAAATATTTTTAAATATAATCCAAAAAAGGAAAAAAAATCTGAGGAAAATTACCGTCCGAAACGCAAATAGTAATTTTCTCTCATGCTTTTTTTCATGTAGTTTTTTTTTACAGCGAACGGTCGGTCGGTTGTGGTTCTGTTGTTAATCTAGTGATTATGAGACAGAGAGTTGGGGAAATGTCTACGTAAATGTTTGTGAATGGATAGTTTCGTAATTTTCAAAATATACAATAGCAAAAGAAGTAAATATCGGTCTTGAGTTACTAAAATAGAATAATATGACTAATGGAATCAATTTAAATTAATTAATTAAATAAATAATGAAGGAAAATAGGTAATATGATAGGATAAGTCCAATAAAGGCTGTCAGAGCAATTACCGGCTTTGAAAATCCATCGTTCGTTTCGCACTCGGGTTTTCAAAACTAGTAACTAGTCATGGTATGTTTTATAAGAGTTTATTTTCAAAGCTTGTTGTATACTACATTTTTTTAGATAGGTAGGTAATTTTTAAAATACGACAATATTGAATGACAAAAACAGCCTGATATAAGTCAGAAATCTGGCTCATTGTCATGACGTCATCTTCGAAGTAGCAAGTGCGGTTTGTTTTCATGTTTGGGTATTTAATACGTGTGCTACTTGTAGTTTTGCGATCGACTGTTATTAGTTATCATCTAAAAATGCGATGTTGTGCAGTTTTTGGGTGCTCAAATTACAACCGGAAAATTAAGGGAACTAGTATAAAATTTTTAGTTTCTTGAATGATGTGGAATTGGCAAATAAATGGATAAGGGCCTGTCAGTCAAACGATAAGTTCAGTTTAAAATATATCTCAGTGCTCTAAAATAATTTTAATTCAAATTTGTTATATTACAATTCCTTTCGCATTCTTACAGTGCCAGTAATTTTAATTCTTTTTTACTTTCTTATACGTAGTATAAGTAAGTATTGTGATGACGAAAATTTTCGGCCTCTAGATTTTTGCAGTTGTCCACGTTTTGAAGTCCCCTGATACCAAAAAATGGTTTTTAAAAAATGTCTCCGTGTCTCTGTGTGTGGTCACGATTACGATCAAACAGCTATAACTATCAATTCCAAATTTCTATTTACGAGTATAATCTCCCTCTTGAGATCTGGTTAGATTTTCAGTAAAATCGGTAGACCCGAAGTAGTTTTTGCCAATATTCGCCTATTACTAAGTTTTAACAAATTTATAAAGAATTCAAATGTACTCAAAATTAAATTTGACAAAAATTGTATTAAAAAAATTTTTCGAAATTCCTACCGAAAGTAGGTGTTTTATTCTCATCGAAAATCAGTTTTTTACAAATATCTCGCAAGTCATGCTTTCTAGGCAAGTACATTACGGATATAAAAGTATTTAGAACTTAATTTTAGATACCCTTTGTATAAAAAAGAGTTTCAAAATTTGAACCGGAAGTAACACTTTTACTCTTAGCCAGTAGCAATTTCTTTCGAATATCTCGCAGTGTGCATATTATAAAGATTTGTTAAGAGAATAGAAATACTGATAATAGGATTTTGAATAATTTTTATATAAAAAAATTCTTAAAATTTGGTTTAGTTTTCTAAGAAGATAAAACTATTTAAAGCAATTTAGAACAATTTGTATAATATGAAACGCTCATACGTATAAGAAGAAGGCACTAAGTCGAAGATGGTTTCTTCCCTTAGTCCAGTATCTTTTATCCATGTTATTCCTGTCTGTTTTATCAATATCAATACAGAACTGAACTCAGAAATGCGAAAACTTTAAATTGATAACTTGTACTGCATAAGATGTGCCGACAGTTTTGAATCAAGACATGCGGTCACGACTTATCATTGTGATCTCGCGCGTTCGGGTTGGGTAGCGGAGAAAGGCGTAAGGGGACAGAAAAATTATGAAAATATGCATTTCGGACGTTAATATTCACGGCAGAAAAAAAATAAAAACACTAAAGTACATGACAATTAATTCTACAGCCCTTTCTCGAATTTTTTTTATCTGTTCTTTTTGGAAGTTATTAAATATATTTTTTTATAGAATAAAATATAAAAAAAAGTAAAACGTTGTATCTTTTCTAAATACAGTTAACTATATATACAATCAATGAAATTCGTAATATATTGTATAGTTTTTGAAAAAAACTGGAAATAAAATCAGCGCCATCTCTCGTTTCCGAAACACATTTAATGCATGTCACCTTTTGCCTTAAGAAATGAAAACTTTCATAGTAGTACTTCTTTAAAATATCTATATTCACTGATCGGTTCGATTTTTTTAATGCAGAACATACTGATTCTCCTCTTGTATAGGCTCTTAATATGGCTCTCTCAGTTACATATCGAGTCGCCAGTTACACTTAAAAATATTGCATTACCCATTTTAATTATACGTGCGTCACTTGTAGTAACGATATCGACTTTTAAACTCTACTTATGTCATGCGAACTTTGAACAACATTAATAAATTCCCTATTACTCTATTTTGAAACTAAAACAGCATTTAGATCATCTCACATTAAATCAACAGCATATCTATATATTTCTGTTTTGTATATATGACATGATTACTACATGCAAATTAAAGATTGTACACCTAATTTAGTATATATAATAAGAAGCTTAAATAAAACATAAAAATAATTTAACACAAACAATAAGTAAACAATTAGGAAGTTACGTTTAAGTTGTTTTTACTTACGTTACTATAAAAAAATTAAAACATCAATAATTTTAGCGAATTTAATTTAAATAGCATAACATATTGAGAGAAAATTCATTATTTAGTTTTAATAATTTTTTTTTATTTTAATATTGTGTGTGCTACTTACACACATTTTTTACAGTCCCTTAATTATTCCGCTTGCTAGAATTTATCCGCAAAAACAGTGTAATCTAAATGTAAAATTTGTAATAGCTCACTTGAACATATAAGAGAGTCACCCTCTCGATGTCATCAAAACGAACACTTCACCCGAACTGATTTCTCAGAGGTAATCTCCCTGAAAACCGCACTTTCTAATTTTTTTGCGTTCGTCCCCCGAAATTGTGAAATTTCTTCCTTTCTTCTGGTCTATCTCGGAAACTGTAAAACTGCTCATGCATTTAAATGTCATATTTCGTCGGGCGAGTCGAGGTACCTATTTCACATTGAATACCAAATTTGAATAATTTAACGTTGTGGAAGTTTTATGTTGACGAGCGTCTCACACCCAACATCCACAAAAAAATGGGTCAGTTTTGGAGAAATAAACAAACGAAAAATGTAAACCCTTCATGCTCGGACGGAGCGGATGAAAGAGGATTCGGTTTTATGGTAGTTCGAGTTGGTTATACGTGCTTTATTGAAATGTCCAAATGTCCCACACAATTGATTTACAGCTTTGTGTTTGGGAGCTTTCTCGGTTCCTTGTTTATTTTTTCATCATATTTTTTATTTGGATATATAAATATCATTGACTACGCATGCATATTCTAGCTATAACACGTGTAAATAACTGTATTAATATAAACAAAGATTTATATGTACCAACGGTAGAATCTCGTTTTGTTTTGTTCGCTGTTTAATAACTATAGACCGGACGGACCAGGTTTAAATTACGACGGAGCAAAAAAATAATGTAAACAATAAGCAGTTACTAAATAGCACTATTCATATGGTGAACTGCAACATCTGTTGTCGCGAAAACGACAGCAGAAAAAGTGGATATTTCTATTAAATTCCTTTCTTTATCGGCGTAGGTAGGAGTTTTTAAAATTTATTCTATTTACCTTATATTTCGTAAGATAAATAAAGTACTGAGAGTTCGTTTCGTTGTTTTATTGTTTTGACTGTTAATTGCATACTTCGTAATGTTTGTAATAGTTCCTGTTAAATACCGTTACACTTAATCTACTTCTCCCAATTATCCTGACGTAAGTGTACACTGGATTTCGTTAAGTTTTAAGAGCATTAGCATTCATTTTTGTTTATCATTTATTTAGATCTAGAACATTTGTTTATGTTACTTTTACAGATATGGTATGGAATAACGTCGAGAATGGCATCGTGAAACAATGGAAAATTGGATTAAGGGTGATACTGATTGTATGTCCTCCATTGTCAGTGATTCCGAAATTTATTGAAAAATCTGTAAAATATCTTTACAAAATGCCCAAAAATCGCAAACACGTCACTTAGCTTCGCTGAAACATACACAGAAATTGGACCCGTTGGAAGCTGACAATTTTAACGAAGAACTTTGTGAAACTTTAATGGCGGCTAATATCCCATTAAATAAACTTGAGAATCACACTTTGAAAACATTTCTCCAAAAATATAGTGGCCGAAATATTCTCGATGAATTCACCTTACGCAAATGTCTCTAAGTGCTTCACGAAAGCAGAATAATGCATTAGTATCAGTAGTTATCAAATCAGTACCTATGGATAGGTGCCGACGAAACTGACGATATATTAGGACGCTGTGTGGTAAATGTTGTAGCTGGTGTATTACATCCAACTATTCCATATAATAGTTGATGCGAAAACAGTTACTAGAACTATTGACGAGAATTTGCACGAAGTGCTTCATTCGGACGACAGGTACAAGAAAAAAATACTGTTATTTGTTAGTGACAGTGCCGCATATATGTTAGAAACAGGCAGACTATTGAAGGAAACATATACTTATATGCTGCATATTACTTGTGTATCTCATACTCTCCACGGAATCTGTGAATACTTTTAAAAAAAATCAGAAAAGCATCATTGAGAGTAGCTCTTTACAGTGAAAAACTTCCATCTTTGTCACTTCCTCCCTCGCCAGTAATAACTAGATGGGGAACATGGTGGGCAGCTACTAATTTTTAAGCAGAGAATTTCCATAGTTTACAAAATTTCGTTACATGTTTAAATGACGATGTTCGAAGTATTTCTGAGTACAACGAATTAACACAAATCCTAAATGAAAAAAATCAGTTCTTATTCCTTCAGGAACTCTTTGGAAATTTGCCTAAACTAATCACATACTTTGAAAATCGAAACCTCAAATTAAAAGATGGATTAACCACATTAGATGTGGCTATTAATAATTTCAAAAGTATTCCAAGTGACTTCGGATATGGCCTTCGGCAAAAGTTAGATGGAGTTTTTAATAGAAATCCAGATTTAATAACATTGCGGCAAGTTTGTATGGGGACAATGACACAAAATCTCACTGCTGAATACGCTGAAATAAAAGAATATATCCAGTACGCACCCATAACCAGTTGCGATGTAGAAAGGACTTTTTCTATCTACAAGGATGTACTTCATTCAAAGAGAACAAAGTATTTTGTATTTTATAGATCACCACCTACTTATTATTCAATTATATAAATAAAATTAAAACTTTAAAAATAGTAAATTTCAATAGTGGGCCCATTGGCGATGAGTCATCAACATCTAGCGTCCGGTCTATATTAATAATTTATTAAATATGGAAGTTAATCAAAAAAAGAGTGAAGTGACAGGATCATAGAAAAGCAACGAATTAATCTACATAGTAGGAAAGTAAAGAAATCGGTAGATTATGCGAAAAAGCCATCTAATCACGAGGTAAGCGCATATTTGAGGTTGGCAACAATAAATTTTAGGATAACAAAATTTTAATAAGTGGTGTGTAAATGCTATTATGACTCTAAAAAATAGCATATGAAAGGCAGCTTTAACTTTTTGAGAGAGTTTATGCTGAATAACTTATTTAATGGTACTAATAAATGTGATAAAAATCAAGTGAAGTCGTTTTTACAAGTTTGGAGAAAGACGTTTATGAACATTTTTGGTGAAACGCAAAAACGTGTGGTGGCTTTAATGAAGAAGAAGAAAATAGGGGACACCACATTTACTGACAAACACTAATAAACCAAACAAATTCAAAGAAGTTCCTGAGTCCTGACTTAAATATTTACCGACTGCATAATACATTTTTGGAAAAAAAAAAACAAAAGCTCTTCTAGCTAGTTTAAGAAGAGTATTTTCAAGAATGATTTCCCAAATCTAAGCTTCCATCACCTAGGGTTGAGATATGCCACGCATATGATAGGTTAAACTGTGAGTCACAACAAGAGAATAGTGTCGGCATCGACACAAAATGACAACTGGAACTTTACCCCCGAAAAATGGAGAAATTGAAAACATTTGGTTCTATGGAGCGACAACTGTGCTGGGAAAATCAAGTATAGGATGAAAAAATTTGTTTTGATGTTCTTTGTTTTTAATGACACCCTCAACACAATAGAGTACAATTTGCTTGTAAGTGGACATAGCTTTATGTCTTGTGATAAGGACTACGACCTTGTTGAAAAAAGAAACGCGTTATGAAGGCAATAAACCCAAGTGATTTGCAGAAGGTGATAACCTCTGCAAAATATGATCCTCATTTTGAAGTTATGGACATGTCATCTAATGGATTTTGGGATATAAAACAAGCTGCCGATAAATTTCTAAACATCAAAACTCTAAACATTAATAAGGCTGTAAGAATAAGGGATAACTAAAAATCCAACTCTTCTCCTGGTAAAAAAAAAACATGTTCTGAAATCGAGGCATGGAAGAGAATAAATGTTAAAAATAGAGAAAACCGTTAGGGACCTGAAATATGCCAAAATATAACTGCTGCCACCTGGAGACAAGATATCCATAAAGAAGAAATAGGTTTTAACGTCCATCATTCCTAACTTGAAAAATTCTGAACCTAGGACTTTCTACAGAGAACTTCTTAATCTAAAAGGGGAAAACATAGGGTCAACTAGCACTTCAACCGACCTCTAGTTGTAGTTATAACCTTTAAGTTATGTGGCATTTAGACCTCAACTTTTGTTAATACTTATAACCTTTTAATTGTACAACATTTTGTACGTATGCAGGTTCAATTTTAGTTACACAATCTATTAAAATTTATATTGTTTAGGTTCCAACATTTCGTTCTAATTCTATAGATGGCTATTTCCAGTTGTAAGGGTATGTTCCAATTGTTTCTGAACGTCAAAATAAAGAAAAAGCACTTTGTAGACTATGTTTTGTTAACTATCTCAACTTATTAATTTAGCACTTAGTGGCTTTGGTACTTCCTGTCTTCAGTTATTAATAAACGTTATAAGCATAAGTTGGTTATTCGAACCGTTTCTTTTTAACTTGTTAATTCCGCCAAATTAACTGAAAAAATTTGTACCAAGTTTCTTGAAGTAGAAATAAAATTTTATGGAGACTTGCTTACAGCCACCTCGTCACGAAGCATATTTAGTTAGCAAAGTAAAAAAAGAAATTCGAAATTTTTGTCGCATTATTGGTTGTATCTGCACCTGGTTCAACTAACCACAAGCATTAATATGGGGTGATAGGATGATCTAATAGCGGGAATGTATAAATGCTAGTATGTTCTTCGATTAGCTTTCTTTACTAATCACCTTTATTTGTTGATAAACTAACCGAAATCGGCCACTCAAAGGCGACAATAATCCATGCAAAGAAACTTCAGACTACATTGCTCCAATAGTCGAGGCGCACACCACCAAGTATATTTATAGTAAGGTATAATTAATGCCAAAAATTAATACTAAAGAAATGCATATCTTTAATTATTTTTTTTTATTGGCGAAAACAAATTTCAACTGTGAATAAACTCTTCTTTAGGCCTAAACTTGAAAAATAATACAGTAATCATCAATTTCGTCAAACAACATTTTTTATAAATTTTAAATATTAAATTAGAAAACATCTCTAGATGTTCGATGTAATTAAAAGAAATTATTAGATTCGTAAAAAATGATTCGTGATAGAGTACCTAGTAGTTACATATTGAAATATTAAAATAAGAATGGACATAAAATGGTAAAAGACTATGATAATCCCAAATTTGCCAATACTTTTTTAAATAAATATTATTTTGGATGATTAAAATTTTATTGATCAAGCTTAAATTAATTGTGAGAAAAATCAATATGACCATTCTTAATAATAATATTGGCCTTTCATGAGATAAAACTTATAAGTGGAAAAACGTTTTCGGACCTGTTTCGTATTGACGCGCTTTCTTACTTGTTTCTCCGGTCCAAGAAAGTGCAGCAGCAGCTTAACTAAAGGAGTCCATTGAACTCTAAATAGCCCGTGATCTTTCACCGACTCATTTTACATTTACAAACGCATCGTCAGCATGCGATGCGGCGGGACAAAAATGGATGCACGGCGAAAATTTTTATACCCAACAATAGTAATAAAAGCGACAAGCAAAAAAAAAATTAAACTTCGTGATACTGATGCGGGCATACGTGTAGAGATAGCCAAAGGAATGCGAATCTCACTTGTAACAGGTCAACCAGAAACGTTTAAAAAGTGTTGCCTCTGTAACGGGCGCGTATGCAGGGCACGCATGGGGATCTGCGTTGGATGCAAGTGCATACGTGATCACGTGGTCGCATGCATGTGTAGTGCATGCATCGTATGAAAAATCAACCAGCTGCTTCCTCATGCGAGCCTGATAATGAGTATGTAGGAATAGATCATACTTACAATTACACTAGAAGCTTTCCTTATTAAAAAAAAAACACATCTTTTTATACTTTTCCTAGTTTCAAGACATTTCCTAGACAGAGGAATAGATTTTCAAATGCTGTTACTTTACATCTTAATTTTTATATATCTCTATTTTATTAGGAAGGGAGATGCAGATTTAATATTAACATTTAATATTAATTACTTTCAATTTCATAAATAAATTATTAATATTTTGTTGGAAAAATTCACTTATTTACCTCACGATATTTCCAGTCTTATTGCATCCATGTTAGATTCGATAACATTTTTTTCGGCAACACCCACTTTAATTTCATTCGACTAGTTGCTGAAATTTGCCGAGCCTTCTGTGCCAAATATTGCCCAACCTGCGGAAAGAGAAGAACTGCTAATACGTACTTCCGTCCTTTTTCATCAAGAAATATATATTTTATTATAAATAAACAATTGTTTTGTATTATTTAAACTAATATACATTGCATTCTGAATATATTTTGTACCAGGGCGTCAGTGAATTGAGGAACTGTTGCTTCCTGTGTTGGTCTGTCTAGGCTAGGTCAACCTAGACAAGACCTAGTGCACATGCATGGTGGGGACGTGCAGCAGGTTTTGTAGTAAGCGAAAGCCACTGACCGTTGCCATGCGTCCGTCCAATAAGAGTCGATGTCCATTTCCTTTTAAATTACTTGCGATATTGCTTTGTTCGCTTTATTTGCATGGTTAATACAAAACTCTTTATAGATAAAGCCTATCTATATGTGTATACCTTTGTTCTAATAAAATGAAATATACTACGAAATGATAACGCCATCGCATATAGATACACATACATGCAGACGATATTATATTTTATCGGCGAAACAAGTCGTTCTGTTTACATAACAAATCACTTTCTTTTTATAATATGTATATTTACATATAATATAGTATACATACATCTTCGAACAAATATTGATATATACATTGTGTAAATGGAAAAATAACTGTAACTCTATTTGAATAGTTTGTTTAAAATAAAGTCAAGGTAAACAGGTAGTAAAAATTCATTGTTGTAAGAAATTTTAGTTCACGTGAATACAGGTTAAAAAATATCTTATCGTTATTTACATCATCTGTTTGTGGGGCTACTTATCTTCAATATTTGAAATTATTTCAAAATCTTTCACCCACTTAGGATTTTCTTTTAAATATCATATGTACTGCTCCAAATAATTTAATATTACATAAATTTAAATATCAGGAGCCTTTACTTTCTTATACGTAGTATAAGGAAGTATTGTGATGATGAACATTTTCGACCTCGAGATTTTTGTAGATGTCCACGTTTTGAAGTTCCCTGATTCCGAAAAAGTGGTTTTTAAAAAAATGTCTGTGTCTGTCTGTGACCACGATAGCGGTCAAACCGCTGGAGATATCAATTCCAAATTTTGTACTTACGTATATAATCTCCCTCTTGAATCTTATTAGTTTTTCAGTAAAACCGGAAGTAGCAGTTTACTTCGGTGAAAAAATCGAATTTTGCCAATATTCCGTCAACTACTAAGTTTAAACAAATTTATAAAGAATTCATATGTACTTAAAATTAAAATTGAGAATAATTTTATTTAAAAAGTTTTTCGAAATTCCCACCGGAAGTAGGTCTTTTACTCTTATCGAAAATTAGTTTTTTGCGAATATTTCGCAAGTCATGCTTTTTAGACAAGTACGTTACGAGTACAAAAGTATTTGAAACATAATTTTCAATATCTTTTGTATAAAAAAAATTTCAAAATTCAGACCGGAAGTGCCACTTTTACTCTTATCGAAAAGCGATTTTTCACAAATATGTCGTAAGTTATGCATTCCATATATATTTATCAAGATTACAAAAGTATTTTGAACTGGATTTGCAATATTTTTTGTATATATGGAATTTCGAAATTCGGACCGGAAGTAGCACTTTTACTCTTAGCGAGTAGCACTTTTTTGATATCTGGCAAAGTATGCATTCTATAGAGATTTATTGAGAGAATAGAAGTAATTAGAATAGGATTTTGAATAATTTTTGTAGAAAAAAATTCTTAAAATTCTATAATTTGAAACGCTTATACGTATAAGAATGTCGTGTGGTGGCCACACCTCATTTTTTGTTAATTTTCAGTATATATGTTGTTTAACAAGTTTTAATATGATTTGGTTGGAAGAGTTGCATGTAGAAGTAATTCAGATGTATTCAATTTAAAGGAAATTTTATTGCATAAATTCTTTAAACAAAACAATATTTAGGATGAAATGACCATCAAAACATACATGAATCGTGTTGTTGTTGATGGCATGTACTGGATTAATACGTCGAACATTTCTTGGGGAACCATATAGCTGAGAACATTTCGGGTTGAAGCGTTTATAGTAGGGTATTTCATGTAGTAATATGTCTTTACACAACTCAAGCCAGTGTTATTAGGTTTTCCACTAGGTAATAGTCTAGTCACTGCATTCTCTCTACACTGTCCATCTTCATTAATCCACTGTTAATGTTGCATATTCTATTGATACGAGCATTAACATAGTAGGTTGCAGAAGAACAATCTGACATGTATGAGCAGCGAAAATTTCATTCTCTATGCAATAATGCCAAATAATATGCTCATTTTTGCCCATATTTTACGGACTCCTTTATTCTCTTCAGTAAGAGATATACAAACTAACGGTCTTGGGCATATATAGATGTATGTAATCTATCCTCTTTTCTTAGACGTATATGGGTATATACCTAGGCGGTTCTTTGATTGAATTGCTTGAAACTATATATTTTTGCACGTTATATTAAATTTGATTATCCCGAATTAAATGATTTTATAATTGACAAATTCATATGGTTTATTGCAAAATCTTCTTCCTTTGAAACTCAATAATTTAATTTAATCCATATACAGGGTGGGGCAAAATTAATGTTATAATGTGAATTGATCATTTTGTTAGAAATGAAAAAAATTGTTGCTTTGTTTTTGCGGAAAGTTTATTTGAAGGTGTACAATTGGTGACATTAAGTTAAAAAAATGATACATATATGTTCTCGTTTTACGGTATTTTTAATTGTTGCTCGCAAAGCATCTGCTTGCAAATTGGAGATTTCTTGTTCAGTGTTGGCTTTCAAGACTTGCAAGGTTTGTGGTTTGTTGTGGTAAACGCGATATTTCGAAATGCTCCAAAGGTAGAAGTCTGGCGCCGTCATATCTGGTAATCTGGTCGGCCAATCAAAACGCCAAAACGGGAGGTCACACGGCCCAGAAATTGGTGTTTCAAAATCTCCATCGTTGCTCGAGCTGTGTGAGCGGTTGCTCCGTTCTGTTTGAACTAACAATGTTTGAGACCCAATTCAGAAACTTTCGGGGGTAAACAAAAAAATAAAAGCCAATCACTTTTATATTGCAATGGTGTTTCAAAAAGTTGCTTTGAGGGGATACAATGGCTCTTCGTGCATTTCATTTCAATTCTCCGTGCTCCAAAAAAGCAAATTTTGTTTATTCACATAACCCCGTAAGTGGTGTCTCATTCTGATTTCCTTGCATCAGGAGTAAGTTAACCTCACTTGACGGCCAGCGGGCAACAATTGGTGAAAAACTTGCACTAAGAGAACATCTTCAGGTCTTTCACAAAAAATTTGACGCAACGAACGTCTGGTGATGCCAAACTGTGTGCATCGAATCGTTGTCTCGTCGATGTTTGCGGACTCTCTCCGGCATTCTCGGCCATAGCAGCGAGATTCGCGTTTGAGTGAGCAATACTGGGCCGGCCACTTCTTGCGATATATCTAGTGGACTTAGTTTTTCCAAAACCCTCAAGCAAACGCTTAATTGTTCGCGCACATGGTGCAGAACAACCAGGAAAACGATGACGAAGTAGACACTGGTTTAAACAACAGACCGAAAATTGGTCAAATAAGCAGTAACAATAATATCGCGTTCTTCACATGTGCATCGCTCCATTGCTTGTTTTCAACTAATTCTCTATCTGTGTTTATCTGTCTACAACATAAATGTCAAAGCACAGTGACATTCACATTATGACATTACTTTTGACCCACCTATTATTACATGCCGCGAAACATCTATTTTCTACTTTATTATGGTGGAGACAGTCGAGGTAGTAAGTTCCATATTCAAAATAGTGCAGCAGATGAAAAAAATCGTCATATACGATAATTGGTTGTAAAAGGTGGACAATTATTTATTTGCTATGTTATATCAACAGTCCTATCTTCCACATGAGATGAAAATAAAAGGCCAGATTAACAAGTTCTCTTTATACAAGTATTACACAGCTCCCATTAATATAATTAAACATATTCTTTTGGTTTCCTACAAAAATACCATGACTAAATTGTTTACCTAAGTGTTTCTGTTGATATTGGCAAACAAAAAATTGAGTGTGTTAAGTCTAGCCTATTCATTTTTCGAATACTCAAGCAACATCAACAACTCTTGCAATTCATGACTTGAGCACTTTTAGTCATTATCATAGGTCTACAAAACACCATATGTCTTCTTCCCGAGTGCTTTGAATTTAACAGAATACCCGAGATAATACGGTAATCCTTGAATAATCATCTTCTTCTGTACTGGTCGTACTACTTGCCTGCATATGATTTCCTGGAAATTCTATAAAAGGATTGCCATTAAGTTACCAGCCCAATGCGGAATCAAATTTAACTCCTTTTCACACATTCTTCCGAGACCATTAGCATGGGCTAGAAATGGTGTAGATAAATTACTCATCACCCTTAAGATGTTACATGTAATTAAATTCATTAGGAAAATGAGGTACGCAGCAGAGCACCATTAAACCCGTACAACTCCTATGAGAGATTTATATTCAAATTGTCATTAACAGTAGATTGTATAGGCTGCACATGTATAATATTTAAATGTGATAAGTAGAGTATTTAAAACAGAAACAATTTTATTAGAATTCCACAAATTAATACGTATCCAAAAATAGTAAACATGATGTACAAGTCGTACAAACTAATGGGTCTCAATTTGAGAAATTACCCATAATATTATTGAAGTGTCTTGATATCGCTATATATTTGTTATAGAATAATTACTTACTATGTCAAATTTGACATGTGTATGTGTTATTAAGTTGTGCATCAAATTTCAAAACGGTGATTCATATTGACTATATTTTCGATTTCAAGTCTAAGTAAAATACCTACAGAATGATGGCACTTTCGAAAACACCGGAAATTGACATCGTTTTTGTTTCACTTTCTTAGCTTCTTTGTTTTGAGTGTCCTGATACCGAAAAATGGGTTTTTATAAAATGTATTTCTCTCTCTCTCTCTCTTCCCCCCTCTCTCTCTGCTTGAGAGAGAGAGAGAGAGTAAGAAAAAAGAATTTTACCAAAAATTTTTTCGAAATTCCTACCGGAAGTAGGTCTTTCATCGAAAATCAGTTTTTTGCGAATGTCTCGCAAATCATATTTTCGAGGCAGGTACATTACACGTATAAAAGTATATAGAACTTAATTTTCAATACCTTTTGTGTAAATATATTTTCAAAATTCGGACCGGAAGTAACACTTTTATTCTTATCGAATAACGATTTTTTTCAAATATGTCGTATATTATGCGTTCTATATATATTTATAAAGAGTACAAAAGTATATAGAGCTAGATTTGGAATATTTTTTGTGTAAACAAAATTTCAAATTTAGGACTGAAAGTAACAATTTTACTCTTAGCGAGTAGGACTTTTTTCGAATATCTTACAAAGTATGCATTCTACAGAGATTTATTAAGAGAATAAAACTATTTAGAATAGCATTCTGAGTAACTTTTATATAAAAAAATTCTGAAAATTTGTACTTGAAGTAACACTTTCTTTCACAGAATTATTTTTCTAAGATAAAAGTATTTAAAATTATTTAGAAGACTTGTGTGTAATTTGAAACGCTGATACGTATAAGAAAGCCGAGTGGTGGCCACACCTAATTTTTTTCAAAGATCCCTGGATTCTTCATTAAATTTTGAGCTTAGAACACCCCAGTAGTCAACAAGTAATTTTAAAATTCAAATACTAATAAAATAATTATTTATTTACAATGCTACAATACACTCCTAAAATTTTATTTCACCTTGTTTTTTTTTTTTACAATAGAAATAGTAGATGAACAGCCGTATTTACTTACAAGTAGTGAAGTTAAAATTGGCAACACTGCCTAATTGCCTTCAAGTGGGTCTAGGCGTGAACTTGAGCAGGCGCTCAAAGTGAGACAGATTAATCGCGTAATCTAAAATAGGTTTTTTTGGTACTTATGTTTTTAAAATTTACGTAGCTAGGTATAATGTGATGAAGAAAGGATGGATAAAAGGGACACGTATAAAAAGAATTATTAATAGTTTAACATTTTTAATACTATTCGCTAATTATTCAAATTGATAATTTTCTCTTTTGACCATTTTTTTTCATGGTGACAAGCACTATTTCTATTATTTAACACTATATTGCTCATAATTAACACCACAAGGACGTATATTTTCTCAGATATTGTTCCAGATTCACATACAACACTAAAATCAATACAAAAGTTATCAGACTTTATACTTTAAATTGCTAATGATGTTAATACCTTTTGAGGAATCTTTTTGCCCAAAAATTGTTTTTCAATTTGTATATTTTTTGTTAATAAAGCAAATAATAAGTGAAAATATACACATATAACCTACTTCATCAGTTGCTGCACAAAGTCCACCTCTGCAGATAACCACAATAAGCATCACCAAACAAAGCACCATTACTTTTCACTGCCAAATTTTTACAAATCACTCACTTTTTCTTTTTAATTGGAAGAGCAGCATAACCACTATATATGCTTGTATTATTCAGCATTTATATGTAAATCACTGCAAAAACTACATCTTGTTAACCAATTTTGTAGCTGAGGCCAATGAATCAACTTAAGCGGTTCAGGTAACACCCACTTAAGATCATTTGATGCTAATTCGGTATTATTAACGTAAACTGTTACTATACACAATTTATTAATAACGATACTTGAAACCACTTTTACACTTTCATTTTCCTTGTCTTTGTATGACTCAAACTGTTGTATTTTACCTCCATCAAAATGTTTACAGGAAACCACTGAATTCCCTGTGGCGACGAAATTTTCTCTATTAATTGCGCGTAACCACCATTTACGTAATTCATTTTCCTTTGGAAATGAAAAGGTTTGTAGATCTTCCTGTTCGAGTGTATCTTGTAGTTCGATTTACACAATGAGACACAGCACAACCATGGCATCTAATACATCACATAGTTGAAAAAAAATTAACAAAACGAGTGAATGTATATTGTTTTTACCTTTTTCAAATTTATTTATCTTAATCAAACTTATAAACAGCGAACAAACGATTACAAAGAACGTGTTGACACTTTGAGGTTATATTTAATAATGTTATCGGCCATATTTACGAAAATACGAACTGTTTAGTCATTCCTGGGTTTGATTCTAACTTTGTAAATACTTCTTGTTAATGTTGTTGATTCAAACTCACGTAAACTTTATGTAATAAACGTAACATGCACATCATATGCACATGGATTCATATGTGAAAATTACATAGAATGAGAACCTGTAGAACCACACACGCAGTTGCCAGATCTCCAACTTCACGGCTTGTAAGTAGAGACGGCTGTGGTAGATGCCATTTGAAATAAACCTGTTTCTGACATTTCTTATTTGTCAATATTGAACATTGTAATAGCGCAAAATATTGTTTGTCTATAGAAATAAAATCAAAAAATTCATGTGCGAGTACTTATTTGCAATATTTTAAAACTGATACGTTTTTAATGCAATTCCGGTTTTTTGCAAAAAATGTGACGTATGTCAAAACTACGACAGAAAAGATTTGAGAGCTACGGTGTTCTGAACTCGCAATTTATTGTACCGCGAAATCAAAGATTGTATTTATAAAGGTTTGCCATGGAATGTAAGACGTCTGTCTTAAGTTATATCATTAAGTGTCATACTGTCATTAATATTTGTCAGTGTGACATTTGATGATATAACTGAAGACAGACGTTTTACATTTCATGGCAAATCTTTATCAATATAATTTTTGATCTCGCGTATAATTCAAGAAACCTAAATGTTGTCATTATGGCTGCATTTTATTTAGACTTGCAGAGGTTGATAATGATCAGCTACCAAAATTCACATTAATAATGTATATCGAATATTTTCTAACAAACGTGCTGCGCGTATCATCCTGTATTACTGTAGAAGTTTTATATATTACACAGTGTACATACGTACTGTCGTCTAATTTTTCTTTAGAAATCCCAATTTGAATTTTATACACACGAATCAAATTGGTACTTCCTAGTTAAGTCGCATACTGAAGAAAGTGAGAAAGACGCTTGAACTTTTAGCATTCCTTTTAATTAATTCAACATCAATCATTGGTTCTAATATTACAAATACTGCAGTTCATAAACAGTAGTATTTTGTCGACTATATATTTGCTAAAAGTACATAGATATTTGATTTATACAATGTATCCACCTGAAGAATCATGAAATAGTTGTAATAGAAAATAGAGCAATTTTATCTTTCCGGACTCGAGAGTATTTTTGCATTTGGGAAATAAAAGCTATTGTCTGACCGGTCTCTCTTTGCCACTCTCAGTCTGTTTTTAAACATACGAATCAAATGGACAGAGACAAGACTACTTGCATATTGAATCAGTGAGAAAGACGCGCGAAGTTTTAGTATGCATGAGAATTTATTTGCAAATTGTGAAAATGTTGATTGCAAATTGATACGAGGGCGTATTTTTATGTTATCTACCTAGCCATGAAAAAAAGTACATAAGAGAACAAAAAAAATTTATTTTTCTACATAACTCCCTTCAACACTAATACACTTATTCCATCTTTTTTCCAGTTGCCCCATACCCTCAGAAAAAAATTGCTTCGGTAACACCGCAGTTTCTTTGAGTTCTTCATCAGAAGCAAAACGCTTTCCTCAGAGATGCTTTTTTAAATTTTTGAATAAGAAGAAGTGTGACGGAGCTAGGTAGGGGCCATAAGGTGGATGCCTTAACTCTATAAACCCACAGTCATTGATTATCTGCTGAACTTTGTTTGCCTTATGAACACGACAATTGTCGTGCAGCAACAAGTTTTTTGTGGATAAGAATGCGGGCGTTTTTCCTTCAGAGCAGTTTTTAAATTTTTAATTGTGTTTCCGTAGGCCTCTCCATTTATGATATACCCTCTCGGCATATATTCAATAAGCAAAACTCCTTCAGCTTCCCAAAAAACAGTTGCCATCAGTTTTTTTCCAGGAAATTGTGTCTTGGCTTTTTTGGTGGTGGAGAGCCCTTATGAACCCACTGCATGAATTCTTGTTTAGTAGGAGGGTCCCAGTAATATACCCAAGTCTCATCCCCAGTAATAATTCGAGATAAAAATTTTTTGTCCCTCTCCAACTTGACCAAATTTTCTTGAGAAACTTCTTTTCTGCACAGTTTTTGTTCAGGTGTAAGCAAGCTGGGTATCCACCGTGCAGCGTGCAGACACCTTCTTCATACCCAAATCGTCATGCAAAATTTTGAGAACACTTGTTTCGGATATACAGACTTCATTGGCAATAACAGAGATCTTTACACGCCGATCTTTCAGTACCAAATTTTTGATTTTTCGCACAATGTTTTCAGTTCGAGCTTCAATGGGTCGTCCGGACTTTGGGTCATCATTGATTGACTCTCGGCTCAATCGAAAGAGTTTAGACCAATGTTTTACTTGGAAATAAGATGGTGTATCTTCTCCATATACAGCAACCATTCTTTCATGAATTGCTTTTGGACCATTGCCTTCCTTTGTCAGGAACTTTATTACACTGCGATGTTCAACTTTACACATGTACTTCTAACAGTGACAATTTTTCGATAATTTGTTTGACATCGTTACTCTTTTGTTTCATGGCTAGGTAGATAACATAAAAATACGCCCTCGTAGTATACTAAATATATTTAAATGTTATTACATTTTATACATTTAGTTATTTATAAATTAATAATCGTCCCTTAATTATTTAATACAAACTATACAAGAAATAGAAAATAGCAGTGTTTGTGTGATGCAAAATAAAACACTGGATACAGTTGGAATCATTTTAGAAGCTACTAGCATCTGTACGATATCTTTTTATAATGCATAAATAGGTCATCTTAAGAATAACTTTGGAG
Organism: Amphimallon solstitiale; assembly: GCA_963170755.1. NCBI lineage: Eukaryota > Metazoa > Arthropoda > Insecta > Coleoptera > Scarabaeidae > Amphimallon > Amphimallon solstitiale. The sequence continues at coordinate 94,178,645 of OY720681.1, read as the reverse complement.
CCAACTAGGTACTATATATGTATAAGGAAGTGATATTTCTTGAGCATGACTTGATCTGCTAACATTATTTTATTCAGCTTGGTTATTCAATTAAATATTGTTAAATAATGTTAAAAAATATTCCAAACATTATTTTGTAGACTAGCTATTATCATATGTTAAATATGTTTTATCCACTAGAAATACAGATAACGATAAATTTGAAATATGATATCCCAAATGTAAATTTTGACATTTTACGCGAAAAAATTTAAACGATGTTGGTGCGTATTATTTCCGTAGTATGATGGAAGAAAGTTAAAGGAAACAAATTGTTATTGTTTACATATTTGCCATCTCTTTTACACTACTATAAACTTTCACACATATTTCATATATAGGCTAAATAGAAAAATGGTTTTTTGATTTACGCATTGAGATTTAGAAATTTTCAATTTTAAAACGGTCTTATGGAAACGTCTTGCTTTATTTATTCTACCACCAGCATCGAGGCTAAATATTCAATTTACAATAATATGATTATGCTTATATGCATGTATAACATTGTCAATATAAAGCAGATAATAAATAAAATAGCAATAATAACTGTAATTTCGTATTCATATTAGGTATGTTAGCGTGACTAGTTTATACCTATAATGTATAAAATCGTTGTAAAAAATCTTTTAAACTCTGCTTACGGGATTCGATTGTCTATTCTGACAATTAATTTCAATTCACATAGGGGTGGAAATTGCAAAATGCAAAAATCCCTGAAATGCAAATAGCGGTAGCGTAAATCATTTACCCATTTAGGTTATACTAGAGGTTGAACGATGTTTGTATATTATAATTACATAAATTAATGGAAGAATATTAAAGATAAGATATCGGGCAGAAATACATAGGAAAGAGAAAATTTTTGTTTAAGTTTCATCTTTCGAAGAAAGAATATCATTTAGTTTCACAATTTTGCAAAAGGCTCGAAGTCACTTACAACTTGCCTTTAAATGATCTATTAAGCTACAATAATTCAAATCTTTTATTGACGTTTTAATTCGTATCAAACAAATACATGCGCACATTTCTATTTGATAGGCAATTTATTCATCACCTATAGTGAATTTAGTTTGCATTGTCAATAATATTTTGAATAATAAACATTGCTTACTTAAACACTGGTAATTAATAGCCAACATTCCATTTATATGATTATGTGTTTTGGCAATTATGCTACGCTGTAGGTTCGAATTGTTTATTTACCCTTTAGATCGTATCACAGATATGAATGCAGATATTTTCAACTTATATCTAAGGAATTTGTTTCTCACAGTCCAATTATTTTGAAAAATGTTTTTTATTTGAACAATTAAAAGAACAAAAAAAAATTTCATTTTAGGTAGAAAATCTTTCAATGAAAAATTTAACAGAATTTTCAATAATAAATGGATTTTTTGATTCAATTGAATATAAATTTGCAATAAATATTCTATACAAAAAAAGAAGGAATATCTAAAAAGAGGTTTGAAGCTCTATTGTATTAACGACAATTAAAGTACAGCAGACTTTCTAATAATACTCTTCTGGCATTAGGTCATTACATTTACAGTGACGATGATGAACGCTAATCAAATGCAGTCATGCCTTCCGTTGTTTGATGCGAAAATACGAAATTTAACTCACTTAGTGTCTCTACAACAATGTTGCAATGACCTCGAGTTCACAATTAATTTTAGAAAATGAACAAGTTTGCATGTGTGTTCAATATTGCACAAGTTAAGTGCACCCGGTTCGATAACTGCATCCTGCACTGCTATACTACGCGCGGCAAGTTCGCTTATCTGACGAATGGCGGAGAAATACATACATAAATTATAATTTCATCAGTTTATGTCATTCGCGTCTTCTACTAGAGTAGATTATGTTTGCAGTAACAACCATCAAGTAATCGGATAATTATGTGCAGTTCGTTAAAAATTAATTTACAGAAGTGGAAGACAATTTTTGTTCGCCGCAAATTGCTAGTATTGTCTAGTAGTATAAAACTGCAAAACACGTGACTTCTACCTTTATGAGTAATCTAGTTTCCAATGTCAGGAGATATTTTTGCCTTGTGTTGGGGGTTCCTTTAAATTATAGTAATTAGATCACTGAGCATGTTCGATAATTCAAGGAAAACTAACTGTGAACAAACAACATGATTTATGTTCATAAATTAACTAATATTATGTATAACCGAAGAACTTTGTGCTTACAAATAAGCCTATTATTTTTTTCGTAGAAATTAGTCAATAGATCAATCATCAATATTATTGCTAAACGATGATAAATGAAAAAATTACTTTTAATCAATGTATGCATCACCAAACAATTTCTAATTTTATCTGTTTCATTCATATACGAGGTAAGCGCCATAAATTCTCGGCCTGATATATAAAAAAAGAAACTTGGAACAATATAAGAATTTTTATTTTTCAATGTAATCTCCCCTAACTTCTATACATTTATTACAACGGTTAATTAATAATTCGATAACCTTGTAAAAATAATCTGAAGTTTTTCCGTAAAAATGTTCAATAACAGATGCTTGCAACTCACTGTCGTCCTTAAAATTACGTCCCCTAAGGTCTATTTTTAAATTAGAAAACAAACAAAAATCACAAGGAGCCATATTCGGACTATACCGTGGATGTTCCAATTCTTGAAAGCCGCATTCGCGGATGGCAGCTTGTGTAATGGCGGCAGTATGGACACACTTTTTGTCAATTTTCCACGACGTCTTGTACGAATATTGTTCCTTAATTTATGCAATAAAGACGCATAATATGTGTCGTCCACACTTGTATTGCGTTCTTTAAAGTCAATTAGCAAAATGCCCTCACAATCTCAGAATACTGTGGCCATCACCTTTTTCATTGATTGAAGGACTTTCGTCTTTATGGGACGAGGTTCATCAAGTCGTAAAACGCAAACATTGTTTCATCCCCTGTGACAATAGAGTCCAAAATCGGTTTTGGATCGTCTCCACACATGCTTAAAAACGACTGCGCACATTCGACTCGACGTTCACGTTGGAGAGCAGAAAGAAGTCGCGGTATCTAGCACTAATTGTATTCATACCCAAATGGTAATGGAGAATTCGGCGAACACTTGTTTGTTATCACTGCTAATTGCTTCACTTTCAAACGGCGATCTTCTAGCACTAAATGTTCAATAATTAAAATTTGTTGAGGCGTTATCATTTCAATTGGTCGACCCGACCGATCAGCTTCTTCCAGGGATTCTTATCCCAACCTGAAACATTTTGTCTACTTTTTTACAGTAACCGAATATCAGAAATAAATCACCTTTATTGTGACCATATATTCTTCTGGAAAAGTAATGCTACTGCTGTGGGGAGGCAGCGCTGGAACGAGTTGATGTTTTGTATTGTTCTCTTTAGACTATTCACTTTCTGAAGACTGGTTGCTTTAGTTTGACTAATCATAGCGGACGCCGTTGCTACGATATAGTACGAGGCGCTTCATGTGTATGTGTAGCACTCTAAACGATATACAGGATGTACCACTTAAAACTCCCATGTCAAATATCTCGGAAACGAATAAAGATATTTGAATTTTGTAAAAAGTAGTTACTAATGAATGTGATTGATTCTAGTTTGCTCACGCAATTGTGTTTTATTATGTGAAGATATAGATGGCGCTGTGATGAAAAGAATTTTTTTGATCGCGACAATCTTCATTTGTCTGTTTATTTATTTAACGATTTCGTAGATATTTGTGTTTAAAGAAAGTAAGAATAATTTTAAAGTTTGGTCTTTATTTTGTTTAAATACTTAAAAGGATCAAATATAACTAACAAAGATGTTCAAAATTGTTGCCTTCTTGATTGTTACATAACTTAGATCTGACCTTATTGATTTTTTGCCTTTTCTATTTTTCCTGGATAAGTATATGCAAACTCTACTTTCTCCAAGTCTCTTTCCATATGAAGATATGGAAGAGAGATACTCAATTATCCATATTACGAGAAAGTTTGGAATTCCCTTCAGTTTCTTTCTCATACTTCTGGGTAATGAATAATATGATTAGGAGACACGGCAATAGCGTCATTATTATTAATACGGCGAAATTCAAATTCATGCATCACTATTACTTATCCTATAAAATATCTAATCTAGTCCCTTTAACATTTTGGATTTAAAAATAATAATGATATTAACAAAAATATATTTTGAGAGATACCTAAGTTGCTAAATGTTGCAATACATTCTTATTATGTTATAATGGCATTCAAGTGGAAACGTCACGGGTAAAACAGCTGGTAAAAACCAAAATAATAGAAAAGTCTTAATGCCGTTTGTGTATATAACTTATATTTATGTAGAGTACTTTATATTATAACGTTTTCCATTTTCTATTTTAAAAGCCACTGTATTAATTAAATATTTGTTTTATAAAGAATCTTTATGAAATTATTGTTTAGCGATAAAGCAAATTAATAACAATATAATTTTTATTTTAAATTTAATTATAAATTTTGCTATTATTCTATACCTACTGTTAAAATCACACTACAATCCATTTACATTACCTGTCAGAAGTAAATGGATTACTATTATTATTATTAGAAATTATTAATATGTCTTTGCATGTAAATAGCTGGTTGTACAAAAATAATCGATATTATCTAAACGCTTTAAATAAACTCTACCTACATGATTTATTATCATATAAATTTTTATACACCCCTCTGTGTAATGCAGAATAAAGTTTTACAAAGCGTATAATGACGTTGAGATCAGCGAAGCGAAAGACCGATCACATAAGAGGACGACCCTCTATACTTCCTAGTGTTTATGTATTTGCTTTCTTATACGTCTCGGGCGAAGGCAGTAATTCATATGCTGAAATGACATTAAGCTCGTGAAGAGCTGAAATATGTAAACGTTAGATCATAGATGAAAGGCACTGATGAGTACTCGAGAGCAGGCGCCATGGGTGGTTTTCTGTTGGATGGCATTTATTCTAAGCAGAATTTCTGTTTTTCATTTAGTCGGACGTAAATTAGTTTTGTGAAGCTGTGTTAGGCACAAGTTCTTAAAGTGTTCGCTCATATCAGTTGTTTATAGAATCATGACATGTTGTATTTTAAAATGGCGATTATACCTTGTTTCAGATATTTGTATATATAGAATGAAGGCAAAAAATATTGCGCCTCAGAATTAAGATACTTCTTATTTTCTTATGTTATATAATAATTTTTTATTCTTTTTCATTTACGATAAATTTAATTATAGTTAAAACGTGTTTACTTTCTCGTATATTAGTAGAATATCTCCCCTTTCGCCCCCATTGACTGAAAGCTACCTCTATAAAAAGTTTCAATAGAATGAAGTGTTGCTAGATAATCTTTTTTTTGAATAATCTTAATTTTCCAGATAAAAATAAGCTTTTAATAATGAAAATATATTGCATATTTTTTTTATATATGATATAGGTACATATTTGTTTACAGAAATTCTCGAAAGCATAAAAACCCAGATCTGCCAATTTAGTTCAAAATATATTACTTAGTATTTGATAACGATTTTTATAATAGGTTTTTCAGAAAATAGTCTGTGAAATATTAATAACAATTCTTATCCCTAACTCATTTCTCAATTTAGTGTTAGACTAGAACAGAAATTTCGTCAACTTGCATATGTAAAAAATATTAATATTGCATTTTCTAAAAAAGATTAAATTATATGACAATGTTTGAAATCTGGGTGTAACTGTATGAGTAAAACATATCCGAATTTAAAATTAATAAAAGTTAAACAAAAGAATGATATAGTATTATAGATGATATAACTCCACCCCTTCTTAAAACGACTCAACTCAAGAAAAGTTTTTTTCTTACAATATTTCCTTCCTACATAATGTGTGGGGTTGCTATTGACGGTTGATTCGCTTTAGCAACCGACATGCGCCAACAAATTAAAATGGAATTAAAAGCCATTTCAGGATTGTTATAAATAATTATCATATTATACATCTTTTTTTTTTGTTATAATTGTCAATCAAACAATTTGAATTTGTCAAAAATTCTTGCATACTACACACAAAAGCCAACTATTAAATAAAATATAGATATAGAAAAAATATATTCATAACTTTATGTATATTATTCAATTTGAAACAGGCTTTCATGTAATAGTTTCTACTGGAAAGATATACACGTGACAGTAGTTAATCAGTTCAATTTTATTGTTCTGAAATTGTTCCGTTCGATATCAGTTTGTAGTAAGTAATTCTGTATTGCGGGTTTTTAATGTTTTGATCAAAAATAAATTTTGAAAGGAAAGTAGTGTCAATAACATTACATGACTCAGTCCATAATAATTTTAATTACCTTCAACTCTGTAGTTGTAGTGAATTTTGTTGATCCAGATCGTTGATGGAAATTGAAGTATAATAGAGGAATAGCATCAGTTTATTTAAGAAACAGTTCTTTACTTTGACAATGTAACTGTTCTCAACAATAAAAATTGTAGATTTTGAAATTTAGAACATTCATATTGAATATTCTTATTACATGCATTATGAATAAGAAAACAGCATAATAATAATGAGTAATGAATTAAAATAAGGACCACAGCACTTCTCATTCAATTCAAATGTAAGTTCATTGAAATGGTATAAAATTCTGCTCAAATAGTGACATTTTAAAGTTAAACACTGCGAAGTCTTTCAGTATTTTACGAAAGAATTGGAAAATAATTTATGTTACACACGAAAAGTAATATTCTATCGTGATTTTTCCATCTATTGTAATAAAGCTATAGTCTCATAGACATACCACATGTTACAGCTAAAACATAAAAAAAATGAGGTGTGGCCACCACACGACTTTCTTATACGTATGAGCGTTTCAAATTATAGAATTTTAAGAATTCTTATTTAAAATTCTATTCTAAGTACTTTCCTCTTAATAAATCGCTATAGGATGCATACTTTGCAAGATATTATCAAAAAAGTGCTCCTCGCTAAGAGTAAAAGTGCTACTTCCGGTCCGAATTTTGAAATTTCATATATACAAAAAATATTGCAAATCCAGTTTTAAAAATTTTTGTACTCTTGATAAATTTATATAGAATGCATAACTTACGACATATTTGCAAAAAATCGCTATTCGATAAGAGTCAATGTGGTACTTCGGGTCTGAATTTTGAAATTTTTTTTATACAAAAGATATTGAAAATTATATTCTAAATACTTTTATACCCGTAACGTACTTGTGTAAAAAGCATGACTTGCGAAATATTCGCAAAAAACTGATTTTCGATAAGAGTAAACGACCTACTTCCGGTAGGAATTTCGAAAAACTTTTCAAATAAACTTATTCTCGATTTTAATTCTAAGTATATATGAATTCTTTATAAATTTCTTTAAACTTAGTATTTGACGAAATATTGGCAAAATTCGATTTTTTTGCTGAAGTAAACTGCTACTTCCGGTCTACCGATTTTACTGAAAAACTAACCAGATCTCAAGAGGGTAATTATACACGTAAATACAAAATTTGGAATTGATATATATAGCGGTTTGACCGCTATCGTCGTCACACGCACACACACAAACACACACACAGACACACACACACAGAGACATTTTTTAAAAACCACTTTTTCGGTATCTGGCGACTTCAAAACGTGGACATCTGCAAAAATCTCGAGGTCGAAAATTTTCATCATCACAATACTTCTTTATACTACGTATAAGAAAGTAAAATGAGGTGTGACCACCACACGACTTTCTTATACGTATGAACGTTTCATACTATACAATTTTAAGAATTTCTTTATACAAAACTTATTCAAAATCCTATTCTAAGTACTTTCATTCTCTTATTAAATCGTTATAGAATGCATACTTTGCAAGATATTCGAAAAGAAGTGCTTCTCGCTAAGAGTAAAAGTGCTACTTCCGGTCCGAATTTTGAAATTTCATATATACAAAAAATATTGCAAATCCAGTTCTAAATACTTTTGTACTCTTGATAAATATATATAGAATGCATAAATTACGACATACTTGCAAAAAATCGCTATTCGATAAGAGTAAGAGTGGTACTTCCGTTCTGAATTTTGAAATATTTTTAAACAAAAGATATTGAAAATTATGTTTTAAATACTTTTATATTCGAAACGTACTTGTCTAGAAAGCATGACTTGCGAGATATTCGCAAAAAACTGATTTTCGATAAGAGTAAAAGACCTACTTCCGGTTGGAATTTCGAAAGCTTTTTTTTAAGATAATTTGTCTCAAACTTAATTTTAAGTACATATGAATTCTTTAGAAATTTGTTTAAACTTAGTAGTTGACGAAATATTGGTAATATTCGATTTTTTCACTGAAGTAAACTGCTACTTCCGGTCTACCGATTTTACTGAAAAACTAATAAGATCTCAAGAGGGAGATTATACACGTAAATACAAAATTTGGAATTGATAGCTATAGCGGTTTGACTGCTATCGTGGTCACAGACAGACACACAGACAGAAAGACACACAGCCAGACAGACACACAGACATTTTTAAAAAAAAAACTTTTTCGGTATCAGGGGACTTCAAAACGTGGACATCTGCAAAGATCTCGAGGTCGAACATTTTCATCATCACAATACTTCCTTATACTACGTATAAGAAAGTAATAGTATTAAAAGTAAATTTTAAATAATTTTAAAATTAGTCTTTCAGAGTGCTTGAAAATTACAAATCTACCAACGCATAAGATTCGAACTCACTACCTCACGATCGCTAGTCGGGTGCATGCTATACGTAAATTGGTAAATTAATAAGAAATTTATTAAAATAAAAATAAAATAAGTGGTAATAAGTATGTACCTACCTGGTACTATTATATTCTTCTGATTAAGTTAACATTTTGATGTGAACTTTTTTAGTAAACTAACATTTGTACTCTTAGCCATCGACAGGCTTTAAAAGCAACACTTTAACAGAATTAATCGTAACATTATATTTTATTTCTAATCCGAAATAAAGTTGCAAAATTACTAGGTACCTATATAGAAATAAGATTTACTCTAATCTTGCATGTATTTGTAATTATGAGTAATGAAAAATTAGCATAAGAGTTTGAAAAATCACGTTTAAATAATAAGAAAGAATTAAATAAATATCTTTAAATACTCGACAGAATCCTCAACAATCCAAACTAGTTGAGAATTGATACCTGCACATGTAAAACTTTTCTATATTGGATGTCAAATAGAAAACTTAATAATTACCCTCAAACTTTTCACAGTAACAAAATAAATGTTATTACTTCTAAATATGCAACTACAGTGTGATGTAGAAGATATGAATTTGTAGACCCTGCTACGCAGAAATTGGATGTAAGAATAAAAGTATGCGTAATAAGCTCTTTTAACACACTACAGTATAAGACAAAAACTTCAATCTTTTAAATCTCGTCTTCTTGTCTTATATGTATATTAAATAACGGACATTTCATAATTAGAATACTTTTCTTGTAGGTATATCTAGATTTTAATACAAGCACTATTTAAGTTGACTTGAGTTCAGAAATTTACAGTAATTAGAAACAGATGAAAGAAGCAATTCTACTAAATCAAACACTTCCATAAAAGATTGGTCGCATATAGTTCTTCTTCATCTTAACCCCTTTTACAAATCATAACGACGTTTCATGACATCTTCTTTAGCGGCGCCTTTGATCTACCTCCAAGTCCATAGGTTCATTGTTGCAGTTATTAGATATTATTACTACTAGTGTCGAGAGAGCAACATGTGTAACGTTATATTGTTAAACGCTTTAGATAGTCTAAAATTAGAAGATGCGGCCTCTTAAGAACCAGAGTATTAATTAGCCATTTTTATGAGACAGTGAGGCGAGACATTTTACATCTGAACGAGAGAAAGAAGTCGTCTTGTTATGCTAATCGTGTCCTGAGTCGAGGAGCATGGGTTTCACTTTGTGCCGTGATTTACATAATTTGTTTCTGGGGATTAGAATGTACGCTTAATGGATACGTAAATTAAATGGAGGATCTTGATTATTTTTTTCCTAACGAAATGCGTTGTAAGATAACAACAGTCGTTGTTTTATAGATAACAAAAAGCAAATGTATTAGGCTGGAAGTTAGTGAAATTGCATTAAGAAAAAATGTCTACGTATAAATGTATGTAGTACATATTCAAAGTAATAATAATCTTAAACATACTAGATAAATAGAATTATCTAGTTAATAAAAAGTTAAAGTATGAAAAATACAAAACAACCTCGATTTGGAAATGTAAGTATTGTTCTGACTAAAAGACAATGTGAAATATTTTATTTTCCCATTTTACTAGATTTAATAAGTTCGTAATTTTTATATATGTTACCGTAAATACCCGAAATCCGTTTTTACGCGAACTTACTAGTAAGAATGCGAAGTAACTACGAGCATTTGTAATTTCGCGTTCTGACTAGGAAAGACAAGAATTAAAATTTTAATTCGGCTATTTACTGTGGCTTTCAGTTAGCACCCGTTCTAACTACACGCACGCATACAATTCAAAATGTCACTATAATAGCCCATGTAATAATAAAATCAGTTTACTTCGCAACGCATTAAATAATCTTGAAACCAATTGTGTTTTATTATAAGAAAGAGAAAAAAGATCGTATTTGGTATAACTTCATAAATATACTAGCTGTTAAGAGATGTGCATTTCGGTTAGTTACTATTATAAGTGTAGTTAGAACGGGTTCTAACTGAGAGCTGCAGTAAATAGCCGAATTAAAATTTTAATTCGCGTCTCTCCTAGTCAGAACGCGAAATTACAAATGCTCGTAGTTACTTCGCATTCTTACTAGTAAGTTCGCATAAAAACGGATTTCGGGTATTTACGGTAACATATACATCAACTTAAGTAAAGCTGAGTAATTGAAAATTTTTTTATTTTTAAATTTGTATTCTTATCCATAAACAGATTGTAGTAAATAATTGCATTATAAAAGAAATATTCCTATTAGGGATCGGCTGTTAGAGATACACTAGTTGTATTTGCAATCTCTTCGAGCTTGAATCCCCTTTTTCGCGTCCGCTTGCAGTTTGTTTACAGATTCCTGTAAAACGCTAAAAAAATTTTAAAAGAAATATTCCTATTAGGGATCGGCTGTTAGGGATAAATTGCAGGACTGTACTTAAATGAATAAAATAGTTTAAAATTGGACAGAGTAATAATGATGATATCACTGTCACTGTGCCCTATTTCGCATTACATTATTCATTCGAGTCCAGTTTTGATTGCCGATTTTGTCAGTTTAATCGCTAAAGTCTTAAGATCTTATTTTTAGAATTCCCAAGTCTTGGTGAGGACATTGTATAGTTTGGATTCAGTTTATTTACTATAAATTAAATTCATTAATTACTTCTGGTTTACATTATTTATCGAAAAAAAAATTATGTTAGAATCCATTATGATTATTAGTATTAAGAGTAAGATCAATAAGGAAATTACTGTCAAAAATTGCTATAATACAAAGATGAGAGAGCTTGTGCAGTACAGGTGACAAGCGACTAAATTTAGTGCTGTATAAGCATGTATGCTAGTAATTTCTTTAGTCGCTAAGAGAGGAGAAAAGGCGGTTCATGAAAGCAAAATTGGGAAAAAATAGACAAAATAAGCCATGGATGAAAGAAGGAATAGCACGAATTACAAAACAACCAGATAAATAATTCGACTAATGAAGTAGAGCACAACGACAGGAAATCATACAATACTGGAAAAATAATTATACAAAAATGCGCAACATAGTATCATCCAAAATAAAACAAGATACAAGACATTATTACAAAATGCCAAATATTTAAATTAATAAGAACGATATGAAGAAAATATAGGAAAAAGTAAATGGAATTGTGGCCCAAAAGAACATTTTTAAGGCTGATAAATAAGTAATACAGCATATGAAAAAAACTAAATTTCAAATAAACTTACGGAAGAATTTTAGAAAATAGTCTCTGCTCGACTTTGTGATTGTACTAAAAATTGTTTTGTAACATTGCTCTTGCTGTAGCAGTGAGCAAATTAAGTATGAAGAAGCCACTAGCTAGAACATCTTACTATGACGCCAAGACTTATGTCGCAAAGTAAAGACATTTTTGGGGTCCAGTAAGAATTCATTATTTAATAATTCATTAATAAACATATTCGTGAGAAGGTTGTGCCCAAAGAAATGAAGTGGGCTATAGTGAAACCTATATACAAAAAAAAAAAACATAACGAGATAAACAACTACAGAGCAATCTTACTGTTCCCAACATTGGATAAATTCAGGGAAAAACATGTGCCGAACAAACTGACAAATTACATTAAGAAAGAAAATTTCATAGACAAGCATCAGCATGGACGTCAGAAAGATATAAGTCTACTGGATTTGCTTTAAATGTAGGTAGATATACCGATTGTGTCAAATACCATTAGCCATAGGTAATTAATCGGTTTATACGTATGTATGTAATACGTCGCAGCGCGATGTCTATACCTCGTATGGCTAATGTTTCTTGACACATGCGGTATGTGCGATAATAATGCCTAACTGAACACAATGCTGCAAACGTATAGAATTAGAAGAAACATAATATTGATTGAATTTAAGCAGTTTCAGGTTATAATAACTAATGAAATGGGAAGTTGCAGATCAATAAAGAAAGGGGTCATACCGGGAATTGTACTATGGCTGATATTGTATCGTATATATGTGACTTTGTAAAACGTTTCAAACCATGCAATTATTATTTATGTCCAGATGGAAAAGGGAAACCTTTGATACACAGTAATAAGTAACGTATGTCACATAAGTTTTGGGAAAATTTTCGTCGGCGTAAAAATAACTGTAAATAACTTGCAATCTAGTAACCATGGAAACTTGTTATGGCATTTCATAGATGTCAAATAATTTGTCCAATTATGTCGTACAAACTTGAAATACGGAAAAGCATTTACAACATGGTTGGACATGTACCCAAGCAACAAATTGTAAACATATTTTGGAATCAAACTATTTCAAAGACAACCATTTATAGAACAATTGCAGAATGTGAACAAGGTATACCATGTCTCAGTTTACCAAAAAGCGGACGTCCCGGAATGTTGACCGAAAATCGCGCCAACCTAATCTGTGAAAGTGCAAAAGACCGCGTTGGAACGTCATGCCGAAAGTTATCCAGAAGATTTAATGTTTCTCATGAAACTGTAAGAAGGGTATTGAAAAAAAAAGGCCTAAAGTTTCGTAAAAGACGTAAATGTCCACGTTATACAGAGGACCAGTTACGAAGAATTCCAATGTGTTGTCGTAGATTACGCCGAACTCATTTTGCAAACAATAAAGTGATCATCATGGACGATGAAAAATATTTTACGTTCTCTCACTCAGAAATGAAAGGCAATGATGGTTTTTATACCGATAATATAGAAAATTGTCCAGATAATGTTACATACAAAACAAAAAAAAAATGGCAGATAAAGTTCTAGTTTGGTGTGCCATATCGGAGAGAGGAGTTTCACGACCTTATGTTGGGCATGTGAGGGGTGAGGCAGTTAATGCCAACATTTATACCGAAATATGCCTACCGAAGTTGCTACAGTTTATTACTACGACTCATCCACGTGAAGAAATAATGTTTTGGCCGGATTTAGCAAGTTGCCATTATGCAAGAACGACTAGAACATGGTTAGAAGCTCACAACATAGCCTTTGTGGCAAGAGCAGACAATCCGCCAAATGTGCCACAAGCTCGACCCATCGAAGATTTTTGGGGACTATTGACCAGAAAAGTATATGATAATGGGTGGGAAGCTCAAAATGAAGCTCAACTAAAGCGAAGAATATATCAAAAGATAAGAGAAATTGATATAAACATCGTCCAACACATGATGAAAGTTAGACAAAAACTGCGTGCCATTAAGGACCATGGCCCTTTGTCATTATTTTAATTGTAGTTTTAATTAATTTAAATATAAGGTAAAATGTTGGTAAAGTGGTCATTTGAATAAATTACGTTACACTTACTTTAAAGAATTTAATTATTTTTCCAAAACTTATGTGACGTTATTGTTCAAGGGCTAAACACTAAATAATACTTAACAAGCTACCGATGGAATGGGTTGGTGTCGTATGAAACGTATAGGTACATTAACCATTGCGGCTTCAAATTTAATAGAGAGGCAAGTCTCTTCTGAAAAACTACACAATAGCTAGAGATGAGGAATATTATGGTTTGCGGCAGTATGGAAATATTCATAAATTGATAGTAAGGGAAAAGAACAAGTATGACAATGGGATTTAGCTATTTTAGGGGATTTTTATATTGTATTTCCTTTATATAATTATGTCTAAATGTTGCTTGCAATATGTTTGATCATTCGTAATTCAATCATTATAATATGGATATTGCTACTGAAAAAAATATCATTACTATTATTATTAAGGATTTTGGCGATCTGCAAATATAAATGTACGCGCTCGTCCAATACATTAGTGTGAATTTTTTGTTATCCATGTGGTTTAACCTGTTCTAAAGATTCGTGAAGGTCATAATTTGCCCAGGATATCTGCAAATAATAGCTCCTGTGGACGCGCAGAAATTTTCAATTCACTGGCAGAAATAAAATAAAGAATTCTCTTATTTAAGCCAATTGTTTTCAACGAGGGAATAAACAATAGTACAAGGTTATCTTTTACAAAGGTTTCTATTATGTGTATATGGCGGAGCGCAGCTATACCGTACTAATGTTAAATGAAATGTAAAACCGTCTGCAACTAAGCGCGTGTATTTTATTACGTCAAGGATCGGAAGAATCAAGGAAAGAGATTGCCCTACGGGGAGGAATGATCTGAGAAAACAATGGAGTCTTCTTTATACCATCGCTTGACATCCGTACATAGAGCAAAAGGGTTAGAACATTAAAACCGTAAGACTACATATACGTTCTGGAGTAAATGATGTTGGCGGAATGAGGGCAGAATACTATTTGCTCGTCGTCCGGAACAAGGGTGTGTAATTGGATGTCACAACTAGACACCGCAAAAGATTAAATATTTCCCAGTAAGCGGGTGGATAGCTTCTTTGTTTCAGAGGATTTAAGGTGGATCATGGCGTGAATATGGTTTCCTGCATTATCGTCGTTGGACACATTTTGGTAGTAGGTTTATGTTATGATTTACGAGAATAGGATATCCTCGCCTAGAGTTTGTCATAAAAATATGAATTTATTTTCAGTTATTAGAATATTCGCGTGTATATTTCTTTATATTGAAACATTTTGAAAAAATTCCCTTGCTTTATTAGTTTTACTATTAGTTAAACGAATTATTTAGTAACACTTTGTAAATTAAAACAGTTATAATTATGTTTCGAAAATATATTTAAAGCTATTATAGTTGTACGATTTTGTTTAAGTTTATGGTATTAATATAATTCTGATTGGAAAAAATGTGGCTATAACTTATTTAGCCACACCCTTTTCCGTATTAAATCATTATTTATGATATTCCTTAATAAGCAATTATTAAGAGAGGTTCTTGGAACATAGAGGTCTGAAAAAACAATTGCATTGGTTAAATAAATTAAAAATCTCTCCTAATAATTATTTGTTTAGACAGAGATTTTCAAAGGTAATATAACGAGAGCTTGACAAATAGTCGACTATTTCATTGTGATCAATTTTTCGAGTGTGCGCTACGGTCAATTTGACGAGACCAAAATTGGCATTAATAATTTGACTAGAGCACGAGAGCTTTAGCTCGAGGGCTTTAGTCTTTAATTATTAATGCCAATTTTGGTTAAGTCAAATTAGGAGGCACACGAGAAAAATTGAAACAATGTAATAGTCGACTACTTATCAAGCTCGAGCTATATTTGTTAAGATTATTTCCTAAACCAAGTTTCATAATAAAAAAATGAGGTGTGGCCACCACACGACTTCCTTATACGTATGAAAGTGTTACTTCCGGTCCGAATTTTGAAATTTCATTTATACAAAAAATATTCCAAATCCAACTCTAAATACTTTTGTACTCTTCATAAATATATATAGAATGCATAATTTACGACATATTTGCAAAAAATCGTTATTCGGTAAGAGTAAAAGTGTTACTTCCGGTCCGAATTTTGAATTTTTTTTTATACAAGAGATATTTAAAAGTACGTTCTAAATACTTTTATACTGGTAATGTACCTGCCTAGAAAGCATGACTTGCGAGATATTCGCAAAAAACTGATTTTCGATAAGAGTAAAAGACCTACTTCCGGTCGGAATTTCGAAAAACTTTATTAATACATTTTTTCTCAAATTTAATTTTAAGTACATTTGAATTCTTTATAAATTTGTATAAACTTAGTATTTGACGAAATATTGGCAAAATTCGATTTTTTCACTGAAGTAAACTGCTACTTCCGGTCTACCGATTTTACTGAAAAACTAACCAGATCTCAAGAGGGAGATTATACACGTAAATGCAAAATTTGGAATTGATATCTCCAGCGGTTTGACCGCTATCGTGGTCACACACACACAGACAGACAGACAGACAGACAGACAGACACACACACAGACATTTTTTAAAAACCACTTTTTTGGTATCGGGGGACCTCAAAACGTGGACATCTGCAAAAATCTCGAGGTCGAAAATTTTCATCATCACAATACTTCCTTATACTACGTATAAGAAAGTAAAATGAGTTGTCAAATCCGATGTGATTATCAATAATTTCATCCGAAACATCGCTAAATCTCTTTTTGTCGGACATTTTCATCTATTTGACACGTTTGCCACTTAATGAAAAAATACATACCTGATTTGTTACCTACATTTGAATAGTCGATTTGTAATAGTCGCTGATATCAAGAACCGGTACCTTTCATTGGTTAATTTCAACTTCAGTTTTGATTGTGATTGGACAAAATTTAAATTTGACAGGTGAAGGAAATAATCAATTATATTGGATGAAAGCAATTTTCCGTCATGGAATTTTTTTTTACGGATATGTATTGTATTTAAACAATTATGTGCTTTTCTTAATAATAATAATAATATACTTTATTGACATATAATCACAAAACAAAAGAAAGCAAACGTCAAAGTAAACAATAAGGTACCGAATTCTTAACTGGAGAAGTTTTCAATGTTGTATGGTGTTGGGTATGGCAAAAACAAGCAGGGCAACAGCTCATAATTCAAATCTACACCAACCGGAGACAATATGTACTACGGTCATTACGTACATAAGTGGCCTATCGGCGAAAACCCGAGAGAGGGGCACATATATAACACCAGAACTATACGATTACGACAGCCAATACTGTTAGATAGATCCTAACAAGAACCAAACCAGAAAACGTAAATGAAAGAACAAATGACAGTATATACAGAGTAGCATGTAAATGTGAACGTCCATACATAGGAAAAACAAAGAGGCCTGGAGATCAAAGAGATCTGAGCACCAATTTTTTGGAACAGCATGAACAATACAACTAACAGGACAGATTAAGGTCAGGCTAATGCGCATCCAACAGAACGCCTTCTATGTCAAGGCGCGCACCAAAGTGGTGTGGCGATAGCGTGGATTTGGAATGGCTAGTGATATAGGAGTGGCACGAATGTGGTATGGCTGTGGGATTGCGGTAGTATGATTGAAATTGAAAGTGGTTTAATGAGCACCGAAGTGGCAGCCACGCCATATTTCCCTATTGTGATTGTGCATGCAACTCACTGTCGTCCTTAAAACTACGTCCCCTAAGGTCTTTTTTAAATTAAAAAACAAAAAAAAATCACAAGCAGCCATATCCGGACTATACGGCGGATGTTCCAATTCTTGAAAGCCGCAATCGGGGATGGCAGCTTGTGAAATGGCGGCATTATGGACGGGGGCATTGTCGTGCAATAATCGCAAACCTTTTGTAAATTTTCCACGACGTTTTGCACGAATACTGTCTCTTAATTTATGCAATAAAGACACATAATATATGCCGTTCACACTTGTATTGCGTTTTTTAAAGTCAATTTGCAAAATGCCCTCACAATCCCAAAATACTGTGGCCAACACCTTTTTCGTTGATTGAACGACTATCGCTTTTCCGGGACGAGGTTCATCAGGTCACCGTCATTCCATGGAGTCCCTTTTCGATAGAGGATTGTAAAACAGAACCATTGTTTCATCCCCTGTGACAGTGGACTCCAAAATCGGTTTTTGGACGTCGCCACACATGTTTAAAAACGACTGCGCACATTCGACTCGATGTTCACGTTGGAGAGCAGAAAAAAGTAGCGGTACCCATCTAGCACTAATTTTATTCATACCCAAATGTATAATTTAAACATTATTTGTACATATAGTGTACAAATAATGTTTAAATTTTATCTAATATTAATAGAACTACATAGAGACGTCCTACATTATTTTATTTAATTTGGTCATTAAGGCCTTAAAATTTAAACACTTGATAAATACATACATAGATGTTCGTGATTTTGTTAGAAATACTGAGCAACGGTCGATGAGACGACCACAGTTCGTCCCGATTACATTAAAGGAATTTTACGAGGTTCTCTTGTTTTTCGCATTATTTTCTTGTTTTCCGGACGGCTTTTGTTTTTGTGTCCGTACACTAATGAGCCTCGTTTGCATAGTTTATATCCGGGACTGTTTTGTTTCAGTAATTCCCCGTGTTTACCCTCACCACCGTTCATTCCGAGAGTAAATGGAATATCCGTATAATAAAATGTGCTGCCATTTTGCGTCCGTTCTATTTCTTTTCCTTAATTAAGTTTTCGTCCGTGGTGTTCTCGAGTTTTTATCTTCGTTTTAAATTGGACGAGTCGCAGAAATGGTGTATATATATACAACGTTTTTCTCGAGATAAAGGCGAGTTTCTATTGTTTGGAGACGCAGCGTGCAACAATGACGCAAATCCATTTTGTGTTGATATGTGTTGGCTTTTGTATTTAATAAATGTTACTTTCCGGCTACTCTTTTCTAACACCCACACGAATCGCTTGTTAATCAAATGCACGAATGTTATTAATAAACCATAAGCAAGTCATTGTAAAATATATAGGGTTATTCTAACGTAAGTTTCAAGTTTGAAATGGCCATAAGAATGGAAAATTCTTAATATGTACAAAAATGAAAGCACTAGTTTGTTCTTAAAGAAACGGGAGGTTAAGACAGGAAAAAGTTAAATATGATCACCACCAATAATTATTAGTCGGTTTTCTATGGTATACCTAATAGATGATTTTTTTACGATATTTATTTTGCTTCAATGTTACTTTGTCAATTTTATTTCTTATACACAATAGTTTTGTTCTTACGAGTTCGTATTGACCTTATTTAGTGTTATTATGAATGCAATAGACAATAGCACAATGCACTAAGAAAATGTAGTACATTACATGATTTGAGAAGTGTACCCTGTTCAGTAAAATCATTTCGTAAGCTTGTGAACAAATTAGGGAGGTTAGTGAAAAGTCAGCATACAAAGTTTGTTGCGCTAATAAGGCTGCAAAGCGTTTGGAAATGAGTTATTCTACACTGTGGCGAATTATGAGAAAATAGGGCTTTACCCTTAAAATAAAAATGTTCGAACTGAAAGAACGAGATATGTTGATTCGGGTAACTTACTGTTAGCAGAAATTCAAAATAACTCTGAATATTTGGACAAAATCTTGTGAACAGATGAAGCACATTTTGAGTTAAATGGACGTGTTAGCACACACAATTGCAGACTATGGTCAAATAATAATCCAAATACGATTGTTCAACAAGGACTCCATAATGTCAAGGTTACTGTCTGATGTTGTTTTACGCCAATTATATAATAGGACCATATTTTTATAATGAAATGAAAAATGGACAAATGAAAACAGTATATATATTAAACGGACAGTGATATTCTCGAATATTGCAAGACTTCGTAATACCAGCATTACAGAATCATGATATTGAAAACATCATTTATATGCCCACCTCACGTACACAATATCGTAAAACGCTATTAAGTAACACATTTGGTGATCGAGTAATTAGTAGGCTTTTCTAAACAGTTGGCCTGCTACTTCACCAGATATAAATCCGGCTGACTGCTTATGGGGTTACCTCAAAGAAAGGGTATTTCTTAGAAGACCGACTACTCGTAAGAAACTTAAGCAATCTATATCAGACGTAATTGAAGACATACCTAGGAATACACTTTCTAATGTAGTTTATACCATAGAAGAACGACTAATACTTCAAAAATCAAAAATTTGTCAACTTTATGGCCATTCCAAACTGGAAACTTACTTTAACCTTATACCTTGATGACATAATAACCGTATCGTATTGCTAAATGTCACGCAAAAGGTATGGTATTTAGAAGATTCCGCTACCTATCATAAAATAAAGAAATACAAGTTACCTCGATATTAGTTTATTTTACTGAGGTTGCCCAAAGTGGTGGGTATTTATAAGATATTTCGAGTTTTAATTGCCAGTGTTCAATATCTAAATTTAATTAATATTTAAACTTAGAGTCAATTTATTAAACCACTAACAATAATAAACAATAATAAATTAATAAATAAATAATAAAAAGTATAATATGAATATTTAATGATGGTGATATTGAAAACTGCAAGGGATTATATAAATTTAAATTTTGTTCTACTTCTCATGACTATTTCAATATGAATACATCGTAATAACCTATATTAACTTAAATGTTACAGATTTCTGTATGTAACATCAGTAGTTTATTAAAGAAGCTTTATCCTATTCAGGTCATACCATACACCTGGTAAAATAAAGGAAAGATTTTGAGAAAGTAGAATATTCAGACCAAGTGCAAGCTTATTTCACAAATAATGTTTTAATTCAAAGTAACCTCTAATACTGTTATCATTACAATAATTGTTCTAAACGCGAATGGACTATGAAGTTTCAGCTGCTATTATTGCAGATTTAATTTGTGGGACCTGTTTCAAAACAGTTATATATCGATAAAATATCCTCCTAGAAGTCTTCTAGATATATTTAGAATTCAAAAAATATTGAGTGTTGGAGTGTTCCCAAGTGCTTCCTGATCTCTTTTCAATAACAATTTGTGGTTCATTTTCTTTTGTAGAATACATGTCCATCTACTTTTTAGAAATATAATATATTGGTACTTTAGATGTTAATAAATATACAAAAATCATGAACTGTCAGTTATTTGCAAATAAAATAAAATTTTGTGTTTCTATGAGCTTGTAA